>JAWDGP010001973.1:187500-222500 GCA_033675545.1 Elysia crispata
AAAATTCATTGTCACATCGCTTTGTATCGCGTTTTTATCAATTCCGTTCTGTGTTACGTGCTTTTGAAGAAAATTTTCTGTTAAATTCTAACTAATTTCCTAATTATTTTTTTCACATTTACATGCCGCGATTGTTTTAAAGACAATTTATGCCTTTACTTTACTTATGATTTGATTAAGCCTGTGTGAAAAAAGTTAAATGGTCTCTCTGTTAGTTTTTTTTTTAATGATTTTTTTCCTTTTCAGTGTGTAACCTGCCAGGGTTCCTATCATATGCACTTATATAAAATACATGTAATAACGGTTCTTAGAAAGGTGGATATTTAACTTGAAGACATAATTTTAATATTTAGAAACGAAGAAAGCAGTCAAACAAAGCTAGAGGCTGAGAGGGACGCACTTATATAGATCTAAGGATCGAAAGATACAAATGACTGTAAATAAAGAAATAAATAGTATAGAAAAATCAACCACAAACCCAGATCTAGCTCGAGACCGACAAATAAAACGAAAGACTTAAAAATCTTTTGTCTTATTTGTCGGTCTCGAGCTAGATCTAGGTTTGTGGTTGGTTTTTCTATACTATTTATTTCTTTATTTACAGTCATTTGCATCTTTCGATCCTTAGATCTAGCTCCGTCTGTCTCCGCCTCTATCGGTGTTTGACTGCTTTCTTTGTTTCTATAGCACAGGGAGAGAAGGATAAAACGAAAGAGAGAGAGATAAAAATGAAAGGTATAATAATAAAGAAAGAAATTTAATGCATGAGAGCGAAGAAGAAAACTGGAGAGAGAAATAGAGAGAGACACAGAAAGAGGGAGAGATAGATAGATAGAGAGAGAGAGAGATTCGCACACAAAAAGAAGAAAATAGAAGGGGAAGAGGAATTATAGAGAAAAGAGTGAGAAAGGAAGGGTATGATTAAAAAAAGGGGTTAGAATTAAAAGAAGATAGAGAGAGTAAAATAATGTGGAGGTATAAAACAATAGTAAAACTTATTTTTTTTTTAATATATTTAAGTTAAGTGTGATGTTAAATAAGCTATGGGAGACATTTTCGCTCATTACTTGAGTTGAACTTGTCGTCATCAGTGACTTCTCTTACCTGGACATGAATAACATCGCATGCGGGTTTGAAAATATATAAAAAAATTCTTCGATCTTGATTCACGTCCGAACGCCAATAGAGACCATTAAGATATTCACCAGATAAAGACTAGAACCTTTTGTCTTTTCATTAATTCTTTTTTTGAAACTATAACTCGTGGGCTGTTGAAGATATTGATGTTTTACTATTACCTTTCAGTATCCGTGTCATCATGACCTAATAAAAAACCGGCGTTTAAAAATCCTATCAAAGCCTTTTAAAAAGTTTTTTCAGAAATTTTAATAGTCTCTATCAATGAAAAGTATCTTAAGTAATTAATAAGACATTTCTTGGTCTTCAAAATTCAATTTGACGGCTAAAAATTGCTTTGTTTTCAACAAGAATAGGTACATAAAACACGATTGCTGCAGATCTAAATTTAGCCGTGCCGAGGAGGCTGGGTGAACTAGGCCAAAGTTCACATGGGCACGGTGGGCGTCATGGGATAGGCCGGGCGAAAACTAAACGAGCGCTGGCAAACAGCCGTGAGATACGCATACTTGAACAGTGACTTGTTACATAACAGGTAGGCTTGAGTTTAGATGTACCAGAATAGAGACGTCAAGAAGTAAAAAAACAACAGCTGAGATAGGCATACTTGAACAGTGACTTGTTACATAACAGGTAGGCTTGAGTTTAGATGTACCAGAATAGAGACGTCAAGAAGTAAAAAAACAACAGCTGAGATAGGCATACTTGAACAGTGACTTGTTACATAACAGGTAGGCTTGAGTTTAGTTGTACCAGAATAGAGACGTCAAGAAGTAAAAAAACAACAGCTGAGATAGGCATACTTGAACAGTGACTTGTTACATAACAGGTAGGCTTGAGTTTAGATGTACCAGAATAGAGACGTCAAGAAGTAAAAAAACAACAGCTGAGATAGGCATACAGGAACAGTGCCTTGTTACATAACAGGTAGGCTTGAGTTTAGATGTACCAGAATAGAGACATCAAGAAGTAAAAAAACAACAGCTGAGATAGGCATACTTGAACAGTGACTTGTTACATAACAGGTAGGCTTGAGTTTAGATGTACCAGAATAGAGACGTCAAGAAGTAAAAAAACAACCTGTGAGGTAGGCATACTTGAACAGTGACTTGTTACATAACAGGTAGGCTTGAGTTTAGATGTACCAGAATAGAGACGTCAAAGAGGAAAAAACAACCGTTGAGATAGGCTTAGTAGAGCAATGACTTGTTACATAACAGGTAGGCTTGAGTTTAGATGTACCAGAATAGAGACGTCAAGAAGTAAAAAAACAACAGCTGAGATAGGCATACTTGAACAGTGACTTGTTACATAACAGGTAGGCTTGAGTTTAGATGTACCAGAATAGAGACGTCAAGAAGTAAAAAAACAACAGCTGAGATAGGCATACTTGAACAGTGACTTGTTACATAACAGGTAGGCTTGAGTTTAGATGTACCAGAATAGAGACGTCAAGAAGTAAAAAAACAACCTGTGAGGTAGGCATACTTGAACAGTGACTTGTTACATAACAGGTAGGCTTGAGTTTAGATGTACCAGAATAGAGACGTCAAAGAGGAAAAAACAACCGTTGAGATAGGCTTAGTAGAGCAATGACTTGTTACATAACAGGTAGGCTTGCGTTTGGACGTTAGTGACGTATTACATCATAAATAGACTTGAGGTTACATGTCTTAGAATGGAAGACTCGGAGGAATAAACAGTCGTTGAGATAGCCGTACTGGAGAAGTGGCGTGTTACGTCATAGACAGGCTCAAGGCTAGATGCACTAGAACAAAGACGTACTAGAGTAAAATTAATCTTGGGGACAGTTGTGCTCCGGTAGAGGCAAACTAGAGTATTGGACGTGAAAGTGTAAAGACATACAAGGAAAATGGACAAGCTTCGGGATAAATGTGTTGGAGAGGTCTTGAGATTAGATGTAACATAACGTTCTAGAGTAAAAAATAATATTTGGGATAGCTGTGCTTCCGTTGAGGCAAGCTGCAGTAAATACGTACAAGAAAATAAACAAGCTTCGATATAAATAATTATGCTGGAGTGAGTCTAGGCTAGGGTTATGGCGATCCCAGGAAGTGACCTACCGGGGTCAGGACGCAATCTTTGATGACGTTCTACAGTAAAGACGTGTTAGGTTATAAACGCGTGGAACCAATGACGTGCTGAAGCAAAGGAGCACTGAAGATGCATGCGCTGCAATAGAGACGTGATGAAAAAAAAAAAAAATAAAGACGTCGTGAGGTCATAATCGGTTGTCGTTCCATGGGTGCCGTTGGTTTAAAATTTCGTTATAACGATTTGTATACAATCGTATTTACTATGTCATTTGAACTTTTCTAGGCTTTGTATGCGAATTCGAGGGAGGTTTACGATTCAGATTTCGATTGATCGTTACTTGGCTCTGCTCATCGGATGCCCGAAGATCCGATCTTGTGACACAAAGACATGCCCTGTCAGAGCTAAGCATATCAAAAGTTGGACAAGACTGTCAAAAATTTCGAGCAAAAAAGCAAAAACAAAAACGAAAAAAAAAAAAAAATAACCAAAAAAAAAACCCCACCTTCTCTTTTGGAAAAATCGCCCGCTCATCTGAAAGAATTAATTGCTGTAGCCTACAGGAGCCCAGCACAAATATTTTCCGAGCTAATTCAACCTGGCTAGAAGGGGAGAATTTGAGAGGGGAAAGCACACAAGCTGTCTGAGTCTGGGGCGAGCTCTGGTTTCTCCACGGCGTGGGTAGATCTAAGCAAATTTCCCACCAACAAGATCTTCCTTCAATTGTTATTTGTTTTTCGATCCTAATGAGAGGCTAATGGAAATGATCTATAGCGATCGGAAAGTTTAGTGTTTCCCCGTGCGCCCTCAACCTGGCCGGGACACAGAGGGGTGGGAGAGTGAGATTCGGAGAAGAGCATCTCGATAGTTCAGGGGATAAACAAAGCTGTCGGGGTAACAAATCTGGGAATTGAGTTTTAAGGATGAAGAGGAAGAAAGTGGATACATTGTCTAATTGAGTAGAGAGGGATAAAAAAGAGAGAGAGGGAGAGAGAGAGAGAGAGAGAGAGAGAGAGAGAGAGAGAGAGAGAGAGAGAGAGAGAGAGAAAGGGAGAAATAAATCCAAATAGAAAAGCAAAAACACCACACTTGGAGGACAACTGTAATTATAAAGGGTTAAAAAAGGACGCGTTGAGAGAGAGAGAGAGAGAGAGAGAGAGAGAGAGAGAGAGAGAGAGAGAGAGAGAGAGAGAGAGAGAGAGACACAGACCGACAGACAGACAGAGAGACATAGAGAGAGAGAGACAGAGAGAGACAGAGACAGAGACAGAGACACAGACTGACAGACAGACAGAGAGACAGAGACAGAGACACAGACCGACAGAGAGACAGAGAGACAGAGAGAGAGAGAGAGAGAGAGAGAGAGAGAGAGAGAGAGAGAGAGAGAGAGAGAGAGAGAGAGAGAGAGAGACAGAGAGAGAGAGAGAGAGAGAGAGAGAGAGAGAGAGAGAGAGAGAGAGAGAGAGACAGAGAGACAGAGAGACAGAGAGAGAGAGAGAGAGAGAGAGAGAGAGAGACAGAGAGAGACAGAGACAGAGACACAGACACAGACTGACAGACAGACAGAGAGACAGAGACAGAGACACAGACCGACAGAGAGACAGAGAGACAGAGAGAGAGACAGAGAGAAGAGAGAGAGAGAGAGAGAGAGAGAGAGAGAGAGAGAGAGATTGAGGGCACAATACCCAGTATTGAACAAACACATGAACACGGAGTTAGAGGCTGTTACACTTAGCGTTGAAAAAAAAAAAGAATAAATAAACGGGGTGAGAAAGTTTGTGATACTCAGTTTTGAATGTGAAGGTGAAGGAGAAAGAGAGTACAATACAAAGTCTTCCTGGAAGGAAACAGCAGGCACCTAGAGAATTCGATAGACTAGAAGATAAAGTAAAGAGAAACAGAAATGTATATATAGTACACATTCTCAAGGCAGGTGTAAATAGGAAATGAATCGTAAAATAATAATCATTGAGGCTGGGCTTGAAAACGCGAGATAAGCTACGCATTAATTTGTTAACACGTTAATTTGCAAGCGGATTAATTTGTGAAGTCATCAATTTGTTAGCGCAGCACATGAATTTGTTCGCCGATAAATTTGTCCTTAATGAGTGAGAATGCCGTTGTCAAGAGCGGTAACTGATATTCTCCGGTCCTAAAGGAAGGGGAGAGGAGGGAAGGAGGGATGGTTGAAGAAAAAGGAAAAAAAAAGGGGGGGGGAGGGGGGGAAGAGAAATAGCGAGATGTGATTGGAGAGTGTGGAACGGAGAAAATGTACAAAGTGGGATGGTTATGATGGATAGAGAGAGACAGAGAGAGAGAGAGAGAGAGAGAGATAATTACTGCTAATGGGTGATTTTAAAATAAAAGGAGTTTCATAGGAAGAGAGGGGCAGGGGGGAGGGAGAGAGTGGAAGAGGAGAAGTGCGTAAAAGAGATAAAGGGGTAATGAAATCAGTGGCTAGAAAAGTTGTATGGAGAAATTCCGGACACATAGGGAGAAAGAAAAGGTGATATACGAAAACAGGGTCAGCGAGGGGTCTGTCACTATGGAGGAATGACGTTCGAGAAGTAGGACAGGGGGAGGAAAAAACGGAAGAGGGAGAAAAATGATGGGGAGATAATTATGCGGGCGATGAGAAAGGGACGCAATCCAAGATGGCGCAGAGAGGTGTGAGGAGAGATTGAGAGAGAGAGAGAGAGAGAGAGAGAGAGGGAGGGAGGGAGGGAGGGAGACAGACAGACTGGTTGGTAGAGGAAGGAATCGGCTTTTTTTTATTCTGAGGTGAGAAATGGAAAAGAAAGGGGACAGAAAATAGAAGTCTTATTTAAAAAATATTATTATTATTATTATTATTATTATTATTATTATTATTATTATTATTATTATTATTATTATTATTATTATTATTATTATTATTATTATTATTATTATTATTATTATTATTATTATTATTATTATTACTATTATTATTACTATTATTATTACTATTATTATTACTATTATTATTATTATTATTATTATTATTATTATTATTATTATTATTATTATTATTATTATTATTATTATTATTATTATTATTATTATTATTATTATTATTATTATTATTACTATTATTATTACTATTATTATTATTATTATTATTATTATTATTATTACTATTATTATTACTATTATTATTATTATTATTATTATTATTATTATTATTATTATTATTATTATTATTATTATTATTATTATTATTATTATTATTATTATTATTATTATTATTATTATTATCATTATATTTCTTTTTTTCACTTCTTTATTTTATTTTCTTTTTTATGTTTGTTTTGGTTTTTTGGTTTTATTTATTTATGCATTTAATTATGTTGATTTTTTTTTTTGGGTGGGGGGTGGGGGGGAGGGAGTTGGGTTGAACATGCACAATAGGTTTTATTTGCATGAAGTAGTATAGAGAATAGTTTTGATTGAAAATAACAAGATTAAGAGAGTTGGATGAGGGTTGGGGGAAAAGTGGAGTGGAAAGGCTCTATCGGGAAGGAAGGAAGATCGAGCTTAGATCTAGAGAACACGCGACAAAAGTAGTGGAGGGAACGGGAAAAATATCATAGATCTTGGGAAGGAAGAAGACAAAAAAAAAATATCACGGGCAAATTATAGATGGGCAGGGGGGGGGGGGGGGGACAAAACGGGAAAAGTGGTCAAGAGCAAATCCGGAAGTGAATAAAGGAAAGTTTTCGCCCCAAACCCAGAGTAAGGTTAGAATATGGGGATGGACAGAAAATCTAGGAGAGAAACACGGGAAAGGAGATAAGCGCTGCGGATGGAAATAACTTGCCCCAGGCCATGGTAGACGATATTTCACTGAAACTCTAAAATCTAATATTTACAACATCGCGCCGAGCTTTGTGAAACCAAAGTCAATTAAATCGAGCTTTAAGAATCACGCATAGCTTCCACTTCCTTTCAGAGCAGCTATTAAAGCTAATTATTAAGTTATTAAGGTAAATCTGTTGAAGCTTTGTTTGTATGTTTCTCGGAGTTGGGAGGCGGAGAATTCATGCAGTTTGAACGTTGCATTATGTGAAAAAAATCTTTTTCTTTGCGTAGAGTGCACGTTCAGTCTTTTGAAACAAGCCATGATTGCATCTCATATAGAAAATATCTTGAAAAATTATATATATATATATATATATATATATATATAGAGAGAGAGAGAGAGAGAGAGAGAGAGAGAGAGAATAGTGATGCTTGTAATGGTGGTATTTGAGAAAGTGCATCACTAGAATAAGACACCAGCAAGGATAAAACATTCTTTACTTGTATTGAAGACAACTTTTTTTTCGGTATGCTAAATAAATATAACGAGAATGTATTCACCAATCACATTCTAGGGAAAAAAACTTTCCTATTTGACATTGTAGACATTAAAGATAATATCTGGTATGGTAAAACAAAAACTCCCGACTTTAAAATAAAAACACATAGATAACAAAATTATTAACCGCTGGTATAATTGTAGAACAGATCCCAAGTACCATGTTATATAAACACATAGATAACAAAATTATTAATTGCTGGAATAATTGTAGAAAAGACCCCACGTACCATGTTATATAAACACATAGATAACAAAATTATCCCTCGCTGGTATAATTGTAGAACAGATCCCAAGTACCATGTTATATAAACACATAGATAACAAAATTATTAACTGCTGCTATAATTGTAGAACAGATCCCAAGTACCATGTTATATAAACACATAGATAACAAAATTATTAACCGCTGGAATAATTGTAGAACAGACCCCACGTACCATGTTATATAAACACATAGATAACAAAATTATCCCTCGCTGGTATAATTGTAGAACAGATCCCAAGTACCATGTTATATAAACACATAGATAACAAAATTATTAACCGCTGCTATAATTGTAGAACAGACCCCACGTACCATGTTATATAAGCATATAGATAACAAAACTATTAACCGCTGGTATAATTGTAGAACAGATCCCACGTACCATGTTATATAAACATATAGATAACAAAATTATTATCCGCTGGTATAATTGTAGAACAGACCCCACATACCATGTTATCTAAACACATACATAACAAAATTATTAACCGCTGGTATAGAATAGACCCCCCCCCCTAACTATGTAATAAAGACACATAAATAACAAAATTACCCACCGCTGGCATAGTTGTAGAACAAAATCTCCCTACCATGGTATAAAGTTATAAAGATTTTAATATTCACCCGTTTTTTTACTATTGTAATCCATACAAAGTTATCAAGAAACTTAGTCATTTCAAACCAAATAATATATAAAGTCTAAAGTCTACCCGTATCTTCATCGCATGACTATTTGGGGTAGTTGGTTGATTGATTCATAAGTTGGTTAACTAACTGGTTATAGGGAGTTTCATAAACCTGGACTGGCCGGTTTTGTGTTCAGGTTTCTATTATACTCATGATAGTTTTCCATACCGTGTTTGAACATTAACCCCGCTGTGATTTTAGACGCGCCCAGCGCATGCGTGAGCAATCAGTGACGCCACACACGAATAAAAAGTTCGAGATATTCCTTAAGCGTCGGCTAGCCGCGGGTAATATGAAAATATGTGTTCACGAGTCTTTAAAACACGACGAGTATAGCAGAGAAAATATCTCATAAGATTTCTCTAGACACCGTTAAATACGACTGTATTCGATTTCGTGACTTCTTAGAGCAGGAAGAAAATGTCATGTTTAGGAAAAACTAGCTTAACACTCTCCGGACCAAAACTCCGTGTTTCCCCGTAGGAGAGTGCTATCTCCTCACACCCCCTGAAGCGTTTTGGTATTTTAGGGGTGTGAGAGTACAGATTATTTTTGCCCAAACACCGGCGCAGATAAAACATCGTTAAATCCTCGCAAACTTAATTTTGTCGGTACCAGCTCGGTTAGGAAGTCCCACCTGTACTGCAGCGCCTTGTGGGATCAAGGGAGTCTCAACCAGGACTTGCGGTGAGGAGTGACAGGGGGAGGGGGGGGGGGGAGTAAGGGACGAAGGAGGAGGTGGAAGAGGGGGGGGGAGGGAGGGTGTTATACCAAGTCGTTGCATTGAACCGCAAGGAGAAAAGCTATCGATTCTTTAATGGCCTGCTCGCATTCTAATCTTCAATCTTCAATTTGGAATATTTCCCCGCCGTCACGGCAGGTAATGTTATTAGAATTGTGTCGCTTTGGAAAAACAAAACAGTTAAAAGCCTCGCCTATGTTGTCCTCCAAAAGGACTTCATGTTTAAAAAAAAATAAATAAATAAATAAAAAATTCATTAAACAAAAATTTTGCAATATCTTTGGATGGCTACGGCATAATTATGTAACATTTTTTATTTAAAAAAAAAACCGATAACATTATTTTTATATTATATTATATATATATATATATATATATATATATATATATATATATATATATATATATATATATATATTAACATTGTAAAGTGCCAACTTGTTCGACGTCTGAGGAGGAATTCGCAAGTAGATTTTTCTGCCGATGGAAAAAAGACTAAAAATAAAATAAATATAAAATACAAAGAAATAATAAAAAAAAAAGAAAAAAAGGGAAGTTGTGTCTGCGCCTGCGCATTCTCCGAGAGTGACACTCTTCTGGGAAATGGTCGGGGTGAACTCGGCACGCACACAATGCATTAACGGTTGTTTTTTTTTTAATTTTGTTTTGTTTTGTTTTGTTTTTATTGTTAAGTTAATCCATTCTTATGTGATCGTACCAAGAGACCACTTCCCGTGGTTTCCATGTCGCTAGAGAATTATTACAGATGTAGCAGTAGTTAATTACATTTTTACTGTATTTTATTTCTTTTTATCATTATTTTTTTCCCTTAATGCGAAGTTCCCTCGGTGAAAACATATTTTTTTCAGTTTTATTAAAGATGCTGTTAGCAAGCGCGGTGCCGCTGATGTTTGAATAAGTATGTGCAGTCGCTGAAACCAGCGCAGCGCTGCAACTCCGATAGGATAGAAATGTGTTACTCAAGTGCCGCTTTAGAAGATTGTAAATTTACAAATCCAAGAAATTTCTAAAACAAGAGAAGTGGTTTAATAATTCAAAATGCTTAACTTGTAGAGGATGTGGTCGTTTGATGCTACAAGTAGGGACCAATCGAAAAAAAGGTATTTTGACATCGTATTGACAAGAAACACACGTCTATGTAGAAATTGCTTGGAGAAACTAAGAGATGATAAAAATAATGGAATAAAGATCTACACAATATTTCTGAATTCTCCCTAGTAAACCTAACGAGCGTGTACAAAATCCGTTTCTAAGCGTAATAAGAAGTGCTTTATAAGTTTGTATTACTCGCATGGCTTGGTAGAAATTACTTTACCTTTAAAACAAAATAGTCTCAAACTCACAAAAAACATATCACTCTAAAGTTTAAAACGAAGTTTATAATGTTGCATTAATATTTATCCAAAATTTCTCCACCGGAAAGATGTATCAGCGATTAGAAAAAGCTACACTCATATTAACCCAACAGTTTTTTTTTACTAATTTTCACCACCAGATAGATGTACCAGTGTTTAGAAAAGCTACACTTACATCAACCCAACCGTTTGTGACTAATGTTGCATTAATATTTAGCCAAAACTTCACCACCAGATGGATGTATCAGCGATTAGAAAAAGCTACACTTACATCAACCCAACCGTTTTTACTAATGTTGCATTAATATTTTCCTAAATCTTCACCACCAGATAGATGTACCAGCGTTAAAAAAGCTACACTCACATTAAACCAACCATTTGTTCTTAATGTTGCATTAATATTTACCCAAAACCTCACCACCAGTTAAAAAGCTACACTCATACAAATCAACCAGTTGTTCCTAATGTTGCATTAATGTTTACCCAAAACTTCACCACCAGATGGATGTACCAGCGTTAAAAAAGCTACACTCACGTTAACCCAACCATTTGTTCTTAATGTTGCATTAATATTTACCCAAAACCTCACCACCAGATAGATGTGCCAGCGTTTCAAAAGCAACACTTACATTGACCCAACCATTTGTTCTTAATGCTGCATTAATATTTACCCAAAACCTCACCAGATAGATGTACCAGCATTTCAAAAGATACACTCACATTAACCCAAACCATTATATCTTAATGTTTGTTTACTCTCTCACCTCTCTCTCTCTCTCTCTCTCTCTCTCTCTCTCTCAGGTTAAGCAAGACCCCAGGCAGGATCCGAACGCCCCACGTTCAGTCTACAAGCTGAGCGAGCTACCAAGGCTACCAGGCAGGCCGTTGCTCTAGTGATAGGCCCCGCCGGTCAAGATGAGTTACCGTTCTTTCCTCATGCTGCTGTTGTCCGTCCACATAGTCACCAGGTGGGTTCACTCATTTGGCTTGTTTTAATGTGTCAATATTCTTACTCTTTCAAGTCTCTGTTTTCCACTCGTGTCAAAGCTCTAAATTTTTATATTCTTCGTGTGTCAAACCTCTAAAATTTGTTGATACTCTTACATTTCATAATCCTCATGTGTCAAACCTCTAAATATTTGATATTCTTAATGTGTCAAACTTTGAAACTCGATATGGAAAAAGAACGAACTGTTGGTATTCTCTCCCAAATTTTCACATGATTCACTTTACTCGGCCTTTCCTAAACTCTGACATCAGTTTTAGTATTTCTTGCACTCGACCCATGTCAAATCTCTGATGTTTCGTATTCTCTCAAGTCGACCCATGTCAAAACTCTGATGATTCATATTCTCTTAAGTGGACCCATGTCAAAACTCTGATGTTTCGTATTCTCTTAAGTCGACCCATGTCAAAACTCTGATGTTTCGTATTTTCTTAAGTCGACCCATGTCAAAACTCTAAACGTACTCGTTATACTCGACCCGTGTCTGAACTATCATTTGGTATTATGTCACATTTTACTGGTTTTGAAAAAAGGTCGAGAATAAAGAATAACGTATAATTAGAATTTTGATACTTACATTGTCAAGAACAGAGAATGTCGAAATTCTAACTTTATTTACTTGGATGGAGCACAAAGCACCAAATTGTGAGGCTAAGGCCCAAACTTTTTTAAGAATTCGCGCCATGCTCAATCCAATTCCTATGATTTTATCCACTTTCGCTTTCGATATTCTAAGAATTCTTCTGGTACCCATGCCTGAATTGTTATTTCTTTTATTATTATTCTATTTTTCAATTATATTTTTTTTTTAATGGGAAATTTTGAAAGTTTCATCGCTATGTCTGTTTCCGCCCTCTCGATACAGTATGTACCCATAGTTTAGGCTGCTCTTATATCTGCCACTATTTCTATTTCTCCGGGAATTTTGTTCATTCAGGGGTTCATAGGATACCAAAGACTTCTGAGTTAGAGATGACAATGACGCAAGTTGTTTGTTTTGCTTTGCGCGTCCCTCATCAAGCCCAGCAAGTTCATCATAACACTTTTTCATTGTATAAATTTCCTTCTCCCATTATGTTACCCGTCGCACAGCCCTGAGATCACCGCTAGTGGTGGAATGGGCTTGTAAACCTTTTCATGCCGTCAACTCTTTGTGTATGTGATGAGTTTATACTTCGGATAATGTTAGCAAAATGCTCGACGAGTTTTCTATAATGACCGTAAACAATGTTCTACTTGATTCTCAATTTGCGGAGTTTTAGGTGTGAAAAAAAATTGCCAACATCACGTACTTGGTTATTGATACTGGGATTAGCTATAAATAGTAGAGCAATTCTCCTGGCTTAGAAAAAATACTTAGATTAGTGCGTCCCTAAGGGTAGCTTGCTACCTTTGTACAATCCAAATATATTTATAAATACCTTTAATTATTCATTATCGTGAGGGGTGAAATAAATGCGCAGCTATGAATTCCCGAAAGTCAGTGCACCTTTAAGCTCTTTTTGTGGGAATTCACAATCTTCTAATAGAAGTGTTTAAAGAATCTATTAATAGATTTGGAAAATACAGAATAGGGTGATTTCCCAAATTGCTGTTACATCAAGCGATAGAGAAATGGCGAAAACGCATAACAGGAATAGTTAACTAATTTTGCAAAATCCAAATGTTAATAATTTTTTTTTAAACATTCATTATCATGTAGGTTTAAATAACTGCGCGGCTAAGAATTCCTGAAAGGCAGCGCACCATTATGCACTTAATGCGGGAGTCGCAAGTCTTCTTATATGAGTTTAAAAATATCTTAAAAATAGATTTTGAAAATACAGAATGAGTCAATTTCCTTCATTGACGAACATTAACCGGTCAAAAACGCACCTATTAAGGATACCAATATAATAAGTGCGCATTTTCAAGTTAGGGGAAGTATTATATAAAGCTCGGAAATTGGAGGGAAATGAAGTTGTGCAACGAAAAAAAAAAAACACTTTTACGTATTCTTAATGCTTCATATTATTTGACACAACCCAAATCCTATTGCGTGGCATAACTCATTCAACCCCACAGAAACTTCACAAAATTTATAATCTCTAACAAACTGGCGGAAAGGACAAAAAAAAAAGAACCCTTTGACAGGAAGTGTATCTGTCAAATCTCTAACGCCTTAAATCTATGGAATCTAGCAGACGTGTCTGGAAGCTAGATTTAGTGCACGGCAAAGTCTAGACTTGATCAAAAGTCTGTCACCGAAATGTTACAGTTAAGCCAGATTCATTTTCTGTTTGCGAATTGTGTGTCGCTGGGGATCTTGGCGGAGATGAAGTTCGTGCCCCGGCTGGTGTATCCAGTGCTCTGGCCCTGTACGTCTGCTGGCCTCAGATGGCAAGGGAAGTCAGTGCGGAGGTGCCTGTGGAGGTGCACTAGCTGAGGTGTGACAAACATAGCGCATCTGAACTTTATACAGCGAAAACTAGTGTACAGCCGCCATCTGTGTCCTTCTATCTTCCTCAATCATATTATATAATATGTACAAACATCAATATAAGTATATATATATACATATATATATATATATATATATATATATATATATATATGTATATAAATATTGATAGATTGATAGATACTTAGATAGATATTGTTTACTCTACAGCCGCTATCTGTCTCCTTCTATCGTTCTCTATTATTTTATAATTAAAATATATACAAATATCAATATATATATATATATATATATATATATATATATACATATATGTATACATATGTGTATTAGTATTGATAGATAGATAGTTAGATATAGTTAACTTTACAGCCGCTATCTTCTTCTGTCGTTCTCTATCCTATTATATAATATATACAATATATATATATATATATATATATATATATATATATATATACATACACACATATACACATATACAATAAGTATGTATGATTTTTTAAGTAAGTACAATGGATTGTGTCCTCAACTCAAGTACCTTCCAGATAAAATCAAGTTTTACTTACAGGACTAGAGACCTGCTCATGACATGCATGTTTAGAGCGCAGTCGCTGTGCTCCCTTTTGGTGAGCTGCGCTATGCTTGGCGCCCTTCTTTTACAAACTTGTTTTCTTTCGTTTTTTCAATTTTTTTTTCTAATTACTAGTTGAAAGCCGCGAATTCGCAGGATTGAAAGTTTAAATCAATACCCATGTATTACTAAATTTAACAGAAAATTATTGTACTCACCATTATAATATTAATACTGATTTGAAGACAACATTATTGGTGTAGCTTGTTATAGTCAAAGAGTTCTCTGATGGCGGTGCCCATGTAAGTAAACCATAATAGCTTTTAACTCTAGACATAGCTACATACAACTGACCATGACTGAAAACTGATTGTGGAAGATAAATTCCAACTTTTGATGTAGATCTAATCCGTATGGGTCTATCTGCTTCTTGTGGTGGTGTAGCAGATCTAAAGCTGGGTCTACGTTGTGGAGATCTAGAGCTACGTCTGTTTTCACAATCTGGAGCAGATCTTGGTTGATCTATCGATCTAGATCCAGTTTGTCGTAGATCTAGATCTAGATTTCGATCAGTATCAATAGATATGGATGGTTGATCAAGTGTTGGTTGTGGTGGTGTGGTAGGGGGGATTTGATTTTGATTGAGTGTTTATACGTATCTGGATCGTCACAAACGACGTCTCTTTTTCTCACCTGCCATCGTAATATCGATCTATCTTCCACAGTTCATTATATCACTCAAACTGAGGTGGTCTTATCGCTGGTTGGCCTAGGCTATGCGAGAGAGGTAGATCTAGATCTAAATTGAAGAAAAAGTAATGTCAAAGGTCTAATTTTGATCTATTGACACAAAACATTGCTTTTTAAAAAATGGGGGTCATGTCCCTAATCTGATGTATAGTATTTCATAAAAAAAAACATTTTGTAATTTAGTGTCTGAATAAGTCTGTGGAGATAGGCAAAAATTCCAGGAGGGGAGCACACAATGAGCACTAAATTTTTTTCAATAAGTAGGGATTTCAGGAGATGTAAGCTTTGGTGGCCTTGAGGCACTATGCGAAAATTTCCTTTCTTATATTGATTCATGGTTTTCATGTTAGAATGAGGTTGTTTTCTTAGGGGCATAGTCTGGATTTTTTTTGGTTATAGGGGAGCGTAACAGTTTGGCCTCTCTAGCTCTATAGCAAACACAACTTTGTTTCAATATGAGTATTAGGACTAAAATTTTTTGGTGGTTTGACAAGCTTTTTCATAAATATTAATTTGCATCTTCGATTCCTGTAGATCAGGAACTGTCAATATACATTCATGGGAGTTTATAACAGATCGAACACCATCAATGCACATTCATGGGAGTTTATAACAGATCGAACACCATCAATGCACATTCATGGGAGTTTATAACAGATCGAACACCATCAACGCACATTCATGGGAGTTTATAACAGACCAAACACCATCAATGCACATTCATGGGAGTTTATAACAGATCGAACACCATCAATGCACATTCATGGGAGTTTATAACAGATCGAACACCATCAACGCACATTCATGGGAGTTTATAACAGATCGAACACCATCAATGCACATTCATGATAGTTTATAACAGACCAAACACCACTAGCGCACATTCATGATAGTTTATAACAGATCAAATATCATCAACGCACATTCATGATAGTTTATAGCAGATCAAATACCATTACGAATATTCATGATAGTTTATAACAGATCAAACATCACTGACGCACATTCATGACAGTTTATAACAGATCAATTACCATCAACGCACATTCATGATAGTTTATAACAGATCAAACACCATCAACGCACATTCATGATAGTTTATAACAGATCAAATACCACCAACGCACATTCATGACAGTTTATAACAGATCAAACACCATCAACGCACATTCATGATAGTTTATAACAGATCAAACACCATCAACGCACATTCATGATAGTTTATAACAGATCAAACACCATTAACGTACATTCAGTTTGTAACAGACCTTTATAAGTCCAAAATGAACATAATTCCTCGTAAAAAATTATTCACTATATGCATCTTAGAACTTTTGTTTGAATATGATAAACGCTTTATAAAAACAATTACATGAAATTTATTTAATTTATTTCAACACGCTCCTAGTCTTTGGATTGTTTTGTTTTGGGTTTTTTTTGGGGGGGTTTTGAATTAAAAATTTTTTTTTTTTTAATTTCTTTTTTTTTTTTTAAGAAGAAAAAGATTTGTTGTTCAGTTGTTAGTCTCTTGTTTTCAGTAATGTTTTGAATTAGCACTACCGCAGACAATAATCTCCCAGCTGGTGCAGACCCCGCCATTCTCAGGGGCAGACAACGCTAATCGATTTACTGTGAGAACACTGGTTGTCTTCCCCTGATCTCCTGTCACAAGTTGAACAAATTTTTTTACACTTTAATTGAGTCTTTGTATTTTCCCACTGGAACTTCCGTTACGATGTCAATGCGATCAGTGGGTTTAATATTACAAGCCCAGTTCGACAGAAGATGAAGAGCAGAGATGAACGAAGAACATGGGGCGGGAGAGAGAGAGAGAGAGAGAGAGAGAGAGAGAGAGAGAGAGAGAGAGAGAGAGAGTGAGAGAGAGAGAAACCGAGAGTAATGAAAAGGGGGTCGGCAGAGACAGACAGACAGACAGACAATCCCACTCACAATCAGCGGATCCGGTTGGAAGACAGTCAGGTCAAAAAAAAAAAAAAAACAAGAAAAGAAAAGAAAAAAAAACATGCTAGCAGCCATAAAGGCATAACGGTAGAACGTTTTTTTTTTCTTTCCTTCTTTCTTTCTGAAGAGTAAAAAAAAAAAAAAGCTCCAGACAGCCAGACAGACAGATAGACAGTGAGAAGGAGGTATGACAGGTCACTCGATCCTACATCCTGCCGAGTTCAACCTCTGTCGACTTAGCTGGGGTTAATTAGACTAAGAGTAACCCCCCCCCCCCCGCCCTTTTTTTTTCCCCTCCCAACAAGATACTTCATCAAGACTTACACCCCTCTCCCTACCATCAAGATGCTTCATCAAGCTTTTCCCCCTCTTTTTTTCTCTCCGTCAAGGCCATCACACACTAGTGCAAAGTCACCCCATTTTTTTCCTCCATTGATTTACTCAACTCTCCAGCGAAAGTCGCGAAAGAATAAATTCCGAGTGACTAATTAAAGGAGAGGGAAACAACTTGGGCTGAATATTCCAGGAAATAGTTTATTACTATACCAAAAGACAGTTAATGCGGATATTGTTTTACTGAAAATCTTTCTAAACGCTAATTGTGTTGTTATTAAACGTCGCGCACAAAAAAAGAAATAATGCGCAAAGGTGCACTGCTTTGCGGGAATTCCTTTTTTCTTTGTATTTACTTGATGATAAGGTGTATAAATAGATTGGGGTTTTATCAAAATTAGCTGATATTCCTATTATATAGTATCAACATAAGACCGTTTAATGTTAGCTTGCTGTTATCTAAGTTACGATATTATGCGGATTCGATTGTTGCACCCATTGAACATCAACGTAGATTGTCTAATGTTAGCTCGGAGTGATCTTAGGACATTCTACGAGTTGAACGACTGCAGTTTATTACTGACAATTAATTGAAACTACGTAATTTAGCTTGAGTTAATTTAAGACATGATTTATATGAACAAGTAATAAGACGGTCTTATGTTAACTTACAGTAATCTTGGTCACGATATTATGTAGATTGAGTTATTGCAATATTTGAATCAACATGACCTGTCCAATGTTAGCTTGCAGTAATCTAAGTCACGATGTTATTGAAATTGTTGGATTAAAGCACGCTGGCCACTTAGATTGCTGTAATCTTAGTCATGATGTTATTGAAATTGTTGAATCTACGCAGACTGGCCACTTAGCTTGCAGTAATCTTAGTCACGATGTTATTGAAATTGTTGAATCTACGCACGCTGGCCACTTAGCTTGCTGTAATCTTAGTCACGATGTTATTGAAATTGTTAGATTAAAGCACGCTGGCCACTTAGCTTGCCGTAATCTTAGTCACGATGTTATTGAAATTGTTGAATTAACGCACGCTGGCCACTTAGCTTGCTGTAATCTTAGTCATGATGTTATTGAAATTGTTGGATTAAAGCACGCTGGCCACTTAGCTTGCCGTAATCTTAGTCACGATGTTATTGAAATTGTTGAATCAACGCACGCTAGCCACTTAGCTTGTTGTAATCTTAGTTATGATGTTATTGAAATTGTTGAATCTACGCAGACTGGCCACTTAGCTTGCTGTAATCTTAGTCATGATGTTATTGAAATTGTTGGATTAAAGCACGCTGGCCACTTAGCTTGCAGTAATCTTAGTCATGATGTTATTGAAATAGTTGGATTAAAGCACGCTGGCCACTTAGCTTGCAGTAATCTTAGTCATGATGTTATTGAAATTGTTGAATCTACGCAGACTGGCCACTTAGCTTGCTGTAATCTTAGTTATGATGTTATTGAAATTGTTGAATCAACGCACGCTAGCCACTTAGCTTGTTGTAATCTTAGTCATGATGTTATTGAAGTTGTTGAATCTACGCAGACTGGCCACTTAGCTTGCAGTAATCATGATTGTTCGTAGCTAAATTTACTGAAACCATTCAGCATCTTACTACAGAGATTGGTCCAGTACAATAATGATAGTTATGATAGTTCCAAGATTGTGCATAAACACGACCTCTGTGTTTTAGCCTGAACTGAAATGTTTCCATTCACATGATAGTACGAAGATAAAATAAAAATACCCCCTCTGTGTATTAACCTGAGCTAGCACTTTTGATAGTTATGATAGTACGAAGGTAGATTAATTATATCGTCTCTGTGTATTAACCTGAGCTAGCACTTTTGTTAGTTATGATAGAACGAAGATAAAATAAAAAAAATATTACATTCATTTATCAGCCACAGCTCGTACTTTTCTTTTTCATATAATGATAGTTATGATAGTGCAAGGCAAGTTCACTGCAGCCTCAGCTCGTCGGGCTAAAATAGTAATAGTGCTGACCTCTTACAAAAAAAAACCCCAATGTTACCCATGCTTGTATGATGATAGTTTACAACTAACTTTTTGGTATAAACATCGAAGGGTAATTGCCAGTTTATGGCAACGATAGTTATGATAGTGCATTCAGCGTATTATGTACCCATGAAGACTTAACATCGAACTGTAAAGAACTTGCTTGTAGTAGTATTAGTAATAATAACAATTATTGTAATTATGGTGTTTCACTCAAGACTAGCATTATTCGCCTCTTGCTGGCCAGAGAGATAGTGATGATAGTCCAATCGTAGAATTACCTGGATCCACAAGTTTTCTCAGCACAGACAGTGTGGACCACTTAAGAGCTTAGAGGATTTCTCTCTCTCTCTCTGCTCAATCTTCCTGTAACAGTCTCTCATAGAGTTGTCCCAAGGGAGGGAATTTTACCCCAAATGACTGGAGTCTTTTAAAGTAATTTCTCCCTCTCAGCAAGAGAATGAGGCACGCAATTGGTTGTTGTTGTTTTGTTTGTTTTTAATTGTGTTTGTGTGTCAAATGTTTTTGAACAAGGATAACATAGAAGAAGAAGAAGAAGAAGAAGAAGAAGAAGAAGAAGAAGAAGAAGAAGAAGAAGAAGAAGAAGAAGAAGAAGAAGAAGAAGAAGAAGAAGAGATGGAGAGAAAGCAAGAGAGAAATTCAAAAAGAGATAGTGTTAACTGCGAAGAAGAAGAAGAAGAAGAAGAAGAGATGGAGAGAAAGCAAGAGAGAAAGTCAAAAAGAGATAGTGTTAACTACGAAGAAGAAGAAGAAGAAGAAGAGATGGAGAGAAAGCAAGAGAGAAATTCAAAAAGAGATAGTGTTAACTGCGAAAAGGGAAAGAAAAAAGTGGGAGAGGAGAAAGTTAAAAAAAAAAAGAAACGAGTGCCGTGCTATAAATATATCAAACTAAAAAAGCAAAGCGACTGATGGAAAGATGGACGCCAAAGAGATAAACAAATAGAAGAACATATGAAGTATTTGCAATTACATTTAGTAAAGAGAAAGAGATAAATCGAAATAAAACATGAAAGAAAAGTGAGAAAACTCGGCGGATTTACATGAATCAGGATGCAATCTAAGATAAAGTTAGAGAAACAGAGGGGATATTCGAGATAAAGAGACAAAGAAACAGGTGGAAGCATAAATAAAGCAATTCTGAGATAACGAGAGAGAGAGAAGCAAACGAAGAAATAGAAGAGGTGTTAAATAAATTGGAAAGAGGTATATGTGAAAATGACCGAGATAACTAAAAGAGAAGGTGAATGAGAGAAAAACAGATAGTCAGGGAGAGAGAGAAAGAGAGAGAGAGAGAGAGAGAGAGAGAGAGAAAGAAAGAAAGAAAGAAAGAGAGAGAGAGAGAGAGAGAGAGAGAGAGAGAGAGAGAGAGAGAAAGAAAGAAAGAAAGAAAGAGAGAGAGAGAGAGAGAGAGAGAGAGAGACAGACAGACAGACAGACAGACAGACAGACAGACAGACAGACACCTGAGACCTTAGATCCTTAGAACTACATTTCCTGTTTCTAATTTGAGCTTTGACCCTCTAATTTAACGACAGGATCCTGGTGTGAGCAAAACTATTAAAAAATATCGCTTGCAATTATTTGCCCATCATAAAAACTCAACCCATCCCATCCTCGACATGTCAGAACTGACAAAGTAACGATCGACATTGATCCCAAAGGAGGTGGATTTGAATAGATCTCATAGATTTAACCACTCGATGAGTGGGGGGTCAACTTTCCTGCCCTGGGGAATTCAAGATAAAACACTGGTGGAAACAATTAGCCGTGTAGTGCTTAACTTTAGAAGGAATTTGGGTTTTGTAGTGAATCAATCTGCCGTGTGGAGATGTTTG
Organism: Elysia crispata; assembly: GCA_033675545.1. NCBI lineage: Eukaryota > Metazoa > Mollusca > Gastropoda > Plakobranchidae > Elysia > Elysia crispata. The sequence continues at coordinate 209,091 of JAWDGP010001973.1, forward strand.
GTTTGAGTGGAGTATTAATCTACCGCGTGGAGATGTTTGGTTTATGTGGAGTATTAATCTACCGTGTGGAGATGTTTGGTTTGTGTGGAGTATTAATCTACCGTGTGGAGATGTTTGGTTTGTGTGGAGTATTAATCTACCGTGTGGAGATGTTTGGTTTGTGTGGAGTATTAATCTACCGTGTGGAGATGTTTGGTTTGTGTGGAGTATTAATCTACCGTGTGGAGATGTTTGGTTTGTGTGGAGTATTAATCTGCCATATGGAGATATTCGATTTGTGTGGAGTATCAATCTGCTTCGTGGAGATGTTTGGTTTGTGTGGAGTATTAATCTACCGTGTGGAGATGTTTGGTTTGTGTGGAGTATTAATCTACCGTGTGGAGATGTTTGGTTTGTGTGGAGTATTAATCTACCGTGTGGAGATGTTTGGTTTGTGTGGAGTATCAATCTGCCGCGTGGAGATGTTTGGTTTGTGTGGAGTATTAATCTGCCGCGTGGAGATGTTTGGTTTGTGTGGAGTATTAATCTACCGTGTGGAGATGTTTGGTTTGTGTGGAGTATTAATCTACCGTGTGGAGATGTTTGGTTTGTGTGGAGTATCAATCTGCCGCGTGGAGATGTTTGGTTTGTGTGGAGTATTAATCTACCGTGTGGAGATGTTTGGTTTGTGTGGAGTATCAATCTGCCGCGTGGAGATGTTTGGTTTGTGTGGAGTATTAATCTGCCGCGTGGAGATGTTTGGTTTGTGTGGAGTATTAATCTACCGTGTGGAGATGTGTGGTTTGTGTGGAGTATTAATCTGCCATATGGAGATATTCGATTTGTGTGGAGTATCAATCTGCTTCGTGAGAATAAAATGTCGAGTTGTTTTGTGTGTTTAAACGATAAATCTGGCGTGCGGTGAACCAGTATGCGTTTATTGTCAATCTGCGGTGTAAAATATCTGTGTGAGGTATTTGGCTTATGTGGAGTATCAATCTGCCTTGTGGAGATGTTTGGTTTCTGTGGTGTGTCTTATCTGCATTATAGGAATCTAATGTGAGGTTTTTTCAGTGCATAGATGAGCAATCTACCGTGTGGTGAATAAATGTAAGGTTGTGTTCTTTATGTGGATGGCCAATCTACCGAGTGGTGAATAAATGTAAAGTTGTGTTCTTTATGTGGATGGCCAATCTACCGAGTGGTGAATAAATGTAAAGTTGTGTTCTTTATGTGGATGGCCAATCTGCCGTGTGGCTGGTTCTGTATGTCGTTATTATGCTGCTGCTGCTGATGTTGTTTTTGTTGCTACTGTTCTTGTTGTCGTTGGCACACTTAACAGGTGCTGGCATGAAATTAACTTTGGACAAGTTTGTCACAGCATTTGAATGTGTCAATGACCGAGCTTAGTCATGGTGACAACCTCGTTTCACCGCTAGTACAGTTCACCAAACTTTGATAATGAATTGTTTTTTTCTCCCCAATAGATCTAACTAATTTCAGACACTTCACGTCACTAGAATCGGTTCTTTAAATTTTTCATCTCTTTTGAAATTCCCGTTGGCCTCTCTATAGTGACCGAATTAATTTCATCCAATGATATTGTTCTGTCCCCTTCTCTACACACATGTCGGTTACTAGACGCTCCGCCATGTTGACGGTAAAGAGCTGTGTCTTGTACTCAACGTTCGATCTAGATCTAGACGCTAAAACTAGAAATAACCTTAAAAAGTTGAACCTAGCGATGTTCATCCTCACAATAATTTCCCAGAATATTGGTGTAACGTTTTAGCGTTGAAAAGAAACCAGGTTTTGAGGGATTTTGTTGAAATTTAATGTGGAGTACTATTGGAGAAGTCCTAGATTACGACATTGCATCATTTCATAGCTGGTGCCTAGTTACGGTATGTTGTGTCATGTAGGTTTCTTATGGTGTGCACTACATCTCTCTCTCTCTCTCTCTCTCTCTCTCTCTCTCTCTCTCTCTCTCTATCTATCTATCTCTCTCCTCTCTCTCTCTATCTATCTCTCTCCTCTCTCTCTCTAACTATCTCTCTCCTCTCTTTCTCTATCTATCTATCTCTCTCCTCTCTCTCTATCTATCTCTCTCTCTCCTCGCTTTCTCTATCTATCTATCTCTCTCTCTCTATCTATCTATCTCTCTCCTCTCTCTCTCCTCTCTCTCTCTCTCTATCTCTCTCTCTATCTCTCTCTATCTCTCTCTATCTCTCTCTCTATCTCTCTCTATCTCTCTCTCTATCTCTCTCTCTCTCTCTCTCTCTCTCTCTCTCTCTCTCTCTCTCTCTCTGGCAACCAGAACTTGACCCTGCGCAGGGCTACCTGGTCGACATGGATTGGTTTTTTTTTTTACAAATGTGTGAACAATGTTTGGCTGTGCAGATCATGAAAAATATGCAGAAAACAGCTGGCAAGAAAAAAAACAAAATAACGCTCTGATGGAACTTATTCAGGTCTTTGTTCCTACTGTTCTAGTTTGGGTTCAGATAACAGATAAAGAGAAATATGTAGAAAACAGCGGGCAAGAAAAGGCAAAATATTGCCAGGGTGGAAACTGTGACAAAAATGGAGAAGTCAAGAGCCAGCATTGGTTAATAAAGGTAATTTCGTCTTACAAACTTGACCTATGGTTGGGAACATGCTGTTGGAAACATGCTGTAAGAAACATACTATTGGAAACATGTTGTAAGAAACATGCTTGTGGGAACATGCTGTTGGAAACATGTTGTTGGGAACATGCTGTTGGGAACATGCTGTTGGAAACATACTATTGGAAACATGTTGTAAGAAACATGCTGTTGGAAACATGCTGTAAGAAACATACTATTGGAAACATGTTGTAAGAAACATGCTGTTGGAAACATGCTGTAAGAAACATACTATTGGAAACATGTTGTAAGAAACATGCTGTTGGAAACATGCTGTAAGAAACATACTATTGGAAACATGTTGTTGGGAACATGCTGTTGGGAACATGCTGTTGGAAACATGCTGTAAGAAACATACTATTGGAAACATGTTGTAAGAAACATGCTGTTGGAAACATGCTGTTGGGAACATGCTGTAAGAAACATACTATTGGAAACATGTTGTAAGAAACATACTATTGGAAACATGTTGTAAGAAACATGCTGTTGGGAACATGCTGTTGGAAACATGCTGTAAGAAACATACTATTGGAAACATGCTGTAAGAAACATACTATTGGAAACATGCTGTAAGAAACATACTATTGGAAACATGTTGTAAGAAACATGCTGTTGGAAACATGCTGTAAGAAACATACTATTGGAAACATGTTGTAAGAAACATGCTGTTGGGAACATGCTGTTGGAAACATGCTGTAAGAAACATACTATTGGAAACATGTTGTAAGAAACATGCTGTTGGAAACATGCTGTAAGAAACATGCTGTTGGAAACATGCTGTAAGAAACATACTATTGGAAACATGTTGTAAGAAACATGCTGTCTGTCCAATTGGAGTTTTGCCGTGATTTATCGGAGGAATAAATCTATACGAATCCCACGTCCAGGAGGTACAGAAATCTGAAGAGAAGTTAACACCCAGAAACAAACTTCCACAGTAATTTCCTGTACGTTGGAAGTTAATGCCCGCATTAAATCTCGGGAAAAGAGTGAAGGTAAACCTTCCATTTGCTCATTTCCGGTTATTTTCGGTTAATTCCGGGCCCAGCTTTTATTCAGGTGTTTAGCAGTGAAAGATTAAACCAAGTTGCACTTTAGATAAATCTGCAACGTGAACTATGAAAGTTGTCTACTGTAAAAACAAACCTGGCAGACACGAACTTCTTAAATAATCGCCATGGTGATGGTACCACAGTGTAAGACTCCCTGAGAAGTGCATGGTGAATTAATACAAAGCTACGGCGGTGCTGGTGGCACAGTATAAGACTCTTTGAGACACTTGGGTAACATTTTTTTTTCTTCTTCAGAGCTATGGCAGTTATCACAGTATAAGACTCTTTGAAACACCTGGGTAGCATTTTTTTTTCTTCTTCAGAGCTGTGGCAGTTATCACAGTATAAGACTCTTTGAGACACCTGGGTAACATTTTTTTCTTCTTCAGAGCTATGGCGGTTGTCACAGTATAAGACTCGTTGAGACACCTGGGTAACATTTTTTTTCTTCGTGGTGTCCCAGCAAATGACTCCCTGAGACACGTTGGTGACATTTATTATTTCAGAGTTACTACGATGTTATTGTCCCAGTATAAGACTGCCTGAGACACGTTGGTGACATTTATTATTTCAGAGTTACTACGATGTTATTGTCCCAGTATAAGACTGCCTGAGACACGTTGGTGACATTTATTATTTCAGAGTTACTACGATGTTATTGTCCCAGTATAAGACACGTTGTTATTGTCCCAGCAAAAGACTCCCTGAGACACGTTGGTGACATTTATTATTTCAGAGTTACTACGATGTTATTGTCCCAGTATAAGACTGCCTGAGACACGTTGGTGACATTTATTATTTCAGAGTTACTACGATGTTATTGTCCCAGTATAAGACTGCCTGAGACACGTTGGTGACATTTATTATTTCAGAGTTACTACGATGTTATTGTCCCAGTATAAGACTGCCTGAGTAACGTGGCTGACATTTATCATTTCAGAGTTACTACGATGCTATTGTCCCAGTATAAGACTGCCTGAGACACGTTGGTGACATTTATTATTTCAGAGTTACTACGATGTTATTGTCCCAGTATAAGACTCCCTGAGACACGTTGGTGACATTTATTATTTCAGAGTTACTACGATGTTATTGTCCCAGTATAAGACTCCCTGAGACACGTTGGTGACATTTATTATTTCAGAGTTACTACGATGCTATAGTCCCAGTATAAGACTCCCTGAGACACGTTGGTGACATTTATTATTTCAGAGTTACTACGATGTTATTGTCCCAGTATAAGACTGCCTGAGACACGTTGGTGACATTTATTATTTCAGAGTTACTACGATGTTATTGTCCCAGTATAAGACTGCCTGAGTAACGTGGCTGACATTTATCATTTCAGAGTTACTACGATGCTATTGTCCCAGTATAAGACTCCCTTAGTAACGTGGCTGACATTTATCATTTCAGAGTTATTACGATGCTATTGTCCCAGTATAAGACTCCCTGAGTAACGTGGCTGACATTTATCATTTCAGAGTTACTACGATGCTATTGTCCTAGTATAAGACTCCCTGAGTAACGTGGCTGACATTTATCATTTCAGAGTTACTACGATGCTATTGTCCTCTAAGAAACTTGGTTGGGTGACACTCTTATTTCTACAGAGCTGCCGTGCTGCTAATGACTAGGAGGGCCCAGTATAAGAATCTCTCTGAGAGGCCTGAATAACTATCAGTATCACTATATTAAAAAAATCGTTACAGCGGCCAAGGTGAGCCTGGGGATAAAAACTTCTCTAAGAACTTAGGAGACAGAGCGGTGAGTGGCATTCCTCCGCCCGTGTGCCTAGCCGTGGTGGTCGATGGTGTGATTAACTTAATGAAGTGTTTTGTAGCCCTCGCCTGGCCCGGCCGGTCTGAGCTCACCTCGATCTTTTATCCTCTTACCCTAGGATACTCTTCAAAGTGAAAAAGCGAAAAATTAAAAAGAGGTGGTTTCTTTTTCGTTTATCTCTCTCTCTCTCTCTCTCTCTCTCTCTCTCTCTCTCTCTCTCTCTCTCTCTCTCTCTCTCTCTCTCTCTCTCTCTCTCTCTCTCTCTCTCTCTCTCTTTCTCTCTGTCAGTCTGCCTGTCGGTCTCTCTGTCTGTCTGTCTGTCTCTCTCTCTTTCTTTTGTTTCTCTCTCTGTCTCTCCGTCTGTCTCTGTCTCTCTCTCTGTCTCTGTCTCTTTCTCTGTCTCTTTCTTTTTCTCTCTCTCTCCCTCTCTGTTTTTGTTTCTCTCTCTCTGTTTCTGCCTCTGTCTCTCTCTCTCCCTCTCTCTTTCTCTCTCTGTGTCTCTCTCTCTTTCTCCCCCCCTCCACCCCCCACCCTTTCTCTCTCATTTAAATTAACTATTGACTTGAACCATCCCCCATGATCCACCCCCAATCTCTCCCCATGCACTTTAAAAGTATCTTTCTGAACTGTTTTCGCTAGCACTCTAAAAAAAGGAAATCGGCACATACACACACACTTATAAGCACACTTAGAAAAACGAAAAATAAGATGACCAAAAAGGTCATACTGACCCAGCCGTGTTTTCAGACCGATACCGATTTCTTTTACTTTTGGGCATTTATAATTAGCAATTCTTGGAGAAAAGAGAGAGAGAGAGAGAGAGAGAGAGAGAGAGAGAGAGAGAGAGAGAGAGAGAGAGAGAGAAAGAAAGAGAAAAGGAAAAAGAGAGAGAGGAAGAGAAAGAGAGAGAAAAGGAAAGAGAGAGAAAGAGAGAGAGAGAGAGAGAGAGAGAGAGAGAGAGAGAGAGAAAAGAAAGGAAAAAAGCAACAAAAAAACAAGTTCCAAGTATTGTGATTTCATCCTTGGTTTGAAAACAACCAGACTGTGCGTTTACACATTAAAAAAAATAAAAAAAAAAAAACATAAACAAACCACAGGCGCAGAGAGTTTATGATTTAACTGAGGCGTGTCGACTTAAACTGAGTCGACATGCTTGATTGAATTCGCGAAGGTCGCCAATCGAAACTAAGGTCAATTCTGCGGGGCTGGTTGGTTCAACTGGTTGGTTCGTTTAACAAGGGTGGTTGGTTGGTTTAACAAGACTGATTGATTCAATTGGTTGGTTCATTCAACAAGGCTGGTTGGTTGGTTTAACAAGACTGGTTGATTAACTGGTTGGTTCGTTCAACAAGGCTGGTTGGTTGGTTTAACAAGACTGGTTGATTCAACTGGTTGGTTCGTTCAACAAGGCTGGTTGGTTGGTTTAACAAGACTGATTGCTTTAACTGGTTGGTTCGTTCAACAAGGCTGGTTGGTTGGATTAACAAGACTGGTTGATTGAACTGGTTGGTTCGTTCAACAAGGCTGGTTGGTTGGTTTAACAAGACTGGTTGATTCAATTGGTTGGTTCATTCAACAAGGCTGGTTGGTTGGTTTAACAAGACTGATTGCTTTAACTGGTTGGTTCGTTCAACAAGGCTGGTTGGTTGGATTAACAAGACTGGTTGATTGAACTGGTTGGTTCGTTCAACAAGGCTGGTTGGTTGGTTTAACAAGACTGGTTGATTCAACTGGTTGGTTCGTTCAACAAGGCTGGTTGGTTGGTTGGTTTAACAAAGCTGGTTGATTCAACTGGTTGGTTGGTTTAACAAGACTGGTTAATTCAACTGGTTGGTTCGTTCATCAAGGCTGGTTGGTTGGTTTAACAAGACTGTTTGGTTCGTTCAACAAGGCTGTTTGGTTGGTTAAACAAGACTGGTTGATTCAACTGGTTGGTTCGTTCAGCAAGACCAAATGGTTCAACTGATTAATGTGTTCAGTAACACTGATTGATTCCACTGGCTGGTTGGTTCAACAAGGCTGGATAATTCTACTGGTTGGTTACATTGTTTGGTTCGTCCAGCAAGATTGTTTGATTCAACTGGTTGGTTCGTTCCGCAAGACTTGTTGATTATACTTTTTGGTTCGTTCCGCAAGACTTGTTGATTATACTTTTTGGTTCGTTCCGCAAGACTTGTTGATTATACTTTTTGATTCGTTCCGCAAGACTTGTTGATTATACTTTTTGGTTCGTTCCGCAAGACTTGTTGATTATACTTTTTGGTTCGTTCCGCAAGACTTGTTGATTATACTTTTTGGTTCGTTCCGCAAGACTTGTTGATTATACTTTTTGGTTCGTTCCGCAAGACTTGTTGATTATACTTTTTGGTTCGTTCCGCAAGACTTGTTGATTATACTTTTTGGTTCGTTCAGCAAGACTTGTTGATTATACTTTTTGGTTCGTTCAGCAAGACTTGTTGATTATACTTTTTGGTTCGTTCAGCAAGACTTGTTGATTATACTTTTTGGTTCGTTCCGCAAGACTTGTTGATTATACTTTTTGGTTCGTTCCGCAAGACTTGTTGATTATACTTTTTGGTTCGTTCCGCAAGACTTGTTGATTATACTTTTTGGTTCGTTCCGCAAGACTGGTTGGTTCTTTCAGCAAGGCTGGTTAATAAAAATGGTTGGTGTGTTCAGCAAGACTTATTGTTTGGCGAGATTTTATTTCATTCACCAACTCGTGTTTATGTGCCTTTACATCTTGACATATATCTCACGAACCATTATAAGAAGCCTCCAAGCCCTCCATTAATTCTACAGAAAGGATAAGAGCCTTACTTACTCCCTTCCCTCACTCCCCTTTTTGCCCCATTTCCATTCGTTTCCCAGTCACATATTACGTACGTCTATTCAAGTACATGCATTTTTCTTTGAAAACCTCACATGAAAAGGCTAAAAAAAAATGAACAGCTCTGACGCGATTAGCTCTCCTTTTGTTTCCACCAAACACAACCTAAAAAAATATAGCAACACTTGGGAAGAATTGTACCAGGGGTTAGTGTGTTTCTAGCCCAACCAGCCCTACACTGTTGCAGCTTCCATCAACATTTATTTTATTCCTAGAGGACGTTTTGTTTGATGCCAGCTCTATTGTTTTCAAATTATCAAATTTCATAATGCCTAAATTTCCAACTTTAATAAAGTGAAATTTCCAAGAGAAAAAATACTACCCTGCACACATTTAATATATTTAGCCTCAATATTTTATTTTTTCATTGAGATATTGCCACATATTTCATGGAAAACCCAGGTATCATATTTTTTCCCTCGAATTGCCGTGTTTATTTCTAGCCTACATTCTTGTCGAAAACACCTTTTTTTTTGTGTTTGAAGGAAGCAAAACTCAGATCGAAGCAGAGACAAAAAGTGAAGTATTGCTTGAGCTGACGGGATGGTCTGTGCTGAGTTAATTAAGTCTGCTCTTGTCCAGATTGGGAAATCATTACTGTGTGGTAAGAAAAACGAAGCTAAATGGAATAAAAAGAAAAAGAAAGAGAGAGATCGGAAGAAAGAGAGAGAGAGAGAGAGAGAGAGAGAGAGAGAGAGAGGGGGGGGGAGGGGCAAAAACAAACACAGGGGCAGGCAGACATAACGACAGGTACCAGACAAAGAGAGAGAACAGAATGTCAGAGAGAAAAATAAAAGTGATAGACGAGGAAAATAGAAAAAAAAGAAAAAGAGAAACACACACAGCCACGCAGAAAGAAAGAAAGAGAGAGAGAGAGAGAGAGAGAGAGAGAGAGAGAGAGAGAGAGAGAGAGAGAGAGAGAGAGAGGGAGAGGCAAAAACAGACACATAGCAACACAAAGGCAGGCAGACTTAACGACAGGTACCAGACAAAGAGAGAGAACAGAATGTGAGAGAGAGAAATAAAAGTGATAGACGAGGAAAATAGAAAAAAAAAAAGAAAAAGAGAAACACACACACACACAGCCATACAGAAAGAAAGAAAGAGACAGAGAGAGAGAGAGAGAGAGAGAGAGAGAGAGAGAGAGAGAGAGAGAGAGAGAGAGAAGAAGAGATTCGAGAATGTAAGGCAGCTTTGTGACGTTTACTCATACCCAACGCCATAAAAAATAATAAAATTTCAAAAAAAAAAAAAAAAAAAAGTAAGGAACCTTTTGCTTCAACCAAACAAGAGCTCTCCGCTCGCAGCCATTTCAGTTATCTAAATCAAATCAAGGGATCTAAGAGGATACGGGCGGATCCAGAAGGAAGACAGCCAGTGGCACCCAGAAAAATGCGCTTATTGCAAGATCATTTGGATATATGTACGTCTTCGACACACGATGCTGCATTTAACTCGCATTCATGTTGGAGAATGTGTGCCGACGTTTAGACGTTTGGGAGTGATAGAGTGAGTGTGTGTGTGAGGGGGTAGAGCGAGGGGAGATGAGAAGAAAGGAGGGGGGGGGGGGTGTTGGCTAAGGCTGTCCTTGGGATACGAGAACTTTCTGGTTTGGTCTGGGTATTACAGTTACACGATTAATTGAAGCGTTGCACTGTCTTCCTCTAAACAAATATCGGATGTTATAGCGTTAAATTTTAATAAAGACTTTGGGAATAGACGGATAAATAAAGATAGAAGATAGATAGATGGATAGATAGGTAGAAAGATAGATCGATTGACAGATAGATAGAAAGATAGATAGATAGACAGACTGATGGGTAGAAAGTAGATAGGTGAATAGATAGATAAATATATAGATTAACAGATAGAATTATTGTATGTTGATGATATATGAAAAGAGGCAGAAAGAGAGAAACGAAAAGTGATAGAAGGAGGAAGGAAGATAAATCGGCAATATAATGACAAAAAGGAGAATTAAACAGTTGTGAGAGAAAGATATAAAATGGTTAGGGAGAAAAACTAGAAAGAATGGGAGAAGTTGGCAGTGGCGAAACAGGGAAGAAAGTTGGCAGTGGCGAAACAGGGAGGAAAGTTGGCAGTGGCGAAACAGGGAAGAAAGTTAGCAGTGGCGAAACAGGGAGGAAAGTTGGCAGTGGCGAAACAGGGAGGAAAGTTGGCAGTGGCGAAACAGGGAAGAAAGTTGGCAGTGGCGAAACAGGGAAGAAAGTTGGCAGTGGCGAAACAGGGAGGAAAGTTGGCAGTGGCTGAAACAGGGAAGAAAGTTGGCAGTGGCGAAACAGGGAGGAAAGTTGGCAGTGGCGAAACAGGGAAGAAAGTTGGCAGTAGCGAAACAGGGAAGAAAGTTGGCAGTGGCGAAACAGGGAGGAAAGTTGGCAGTAGCGAAACAGGGAAGAAAGTTGGCAGTGGCGAAACAGGGAGGAAAGTTGGCAGTAGCGAAACAGGGAAGAAAGTTGGCAGTAGCGAAACAGGGAAGAAAGTTGACAGTAGCGAAACAGGGAAGAAAGTTGTAAAGTCGCAGCGAAGGAGAAGGGGCAGTGGGAGAAATAGACATTACGGAAGATGGAGAGGGAGAACTAGACATTTCAGTTGGAGGAGAAGAAAGCCGAGTAAGAACTAGACAATTGGGTAAGAGGATTAGAAAGAGATGGGGAAGTAGAGAATCGAATAGAAAGAAGCAGAGAGGTACTTATATCGATAGACAGAAGAGAAAGAGACGGACAAGTAGACATTAGTGTAGAATGAGAACAATAAGGTGAAAGAGCAGAAAAAAACAAATATTTCCCATGTTAAAATGTTCACCGTAACATAATTATGAAACATTGTACTAAAGAGTATGTGGTGTTGGCTTATAGATTCGGCTATGCTAGGTCGTTATTTGTTGTTGTTATTTTTTATATAATTTTTTTTTTAAATTGAGGACAAAAGCCATGGGAGCGTGGCAATTAGAAAGATTGAAAGTGTTTAAATCTGGTGCGTAATTTGCCCGGCACGGGTTTGGGCTGTTATTATTTCCGTACGATGCCTACGTAAAGTTCACTTCAATGAACTGTACGGCTAGCGTTCGCAAGCGTTTAAAAAACGAAATTATAAGCTGCGTAGGTTGAAGTAAGTAAACGGATTTTTATGGGGGCAATAAAATTTCGAAGAAGCCACAGCTAACATTTTCGGGGGGGGGGGGGGGGGGGGGATCTCTTTTTGAAGACGGTTAAGTGGCGTTAGGCGTGGTTTCTAAACATAGATAATCATTGTGACATTTGATTTAATTTTATTACTTTTTTGTTGTTTTTTAAATTTGTCTTTGAATCGATTTTGAAGTTATTCGTTTATCCACTCATAAAATCAGGCACGTTATGCACAGACCGAAGGGTGGAGGAAAACTATGCCACATTCTTTCGTTTTCGTTTTGCCTTAATCTTGCAGGAATTTTTGGGACGTCTGATTGTTGTTGTTGTTTAAACATCGTGAGAAATTTCAGCCTGTACATTTGACACTTTCGAAGAAGACAAAGACAATGGAGCGATAAACAGGCAATCAGAAGGGAAGAATGAAGGAACGCCGAGAAAATAAAAAAAAAAAAAGATTACAATTTTTGTAGAGGTTTTGCAATGGTTAGGTGCGGAGACAGAAAAGGAAGAGAACGAAGGAGAGAGAAGACAGACAGACAGACAGACAGACAGACATAGATAGAGACAGTGACAGAGAGAGACAGACAGACAGACAGAAACAGAGATAGAGACAGAGACAGGGAGAGAGAAAGAGACAGACAGACAGACAGACAGACAGAGACAGAAATAGAGACAGAGAGAGGGAGAGAGAAAGAGACGGACAGACAGACATACAGAGACAGAAATAGAGACAGAGAGAGGGAGAGAGAAAGAGACGGACAGACAGACATACAGAAACAGAAATAGAGACAGAGAGAGGGAGAGAGAAAGAGACAGACAGACAGACAGACAGACAGAGACAGAAATAGAGACAGAGAGAGGGAGAGAGAAAGAGACAGACACACAGACAGACAGAAACAGAGATAAAGACAGAGAGAGGGAGAGAGAAAGAGACAGACAGACAGACAGACAGACAGAGAGACAGACAGACAGAAACAGAAATAGACAAAGAGAGGGAGAGAGAAAGACAGACAGACATACAGAAACAGAGATAGAGACAGAGAGAGGGAAAGAGAAAGAGACAGACAGACAAACAGTCAGAAACAGAGATAGAGACAGGGAGAGGGAGAGAGAGAGACAGACAGACATACAGAAACAGAGAGAGAGACAGAGAGAGGGAGAGAGAGAGAGACAGACAGACATACAGAAACAGAGATAGAGACAGAGAGAGGGAGAGAGAGAGACAGACAGACATACAGAAAGAGAATTAGAGATAGAGAGAGGGAGAGAGAAAGACAGACAGACATACAGAAACAGAGATAGAGACAGAGAGGGAGAGAGAAAGACAGACAGACATACAGAAACAGAGATAGAGACAGAGAGAGGGAAAGAGAAAGAGACAGACAGACAGACAGTCAGAAACAGAGATAGAGACAGGGAGAGGGAGAGAGAGAGACAGACAGACATACAGAAACAGAGGTAGAGACAGAGAGAGGGAGAGAGAGAGACAGACAGACATACAGAAACAGAGATAGAGATAGAGAGAGGGAGAGAGAAAGAGACAGACAGACAGACAGACAGAAACAGATAGAGACAGAGAGAGGGAGAGAGAAAGAGACAGACAGACAGACATACAGAAACAGAGATAGAGACAGAGAGAGGGAGAGAGAAAGAGACAGACAGACAGACATACAGAGATAGAGACAGAGAGAGGAAGAGAGAAAGAGACAGACAGACAGACAGACAGACAGACAGACAGACATACAGAAACAGAAATAGAGACAAAGAGAGGGAGAGAGAAAGAGACAGACAGACAGACATACAGAAACAGACATAGAGACAGAGAGAGGGAGAGAGAAAGACAGACAGACATACAGAAACAGAGATAGAGACAGAGAGAGGGAAAGAGAAAG
>JAWDGP010001973.1:225000-260000 GCA_033675545.1 Elysia crispata
TCCCATATAAATACGATAGAATGTATTAGAGTGATTCATCTTTTTTATCTTATATGAACGCTAATTGGTTCATTTGCTAGCTCGTGGTGCGAATGGAAATAAGTAAAACCAAGTTGTTTTGATTGTCTCCTCACTAGCTAGTTTATGTATTTAATCATTCACGTGAATAGCGGTAGTTTTTTGTTTTTTTTTACCAATTCAACAAAAAAAACAAACTGTCCCTTATCAAGTCAGTAGTTTCTATAAAGAACTTAGCTCAGGAGTTTATAAAAGCTAGTAGTTAGGGATGTACTAGTAATGACCAGAAATGACCATTTGTGATGATTACAAAGTGTACTGATTGGTCATCTGGCTAATTCAGAGACTTAAAATTTTGGCCTTGCAATTTCCCGGGGTTATTGACTTGAAGCAATTTGATTGGTCTAGGCTACTTGCTAGATCTCCGCGCTAAATGGTATGTTGCTGGGTTGTTTTTTTTCCTTTCACGGAAACGTGTTGGTTCAGCCGCAAAATCCTTTGTTAATGATTGGTGTATTTGCTACGTTTGTTCTTATTTTATTTCATTCAATGGCGAAATCTATAATTTGTTTTCTTTTCTTCTTTTTTTTTTTCTTAACATTGTACATAACCATTTGAGCTAGTCCTGGATAGACTAGCTAGATTGCGCCCGATTATGTTTAAGCTAAGTTTCTTTCTTAATGTAATAGATAGGATTTCTTCACATTGGTTTCATTTGTGTGCAAGCGCGGTTTCTTTCTTCCCAATGTGTGTTCGTGTGCTCATTTTTTTTTTATTAAATCAAGTTCATATTATGTTGACAGCTTCGTAGAGAAAGTTTTTGTACCCTCTATGAGTAATATGTAGCTCTTTTACTGGAGTCAGTTTCGAAACAGAAACAACACAGTAACTTCTTTGATTTCAGTGGTATTCAATAGCTTCAATAGAACGACAGCTCACATTGTTTTGGTCTATAAATATATAAAATATTACAATCAAAGAAAAAAACGTTTCCATCTCTTATTTCCACAAAATTTCTAAAAATTCGAGCTAAATATTCTATTTATAGCATGTCCCAAACCTCACTCTGTAAAATGAATTGTGTACGTGAAGTCTGTAGAGTTCCTCTATAGACATAGACTATCCCAACTCGTATCGAGTGCTGGAGACCAGATCTTTATGTGGTAAAAGTTTTATTTGTTAACTCGGTTCCAGTCCTTCTCGGATTAAAAAAAAAATGTGGGTTTCTGTTTTTTTGTTTTTAATTTTATTTTGTTTTTTTAACTTATTTTGTTTTGTTTTGTTTTATTCCCTCGTGTTCGCTGCCGTGTTTTTCTTTTTGTTTGTTTGTATGTTTGTTTTTTTGTTTTGTTTTGTTTCTCTGTTTTTTTTTTGTTTTTTTGTTTTTTGTTTTTTTTTTTTTTTTGGGGGGGGGAGGGTGGTATATATTTTTGCGAACTTTATGAACTGAAGGTGCCCTATGTGTAGTCGATATTCCTACTGTTCTAGACTTGTTCAATAAAGGCAGATGCAATCAAAGAGAGATGCTACAAGAATCTAAGTGGACCTCCCTGGGAAGTTATGGCCCCACAGGTACTAAAGCAGAGTCCCTGTGATGTCGCCTTTATTGGAAACCGTTCTCCGCTCTCTGGAACTCGGAACTCTCTTCTCTCCCCTGTCCCAAATCTCGTCTTTTCACACTAGTGTTTCTAGAGCGCCCTCTTGCTGTCTATGGGCTCCTCGTTAGAACTCTACATATCCGTAGATTCTTTGGTTTTTATTTTTTTTTCTATTTTTGTGGTTTTTTTGGTTTTTGGTTTTTTACTTAACTTCTTTCTGCCTTTTTTCCCTGCCGTTTGTGCTTCGTAATATTTTTTTATTCTTAACTTGTTTTCTACGTGATTTTGTACTCCTCTTTGATGCCAGTTAAGCCTTTTGGATTCTTACAATGCATCTGTTATCTTAACTATCTCTGTCTTTCTCTCTCTTTCTGTCTTTCTCTCTCTCTCTTTTTTTCTTTCTCTATCTCTATCTTTATCTCTTTCTCTTTCTCTCTATCTCTTTTCTCTTCTACCCCTTTGTCTCTCTCTATGTCTCTCTTCAATTCTCTCTCTCTTTCTTATCCTCTCTCTGTCTCTCTCCAATTCTCTCTTTCATTATTTCTCTCTGTCTCACCTCAATTCTCTCTCATCTTATCTGTCTCTCTCACTCTCTCTCTCTCTCTCACTCTCTTCTTTCCCTCTCTCTTTCTCTACCCTTAATTCTCTATCTATCTCCCATTCTGTTTCTTTCCTATTTCTCTTTCTCTCTCTACATATTTATCTATCTATCCACGATAGATTATACAGTAGTGAGACTTTTTACAATTGTATTACCAATATATTGTGGTTGGGATTAAGTTCATCTGTATTCTTTCAAACTACGTTTGTTCCAAATATACAGCCATCATGATCTTTATAACTTCAGAACTAAAAAAAAACCTTTGTATTGCGCAGAGCAACCTTGTTGTACAAAGCATTTAAGATATAACTATTTTATTTTACATTATGATGGTCCAGGTTTCCTTATTTTTTTCTTCATTCTAAAAAAGCCACCTAATTTGAGAATCAAAAGCACAATTGCAGAGAATCTAAGCATCCAAGAAAATACGCGAGTGTGGCAGTAAAGAAAGGTGTAAGATAAGAAGAAAAAAAAACAGTGCACGTCTTAGATAACCGGAAAGAAATGTAGAACGACACAAACCAGAAATCAGTTCGCCTTTATTGGCTTCATCAGTTTCTGAAAAGCTAGACACATGAAGCTTTTTAAAATCCATATTCGATTTTGTCCTAAACTTTAGAAGTTGGGGGTTTCTCCGCAAGAAAATGCGATACAAGGTTTGTTTGAAAGAGTAAAAAGGATCCTGATTAATTTGGAAATCAATTTTAATTAGCTTCATGCTAGGGTCAAGAGGAAGGTCTATTTAGGTCTTGGTGTATCTCTTTTTTTTTTAATGAAGGTTTGAATCGGAATATATTGGGCACCCAAAAATTGTCTTCATCTTAATCTCCTATTAAAAGTTTATTGAGCATTTTATATCTAAGATTACACAAGAATAGAAGATAAATTTTAGAGAAGAAAAAGGAGACAGAGACATAATAAGAGAGAGGACAGAGAGAGAGAGAGATAAGACAGACAGAAAGAAGGAAAGATAAGCAATCAAGCAGACAGAAAGTGAGAGAGACAAACAAGCAAACGTATAGGCTGACAGAAAGAGAGGGTTAGCCATACAAAGAAAAAGAAAAGAATGTGATGAAGAGAGAGAGAGAGAGAGAGAGAGAGAGAGAGAGAGAGAGAGAGAGAGAGAGAGAGAGAGAGAATGGGTAAGAGAAAAGCAAAAGCAAGACACAGCTAGATCTAGCCCCAGTGCTCGTTCCAGGATCTTTTGTCTTAAACAAGACATCCAAACACCAATGTCTATCTCTAACATGATTACGATTTAAGCGGTCGCAGTAGAATCATTCTAGACATCCGATCCGAATGGAAGCATTGCTCAGTAATGCTCGGTATTACTCAGTATTGCTCAGTATTACTCAGTATTACTCAGTATTGCTCAGTATGCTTATTATTGCTCAATATGCTCAATATGCTAAGTATGCTCAGTATGCTCAGTATTCCTTAGTATACTCAGTATGCTCAGTATGCTCAGTATTACTCAGTATTGCTCTGTATGCAAAGTATTGCTCAGTATTGCACAGTATTGTTCAGTGTTTTCAGTATTGCTCAGTATGCTCAGTATTGCACTATATTGCTCATTATGCTTATTATTGCTCAATATTGCTCAGTATTGCTCAGAATAGCACAGTATTGCTCAGTATGCTCAGTATTGCTCAGTATACTCAGTATTGCTCAGTTTGCTCACCCTTGTAAAGTACAAATTTCCTAAGTGTATAACACTGATATTAGGACTTAGGAATGCTCTGATGTATATGGCCGATGTTAATGTTAAAGGCAATCGTTTTTTTTCCTCAAAAGCTGCTCTGCATCCTAAATTTGCTTTTTAAAAAAGTTGGTGGAAATAAATAACTTAAACTTATTCTTTTTTTTTTCTATTTAGTCTGTATTAGGTTTACTTTCTTTTTACTCTTTCTCTGTACTTATATCGAGCTTTGTAATTGTGTATCTATCTCTTTATCTATCTGTCTAGCTAGCTAGCTAGGTAGGAAGATGTGTATGTATCAATGTATATATATATATATATATATATATATATATATATATATATCTTTCTACCTATTTATCTATCCACCTATCTGCCTGCATGTGTACCGATCTATCGACGAGTGTCTGTCTAATTGTTTATCCGTTTACCTACTAATTTCTACATCTATCTGTAAGTCTGTCAATCTAACAATCCATATAAGTATATCTCTATCTTCTTCTCCACCGCCGTATCTATCCGTCACCCGTCCTTATATTTGTTCTAGTGACTGAAGTTCAATCTTTCCATCTTTTTTTTTATCCATAAACTTCAAGTATCCTAAGAGCCCTACGCTTCTCCGCATCTAACACCCCATACACACTAAGGCCATCCGTGTTCCTACAGAGCTTCTCTTTTGTCCATACCGGCGTAATGTCGGAGTGCGCAGGTCGGAAACAATAATTTCTGCGGAAGCTTTAGCCAGACCGGAAATGAGATTCACCGTGGCTGACAAAACCAGGTGTCGCACGCCGCATGGCTCTCTGGGAAGGATAATACCGGAAAGGGGAAGGGGGAGGGGTTCTCAGAGGAACAGTTGGAAAGCATTACATCCATCAGAAGATGCGTTTGATACGATGGTGAAATAGGGTCAGAGTGTGCCGAAATTGGTGACATGGGTTAAAATGCCTTAATAATTTTAGTGAAATTCATGGCATGTAGGGCCGAATTAATGACGGTAAAAAAAAACGTTTTTGACGCTGGTAATATAAGTAAATAATGATGGTACAATTATAATATTTGCTACATTATTTATCTTTGGTTAAAAAAAATTATGACACTGGCAAAGAAATGTGGTTAATGCTCATGAAATTCATGGCATGGGCTACAGTATTGGTGCTTGATAAAATAATGGCTTTGGTATTATAACATAAATTGATTTTGGTAAATTAAGGCATTATTGATCTTTGGGGGGAAAATTTATGGCATTGGCTAAAAAAAATATGATAAATTCTCATGAAATGCAGGGCATGGGCTTAAAAGTATTGGTGTTTGGTTTTAAAAAGAATTACGCTACTGTAATAGCAGGCATTAATTTTTGGTAGAATTACGGCATGGGTTATAATAATTGTCGTTTCGTTAAAAAATCGGGCTTTCTTAAATAATTTCACTCGATTAATTTAGGCCTAAATAAGGCATGGGTTGTAGTATCTGTGTACAGTAAAAAAATTGGACGTGGTTTTCAATAATGAAATGGCTTAGTGCAAATTATATTTCACAAATTATGACATGGTGCAATAATGGTTATTTTATTTACTGATTTATTTTGAAAAGATAACGGCAGTGCATGTCATTGTTTGCACTTGCTAGATATGATCGGAAAGAACTGTATGTAACTACAGCTAGATCGATATCAGAATCTCAATCATAATCGTATTTTAAAATTAGATTCTGGTGACAGAGCCTCCAGTGTAACTGAATACTAATGGCTAAAGTCGGGTTCTTTAACAAATTTAACGTCCCCTGAGTTTCTCTGGGATTCCTATACGGAGGAGGTTTTGGACGAACTGATGGTATTCACTTAGAAATGAAAGGCTCTAGATGATGGCAACAGTGTGTGTATTAAGTGGTGTCACAACGTATGGTTCAGATTATAGCTACCATCAATGTAAGACACTGTTTCAGATCTTGTTCTAAAATATGACTCTGGCTTCATTGTTACTTGGTCCTGTTGGTCAATATGATGACATGGGTGTCACTGATTATTGGTCAGTATGATGACATGGGTGTCACTGATTATTGGTCAGTATGATGACATGGGTGTCACTGATTACTGGTCAGTATGATGACATGGGTGTCACTGATTATTGGTCAGTATGATGACATGGGTGTCACTGATTATTGGTCAGTATGATGACATGGGTGTCACTGATTATTGGTCAGTATGATGACATGGGTGTCACTGATTATTGGTCAGTATGATGACATGGGTGTCACTGATTATTGGTCTATATGATGACATGGGTGTCACTGATTATTGGTCAATATGATGACATGGGTGTCACTGATTATTGGTCAATATGATGACATGGGTGTCACTGATTATTGGTCAGTATGATGACATGGGTGTCACTGATTATTGGTCAATACGATGGCATGGGTGTCACCGATAATTGGTCAATATGATGAGATGGGTGTCACTGATTATTGGTCAATATGATGACACGGGTGTCAATGATTATTGGTCAATATGATTACATCGGTGTCACTGATTATTGGTCAATATGATTACATCGGTGTCACTGATTATTGGTCAATATGATTACATCGGTGTCACTGATTATTGGTCAATATGATGACACGGGTGTCAATGATTATTGGTCAATATGATTACATCGGTGTCACTGATTATTGGTCAATATGATTACATTGGTGTCACTAATTATTGGTCGGCTATGACAAAGTGCTTGAATATTATAATTTATCCCACTCCAGATATTGTATATTGATATTAGCTTTATAATGATGGATGGTGCTTCAGGTTATAGTATAAATCATGATATTTCATAAGTTTCAAAAGTTGTTACGAGTTATGTTCCAACCTAGGACAAAGGCGTCAGCGTTGGATGGTGCGACTGTTTATGATCGATATGACCATAGCGGCTTCACTATTAGATGGTGCTACAGTTTATGATCGATATGACCATAGCGGCTTCAATATTAGATGGTGCTACAGTTTATGATCGATATGACCATAGCTGCTTCAATATTAGATGGTGCTACAGTTAATGATCGATATGACCATAGCGGCTTCACTATTAGATTGTGCTACTGTTTATGATCGATATAACCACAGCGGCTTCACTATTAGATGGTGCTACTGTTTATGATCGATATAACCACAGCGGCTTCACTATTAGATGGTGCTACTGTTTATGATCGATATGACCATAGCGGCTTCACTGCAAGATGGTGCTCCTGTTTATGATCGATATGAGAATAGCGGCTTCAATATTAGATCGCGCTACAGTTTATGATCAATATGATACAGTTTATGATCGATATGCCCATAGCGGCTTCTCTGTTAGACGGTGCTACAGTTTATGATCGATATGACCATAGCGGCTTCAATATAAGATGGTACTACACTTTATGATCGATATGACCATAGCGGCTTCACTTTTAGATGGTTCTACAATTAAATGATCGATATGACCATAGTGGCTTCAATATTAGATATGTGCTATAGATCATGGTCCAAACTATGATATTACCGTCAATATTGAGTATTCAAATTGATAACTTTCCAATTTATATAACAAATTTCAATATTACACGATATTGAATTATGTTTGATATGACTTCACTGACTTTAATACTAGATGGTCTGACGGATCATGGTCCAAAGATTGACTGCTTCAGATCATGATCCAAAGATTGACTGCTACAGATCATGGTCCAAAGATTGACTGCTTCAGATCATGGTCCAAAGATTGACTGCTACAGATCATGGTCCAAAGATTGACTGCTTCAGATCATGGTCCAAAGATTGACTGCTACAGATCATGGTCCAAAGATTGACTGCTACAGATCATGGTCCAAAGATTGACTGCTACAGATCATGGTCCAAAGATTGACTGCTACAGATCATGGTCCAAAGATTGACTGCTTCAGATCATGGTCCAAAGATTGACTGCTACAGATCATGGTCCAAAGATTGACTGCTTCAGATCATGGTCCAAAGATTGACTGCTACAGATCATGGTCCAAAGATTGACTGCTACAGATCATGGTCCAAAGATTGACTGCTACAGATCATGGTCCAAAGATTGACTGCTACAGATCATGGTCCAAAGATTGACTGCTTCAGATCATGGTCCAAAGATTGACTGCTACAGATCATGGTCCAAATTATGATGTTGCAGTCAAAATTAAAAGTCTTACGTGTTATATTCGAAGCTATACCACAAGTTTCAATATTACACGATATCGAATTATGTTTCAATATTAATTTTGTTTTGTCGATTGATGCTTAATCTAAATATCTATCCATTAGGGTATAATATCATTGTATAAGTTTATATTACTCCTATATTTGATTTATTCATTACCAAAACTAATCTCTTCATGTTTATTACTTCTTTATCTATGTGTTTATTTGTCATTTTCTCTCTCTCTCTCTCTCTCTCTCTCTCTCTCTCTCTCTCTCTCTCTCTCTCTCTCTCTCTCTCTCTCTCTCTCTCTCTCTCTCTCTTTCTCTCTCTCTCTCACACACACTCTATCTCTCGCTATATATATTATATATTTATATATATATATAAATATATATTTTTATCTACCTTATATATATATATATATACAAGCCTATCTATCCTTCTTATTATCTTTCTATCTATTTATATAGATGTCTGTCTATCTGTCTTTTATTCCCACATCTTAGTTTCAATCTACTTCATCTTCTTTTTAATACATTTTTTTAAATTTACAATCATCAAGCATTTGAAATAAAGCACGCCCAGAATATATTTCCTTCATATCCAACCCCTGAAACTCATTTCTCCCCCCTTTATTTTTCTTTTCCCCCACACTACTGTAGTTTCGGCATCAGTGAGGACGAGAGCCCGGCATCACTGCACCATTCTACATCAAACCTCGGTGGACGCGGTACAGCTCCACAGACACCCGGCGCGACCACGCAGAATGACTCGCCTTTTCAAGATGGCAATTTGGCCGATGGTCACATGACCAAGGACAACGGGTATAGCACTGGGAATCAAAAGCAAAGACTGCACCAAAGCCACGGCAGTTACGGGCAAGATATGCAAACCCCGTGGTCATTTGATCCCATTTCTCAGAAAGATCTCCTGAGGTTGCCTTCTTCCGTGGAGCAAGAGGGCTTTTTTACCGACAGCAACAAGATGGCGGGTAACCGAGACAAACCGCTGTATGGTGGCCTGGATACAGACTCGACAAGAGATGATCGCCCTCGGGCCAGGCCGTTCAGGTTCAATGACAGCTTCATAGAATTCCAAGAACAGATCGCTGGACTTGAGAAACGATATCTGGACGGTGTAGCCAGTTCTTTGATCAAGAAAGATAGCATGGGACACGAAAAGCGATATCTGGATGGTGTAGCGAGTTCTTTGATAAAGAAAGATAGCATGGGACACGAAAAGCGATATCTGGATGGTGTAGCGAGTTCTTTGATAAAGAAAGACAGCATGGGACACGAAAAGCGATATCTGGACGGTGTAGCCAGTTCTTTGATAAAGAAAGACAGCATGGGACACGAAAAGCGATATCTGGACGGTGTAGCCAGTTCTTTGATAAAGAAAGACAGCATGGGACACGAAAAGCGATATCTGGACGGTGTAGCCAGTTCTTTGATAAAGAAAGACAGCATGGGACACGAAAAGCGATATCTGGATGGTGTAGCCAGTTCTTTGATAAAGAAAGATAGCATGGGACACGAAAAGCGATATCTGGATGGTGTAGCGAGTTCTTTGATAAAGAAAGACAGCATGGGACACGAAAAGCGATATCTGGATGGTGTAGCGAGTTCTTTGATAAAGAAAGACAGCATGGGACACGAAAAGCGATATCTGGATGGTGTAGCCAGTTCTTTGATAAAGAAAGACAGCATGGGACACGAAAAGCGATATCTGGATGGTGTAGCGAGTTCTTTGATAAAGAAAGATAGCATGGGACACGAAAAGCGATATCTGGATGGTGTAGCCAGTTCTTTGATAAAGAAAGACAGCATGGGACACGAAAAGCGATATCTGGACGGTGTAGCCAGTTCTTTGATAAAGAAAGATAGCATGAGACACGAAAAGCGATATCTGGATGGTGTAGCGAGTTCTTTGATAAAGAAAGATAGCATGGGACACGAAAAGCGATATCTGGACGGTGTAGCCAGTTCTTTGATAAAGAAAAAAAGCGTGGGAAACTTAAAAAGATATTTAGATGGTGTAGCGAGCTCTTTGATAAAGAAGAGCAGCCTGCCCTTTGAAAAAAGATACATTGATGGAGTGGCCAGCTCTCTCATAAAGAAAAACATCGACTCTAGACAAAAGGTTCATTTGGATGGCGTCGCTACTGCAAGCATAAAAATGGCAGATCAAAGTGGTGTTGTTAGGCATTTAGATCCGCCAGTTGGTTCTAAAAGAATAAAGCGAGAGAGCCATGAAGAGCGAAGTTTGGACGGAGTGGCGATTTCTCAGATCAAAAGGGGCCAAGTAGAAAGTGTGAAAAGATATCTAGATGGTGTTGCAAGTTCTTTGATAAAGAAAGCCAGTCTGCCTAACGAAAAGAGGTATTTGGACGGTGTTGCAAGTTCTTTGATAAAGAAAGCCAGTCTGCCTAATGAAAAGAGGTATTTGGACGGTGTTGCAAGTTCTTTGATAAAGAAAGCCAGTCTGCCTAATGAAAAGAGGTATTTGGACGGTGTTGCAAGTTCTTTAATAAAGAAAGCCAGTCTGCCTAAGAGGTATTTGGACGGTGTGGCAAGTTCTTTGATAAAGAAAGCCAGTCTGCCTAACGAAAAGAGGTATTTGGACGGTGTTGCAAGTTCTTTGATAAAGAAAGCCAGTCTATCACACGAAAAGAGGTATTTGGACGGTGTTGCAAGTTCTTTAATAAAGAAAGCCAGTCTGCCTAATGAAAAGAGGTATTTGGACGGTGTTGCAAGTTCTTTGATAAAGAAAGCCAGTCTATCACACGAAAAGAGGTATTTGGACGGTGTTGCAAGTTCTTTAATAAAGAAAGCCAGTCTGCCTAAGAGGTATTTGGACGGTGTTGCAAGTTCTTTAATAAAGAAAGCCAGTCTGCCTAATGAAAAGAGGTATTTGGACGGTGTTGCAAGTTCTTTGATAAAGAAAGCCAGTCTATCACACGAAAAGAGGTATTTGGACGGTGTTGCAAGTTCTTTAATAAAGAAAGCCAGTCTGCCTAAGAGGTATTTGGACGGTGTTGCAAGTTCTTTAATAAAGAAAGCCAGTCTGCCTAACGAAAAGAGGTATTTGGACGGTGTGGCAAGTTCTTTGATAAAGAAAGCCAGTCTGCCTAAGAGGTATTTGGACGGTGTGGCAAGTTCTTTGATAAAGAAAGCCAGTCTGCCTAAGAGGTATTTGGACGGTGTTGCAAGTTCTTTGATAAAGAAAGCCAGTCTGCCTAACGAAAAGAGGTATTTGGACGGTGTTGCAAGTTCTTTAATAAAGAAAGCCAGTATGCCATCAGATGACAAGAGGTATTTGGACGGTGTTGCAAGTTCTTTAATAAAGAAAGCCAGTCTGCCTAACGAAAAGAGGTATTTGGACGGTGTTGCAAGTTCTTTAATAAAGAAAGCCAGTCTGCCTAACGAAAAGAGGTATTTGGACGGTGTTGCAAGTTCCCTAATAAAGAAAGCCAGTATGCCATCAGATGAAAAGAGGTATTTGGATGGTGTTGCAAGTTCTTTGATAAAGAAAAGCTTTAATAAAGGCCAGAGAAGCTATGTTGATGCCATGATTAGTTCCATCACAGCAAGGAACACAAAATTAAACGCAAAAAGATATTTGGATGAAGTGGCGCAGTCACTCGTTAAACGACCATTTGGAGACAATACAGTTTACCCAAAACGGTATATAGATGACGTGGCCAGTTCTTTGATAAAAAAAGACATTTTCAGACATTACGATTCCCCTGTAGAAGCGAACACTTTCATGAAAGAAATTTCTAGAGACGACAAAAGATACATCGACGATGTTGCTAGCTCCCTTATAAGGAAGAAAAATTATCTGGACGGTGTTGCTAACTCTTTCCTCAAAAGAAACTTTGATTTATTAAACGGCACACAATTTATGCCAGCCAATGAAAACAGATACCTGGACGGCATCGCCTTGTCCCTCATAAAACGAAATACAGGCAGAGCAAGTAAACGCTATCTAGATGACGTTGGTAGCGCCTTAATCAAAAGAGATGCAGACACCCTGGACAAGAGATATGGAGACGTCAGCTACTTCATGAAAAGGTCAGTGGGATTGCAGGATATCACCGGAGAGAAACGAGCTTCCGAAGTTGTGGATGACGTGTACAACGTCCCTTCAAAGCAGACGATGACAGGGGAGCAGAGGCTCACGGGTAAGTTTCCACACGAGAACCGGAAATTACACGGTAATTAGGCTCAGTCAGCGCAGGGGAAAGTCTTGAAAATCTATTAGCGCCGCGCGTGGGATTCTCTAATGATGGTTTGAGTTCGGTTTGGATAAATTAGAACCGTTAATCAGAGGAGGGTAAGTCTTTAAAAGAGGTCGGCTCAATGAGGTGAGTATATGGCAGTGTTGGTGATGAGCTTCCCTACTGGCAATAAGAGAAACTGCTGCAGTGAGATCAGTGATGTATTTGTAAGGTACTTTCCAGAACCAATTTGACAATTCTTGAAAAGGGAGGGGAGGGAGGGAGGGAGGGAGAAAGGGCAGCAGCTGAAAAATGGTTTATGAGGTGAGCGAGACAGTTGTTCATCTGGGTGGAACAGCCACAAAATTCGGGGGGGGGGGGTTAAAAATAGAAAAAAAGAGCACAACTTATAATAAAGACCTCGGTATTTATATCTTTCTAAAGCATTCATCCACGCAACTAATCAATATTTATTTAAATCTACTGTTTGTGATGACCGCGAGCAATCAAACGCTCTCCGCTTATATCCAATCACTTTATCCAACCTCTATATTCATAGTTTCCAGTCCAAATTATCCTACCCAACCTCTTATGTGCATTTTGCCCAAAATAAATATCCTGCCCAGCCTCTTATGTATTTCATGCCCAGAAGAAATCACCTTATGTCATAATTATTACCTCAGTATGTTGTGTACACATAGAGTTACCCCGTGCAACCCTCATGTACACGGTGCCCACAACAAATTACCCTGTCCAACCCTCATGTACACGGTACACAGAACAAATTACCCTGTCCAACCCTCATGTACACGGTACCCACAACAAATTACCCCGTGCAACCCTCATGTACACGGTGCCCACAACAAATTACCCTGTCCAACCCTCATGTACACGGTACCCACAACAAATTACCCTGTCCAACCCTCATGTACACGGTACACAGAACAAATTACCCTGTCCAACCCTCATGTACACGGTACACAGAACAAATTACCCTGTCCAACCCTCATGTACACGGTACACAGAACAAATTACCCTGTCCAACCCTCATGTACACGGTACACAGAACAAATTACCCTGTTCAACCCTCATGTACACTGTACACAGAACAAATTACCCTGTCCAACCCTCATGTACACGGTAGCCAGAATAAATTACCCTGCACAACCCTCATGTACACTGTACCCAAAACAAATTACCCCATCCTCTTATATGGTATCTAGAATTACCCTACCCATCGCTCTTATAGACACGGGATCCTGAACCAACTGTTCTACCCTGCCCTCTTAAGTGCTTGGTGTTCGAAATAAAATTTAATTATCATTGCAATCGGTTACAATCCAATGTGTCCAGCGCTGATCGCCCTATCGAAACCTCTTTGATGCTTAGTATCCACAACTTTGTACAATATCCAGCCCTTTTATCTACATGTTATCCACACCCTATCAACAGACAGAACCCTCTTGTTTATACCTTATCCACACCTAATCACCCTGGACTACTCTTTGAAAAGTTTATCAACCGATACAACGAACCTATTCGTGCAGCGTTCAGAACTAATCTATTTCTTTCCATTCTTTCTATTTATTTTTTTTTGTGAGGGAGCTCTCTCTTTAATATCTGTAGTATTCACTAGGAACTTATCTCTCTCCACCCTTGTAGCTCCAAGGCTTTAAACCGAAACTTCACTCTACCTCATCGTTAGAGCTCTCTTGCGTTCAGACCTAATCTTTTGAAACTCTTAAAGCGCCATCACAAAGTGATCCATTTTGTCTGATAACTACTCGACCCGACATTATGTTAATCATTAATTTATCTAACACTTTTTGCGGCTGGTCGAAAAAAAAACTTATTTTAATTTCTTTTAATTCTATTTGTAATTGAAGCTGTTGAACATTTTTCATTATGGCGCCTCTTGACATAATTATATTTCCCCTCCTCTTTCAACTGTGGGAAGCTTGTTCTGATGTCCCATCTGCTTCGTAATGGTGTGTTGATATAAGAATACTCTTGAAACACGAATGGATGCCTCCACATCTTGTGTGATTGCCTCATTCGGAAGTCACTAGTTAGGTCTTGCAACTTGTTACTTTATCTAAGGTTTGAAATGCTAGCGTGAGGTCCGAGTAGAAAAAAAATTAATGGGAACCCCACAGATTGGTGGTGCTTGCAATGGGTCTCGAAGAGATAAGAAAATTATTATTGGTTTGATTTGGTCCAAGGATTATTTATGGCTTGTCTGAGGAAAGCTTGAACTTGTTCTTTTATAAAAAGATCTTTTTGACAGCGATTACTGCAAGGTGCATCAAGCCAATTTTTCGAACTCATAAAAATGTTTGATTAATTCTCTTTGCATAACTTGTTCTGCATTCGTCTCCAGGAAATGGACAAGTTACTCATGCAAAGGCCGATAAATCCAGGCACAGACGTGATCTGGTTGCAGTTACGTCCCCTGTGGCTAGTGACGTAGCCGAGCTGGTACAAACATTGTCTGATCCTGCTCCGGTTGGCCAGCTCTCGCGAGACTCGCTGAATGAAGCCATAGAACGAGATCCACCAGATCAAGGTCAAGGACGGACAGAGCTAGCCCCTCGTACCACCACAGATGATGAAGGTCGTGTGGCGTTCCGTCCAACTCTGAATGCCGGAAGTCTACCGGCGTTGGAACCTCTGCAAGAATACGGCGAGCTTTTCTACAAACTTGCATCTGATCAGAATAATTTAGATCCGTCTGGAAACCTGGATGGCCCGTTGGTCTACTTTTCCAACTCTCCTGCGAGTCCGACAAGACTTGACCCATCCCAGCGACTCCAAAGACCGCCACCCGGTCCGGAGATGGTTGAGAATGTCCAGCCGTTCCGCGAAGATGCCGAAGTGGCCACCAGAGATGTGGCTGTCCCCAACAAGCGGTTCAGTATCTCGACAGGGGGACGTCACTCCAATGTTCTCACAGGGCCGATCCAGATGTCTTTACGACAATACATCGGCTCAGGCCCGGGTGCTCTGGCCTTCAAAAGACACGAGTATAATCCGGATATCCAAACTCGGTTACCCGGTTACCCTAGGATGTCGTTGCAGACTCGATTACGTGCACTCAAAGCCCGAACCGGTTCGGACCAGAACGTTTTGCACGGCTTTGCTCAGAGAAGTTTGTTTCCATTTTATTCAGTTTTCATTTTTTTTTTTTTTTGGCAATATTAATTGTAATATCCATCAGCCTGGGTCTCCCGTAGTTTGTCTAACGGTTAGGACACCGTAGGACTGAAATAGATTTTTGGCGATCCTTGCATCTAGTTGTATTTCCTTACAATGTCCCCAAACCGAAACCCTATCTGCCCTTTGATATTATCCTCGTAAAGTTTTCTTTGTCGGCTTGTCTATCCGTCTGTCTGTCTGTTACCCACCTGCAAACTGCACTAGCAAAATGTTTTGGAGAATTGTGACTTCTCTGTCTTTGTGTGTGTGTCTTTGTTTGTCTCCCTTTTTCCCTCTCTTTCACTCTGTCTCTGTCTCTCTCGCTCTCTAATAAGCTCTCTCTCTCTCTCTCTCTCTCTCTCTCTCTCTCTCTCTCTCTCTCTCTCTCTCTCTCTCTCTCTCTCTCTCTCTCTCTCTCTCTCTCTCTCTCTCTCTCTCTCTCTCTCTCTCTCTCTCTCTCTCTCTCTCTCTCTCTCTTTCATTCTCTTTCTCTTGTTTTGTTTTGGTTTTTTTCTTTTTTTTTTTTTTTTTTTTTTTTGGGGGGGGGGTATATATTATTTCATTTATTTCTACTTTTTTCAACATGTTTTTGAGTAGTGTCTTCCTCATCTCTCGGTATTTTTTTTAGTCTTGATATTTTTATGGGCTTGTTTTTAGGCTTTTTTTCATAATATACATGCCCTATTTGAACTGTATCATTTTTGGAGTTTTATAATGCATGCTAATCTCAATGCGTAGTTTCCTGCTGTTGTGTTTGTGTCGGATTAAGTTAGTATATTGCAGTAGTAGTAGTAGTAGTAGTAGTAGTAGTAGTAGTAGTAGTAGTAGTAGTAGTAGTAGTAGTAGTAGTAGTAGTAGTAGTAGTAGTAGTAGGAGGAGGAGGAGGAGGAGGAGTAAGAGGAGTAAGAGGAAGAGGAGGAGGAGGGGAGGAGGAGTAAGAGGAGAAGGAGGAGGAGGAGTAAGAGGAGTAAAAGGAGTAGGAGGAGGAGGAGTAAGAGGAGTAAGAGGAGGAGGAGGAGGAGGAGGAGGAGGAGGAAGAAATGTTGCACATATTGTGTTAGTAATAATTCAAAGGTCATAACTCTTTAACCGCGGGCTCAGACCAGCTGTTTTTCCCAACTTCCATCTTCTTTCCTTCAAACTCCGACCTTCACCATCTTCTACCTCTCCCTCTCTATCTCTATCTCACTCTCTTCCTCTCTCTCTCTCTATCTCTCTCTCTTCCTCTCTCTCTCTCTATCTCACTCTCTTCCTCTCTCTCTCTCTATCTCTCTCTCTTCCTCTCTCTCTCTCTCTCTATCTCACTCTCTCTCTCTCTCTCTCTCTCTCTCTCTTCCTCTCTCTCTCTCTATCTCACTCTCTTCCTCTCTCTCTCTATCTCTCTCTCTTCCTCTCTCTCTCTCTATCTCACTCTC
The DNA here is from genome assembly GCA_033675545.1 of Elysia crispata. NCBI lineage: Eukaryota > Metazoa > Mollusca > Gastropoda > Plakobranchidae > Elysia > Elysia crispata. Next base: position 241,942 of record JAWDGP010001973.1, read on the forward strand.
TTCCTCTCTCTCTCTATCTCACTCTCTTCCTCTCTCTCTCTCTCTCTCTCTTTATCTCACCAGCTCCTAAAGGAAAAAAGTTGTCGGAGGGAAGTTCTACCCACCCGAGCAGCCCAGGGCGACAGACCAACCTGATGTCGGCCGTGTTAGCTCCGGGCAGGTCCCTGCCCTCGGTGGAGAGCAGGAACTACTTGAAAGCCACAATGGGAGGATACGGCAGAGGCCACGTCCACAGGGAACCCTCCAGACCTGGCATGAGAGTCCAGCAGACGAGATATCCCCCGGCCAACCAAAGATTTCCCAAGATCCTGCACCAGAGTCGAGTCAGACCCCAGAAGTCAGCGACCAACTTCTTCGAGTTTGATTCTCTGGCGGGAAACCTCATCACATAGAGCGTCCAGTACTGGCTTTGTGGTGATAAGGGGGGGTAAGCAGGGCCGAGGCGGTAGTGTTGGGGGGGGGGGGGGGTTATGCGGTGAGCTCATGGTCTGTGAGTAATTTTCTTTTTTTTATATCATTTTAACTGAAAAACAAAAAGAGGGAAATGTTGAACTGCAAAGTGGGGTATTTGTTAGAAGTGGTTGCTGCTGGAAACCTTTGTGCGGGCGACAGCCAAGATTACTTTGATAGGAGAACGAGTTTTGATAGATTTGATGCTAGTCAAAGGTAGAGGCAAGATGAGCAAATTCAAGGATTAATCTGTACATTTAGTAGTGAAGCTAAGACAAAGATTTGTGGGTACATTGATGCTATTCCGGTGTCATGGGTAAAGCAGAGATCTGTAGGTATATTGCGAGTTCATCCAAGGTCAAGGTTAGAGCAAAGATTTATTTTTAGATATGTTGGTGTTGTTTAGGTTGGGAACAAGACAAATTATTTCAAGATATTTTGCTGTTTGTTCGGGGGAGGGAGGAAGATAAATATTTCTCGATATGTTGATGTTATTTGGGAAAGAACAAGAGTAGGATTTGTTGGAGCACGAGAACGATTTATCGATATTTTGATGTTAACCCAAATTGGGGCCAAGAGAAAGAGCTGTAGGTAATACTATTTTGATTTTTTTCCCGGGATGGGGCCAAGAAAAATATTTGATTGAAGGTTTTTTTATGTTGTACGGGGTGAGAGAAAGATATATCCATATATTGGTGTTAGTTGGGATACGGTAATAGAAAGATATATCGATATATCGGTGTTAGTGGGATACGGTAAGAGAAACATATATCGATAAATCGGTGTTAGTTGGGATACGGTAGGAGAAAGATATATCGGTGTTAGTTGGGATACGGTAAGAGAAAGATAATTATATCGGTGTTAGTTGGGATACGGTAGGAGAAAGATAATTATATCGGTGTTAGTTGGGATACGGTAAGAGAAAGATATATCGGTGTATTGGTGTTAGTTGGGATACGGTAGGAGAAAGATATATCGGTGTTAGTTGGGATACGGTAGGAGAAAGATATATCGGTGTATCGGTGTTAGTTGGGATACGGTAGGAGAAAGATAATTATATCGGTGTTAGTTGGGATACGGTAAGAGAAAGATATATCGGTGTATCGGTGTTAGTTGGGATACGGTAGGAGAAAGATATATCGGTGTTAGTTGGGATACGGTAGGAGAAAGATATATCGGTGTTAGTTGGGATACGGTAAGAGAAAGATAATTATATCGGTGTTAGTTGGGATACGGTAGGAGAAAGATAATTATATCGGTGTTAGTTGGGATACGGTAAGAGAAAGATATATCGGTGTATTGGTGTTAGTTGGGATACGGTAGGAGAAAGATATATCGGTGTTAGTTGGGATACGGTAAGAGAAAGATAATTATATCGGTGTTAGTTGGGATACGGTAAGAGAAAGATAATTATATCGGTGTTAGTTGGGATACGGTAAGAGAAAGATATATCGGTGTATTGGTGTTAGTTGGGATACGGTAGGAGAAAGATATATCGGTGTTAGTTGGGATACGGTAAGAGAAAGATAATTATATCGGTGTTAGTTGGGATACGGTAAGAGAAAGATAATTATATCGGTGTTAGTTGGGATACGGTAGGAGAAAGATATATCGGTGTATTGGTGTTAGTTGGGATACGGTAGGAGAAAGATATATCGGTGTTAGTTGGGATACGGTAAGAGAAAGATAATTATATCGGTGTTAGTTGGGATACGGTAAGAGAAAGATAATTATATCGGTGTTAGTTGGGATACGGTAGGAGAAAGATATATCGGTGTATTGGTGTTAGTTGGGATACGGTAGGAGAAAGATATATCGATATATCGGTGTTAGTTGGGATACGGTAGGAGAAAGATATATCGGTGTTAGTTGGGATACGGTAGGAGAAAGATATATCGGTATATTGGTGTTAGTTGGAATACGGTAAGACGAAGATATGTCGGTATATCGGTGTTAGTTGGAATACGCTAAGACGAAGATATATCGGTGTTAGTTGGGATACGGTAAGAGGAAGATATATCGGTGTTAGTTGGGATACGGTAAGACGAAGATATATCGGTGTTAGTTGGGATACGGTAAGAGGAAGATATATCGGTGTTAGTTGGGATACGGTAAGACGAAGATATATCGGTGTTAGTTGGGATACGGTAAGACGAAGATATATCGGTGTTAGTTGGGATACGGTAAGACGAAGATATATCGGTGTTAGTTGGGATACGGTAAGAGGAAGATATATCGGTGTTAGTTGGATACGGTAGGAGAAAGATATATCGGTGTTAGTTGAAATACGGCAAGAGAAAGATATATCGGTGTTACTTGGGATATGGTAGTAGAAAGATATATCGGTGTTAGTTGGAATAGGTCAGAAGATGGAATGGGTCAACAAAATGTGTCGATATTTTTTTTTGTTTAGCCGAGATTGAGGCAACTGTAATTTTAAACTGTTCAAAAGGTAATGTATCGATATAAAATGTCAGGAGGACAATTTAGAGCTTAATGTGGATAAGATATTGGTCTTCGAAAAAATATGCAAAGACCACAATGCTAAATTAAATCCAACAAGGATCTATAGATAAGAATTCAAGAGAATTAGAGGAAGATAAATAATTTAGATTTAATATCAAAAGTCGGAATGGATTTTGAACTCCGATAATTCTATGTCGTTAGTATATTTGCCTTCACATTAACCTTTTAACTGACTTCAATCTTTTTTTTTTTTTTTTGTCACACAAAATACTGTGAAGAAATTATTGAAGGCTCCTTTTTTATTTCTTTTTTTATTTTTGTGCCGTAAAATATTTTCTATCAATAAAACCAATAATGAGAAAATTATGTAAGAAAAAGTTAGTTCGAAGTAATTAATGATGGCTGAATATCTAAAAATTTAGAGGAGGTGGTCACATCTATATACCGACTTGTTCTTGAAGAATTGAAAATAAAGATAAAGAGCTTTCAAGGCGGAGTTTTCTATATTCCTCCATCTGTAAATCCATTGGTGATACTTTTGGGAAAGAAATTTGTGTTAGAATCTTCACATTCCATGGAGGTTAATTTTGATTTTTTTTTTCTTTTGGTGTTTTAATGTGTTTTTTGTCCATCGAATGCTGTTTAATTCTACTGAAATGTGCACACAAAGAACTAATAAAGAGTTGAAAATATAAGAAAATGAATTGGAAATATTATTCCGAAAAGTTTTTGTCTGACATATATATTACTTTTCAGAAATCATGAAGAAGTAAGAGCGAGAGGAAGAGAGAGAGAGAGAGAGAGAGAGAGAGAGAGAGAGAGAGAGAGAGAGAGAGAGAAAGAGAGAGAGAGAAGAATATAAAGTCAGTAACACAAGCAGGGAACTTTGACAGAAAGAAATCTGATAGCAGATAGAAGCTTAGGGTAACAATCAATGAGAGATGAGAGGGTGGGGGGTTCGGACAAAGAAATCGAAAAGAAAGTAGGGAGAGAGAGAGAGAGAGAGAGAGAGAGAGAGAGAGAGAGAGAGAGAGAGAGAGAGAGAGAGAGAGAGAAAGAGAGATAAAATAGTCGACAAAGTAATCAAACGTTATAAAATTAGAAAAATTTCGTTGAGAGAATCTAGGAGGAGGAAGACAGAAAATGTAACTATAGAGATGGAAAGAAAAATTGCACGAAGGAATACAAGATTCGACGAAAGAAAAAGCAGAGAAGCTGAAGGACAGATGGAAAAAGGAGTGGAAAGTATTAGAAACAGTAATTTGGGAAAGTTTGTGCGTCATAGTGTTGTCATGGTGATGCCTCTAGCTTCTTTGAAATAATTTTTTACTACAAAATTTCGGGACAAGCCCCTGGATGTATAAGTTCAGTTGACCATGTAAGACGGTCATTGCTTTACAAATATGCAGTTATAAATGCCTGTATTAAGTATGAGCTTCAAAATATCAAATGTCAGAATATCAAATCCATGACGTTCACATTAAATTTGAAAGTGTCAAAATAACAAACGGGTAGTTTTTTTTAATCAAAGGTACATCTGCAAGTTCACGTATATAAATATATATATATATATATATATATATATATATATATATATATATATATATATATATATATGGCCTATAAAAGTACTAAAAACACCAAACTGGTGTGGTCTTGTACTTTAAGAACCCTCCACACAATAAAATTAAACTTAAGAAATAATACAACTTTTGTTTGTTTTGTTTTGTTTTTTTTACAACAAAATAAGAATGAAAAGATGTGGACAGAAACCATCTCTTGATGTTTTCAATGGTGGAAAACCTACCAATCATGCATCGTGTTAAAACAAATTGTTAATTTCTTTCTTTTGGCTTAGATTTTAAATCTGAAAAAGTAAAACTTTCATATCATTATCACTACTACTACTACTACTACTACTACTACTACTACTACTACTACTACTACTACTACTACTACTACTACTACTACTACTGCTACTACTACTACTACTACTACTACTACTGCTACTACTACTACTACTACTACTACTACTACTACTACTACTACTACTACTACTACTACTACTACTACTACTACTACCACTACTACTACTACTACTACTGCTGCTGCTGCTGCTGCTACTACTACTACTTCTACTACTGCTGCTGCTGCTCTACTACTACTACCTCTAATACTGCTGCTGCTGCTGCTGCTACTGCTGTTACTATTACTACTACTACTACTACTACTACTACTACTACTACTACTACTACTACTACTACTACTACTACTACTACTACTACTACTACTACTACCTCTACTACATCTACTATTTAATATTATTATTATTATTATTATTATTATTATTATTATTATTATTATTATTATTATTATTATTATTATTATTGCAGCTTTATGATATTTATTGTGTCCTCCACATTTTTAAGCACAAGTATTAACTGGGATTGTCACAGTCGGAGGACAGTTTCAAAAACTAAGGGACATAACTCCCTAAACAAAAATATGAACTGATAATTGTTTATAGTGACACCCCTTTATCCGATCCTTTCTCTTAAATGTAATCCTTGTTATGTTATTGTTATATCTCTGAAATAATTCAACTGAAGGAATTATAACAATTTCAATTAAATGATTATATCATGAAGTTGTAATAATCAAACACCTTAAAACTGGTTTGAGAAATATCATTTCTAATAAAATGTTTTTTATGACGATATTTCAAACGTCTAAATCTATCCGAGCCAAAATTTAAACAATAAAAACAAATAAGTTTAAATTATTGTTCTCACGAATCACGTGATTCTATAAAACTTTCATAGATGTTATAATGAAAAGCCAAAAATTATTGTTAATTCTATTGATCAAAATCAATACTTATCTACACTAAAAATCGAAATTAATAAATAATTTGAAATGGTGTAGTGACAAAGAAATCACCAATCAGAAAATTTAATTAATACCCAATTCGATGCAAAAAAGTCAAAAAAAGAAAAAAAACGTCCCAGTGAAAATTTAACTCGTAGCGTTGCCGTAAATTTTATAAGGGCATTTTTTTTCATAATTGTGTTTCATTTTCCATGTCTCTACACTGATATTCATCTCTAATATATTTATTACTTTCGCGATTTTTCCTTTTCATCATGCGAATCCTCGAAAATAATGAGAAAGACATAACACCGTGTTGCTTTTGAATTTCGTTTGCACGAGGATATAACGCGAAAAAAAATGGGTAAGCACAATATTTCGTGATAGAAAAAAGGGATCACTTATAATTATTATTTTTATTGAAAAAGCATTACTCTTTGTGTAAAACTGATGCGACATGACTTTTTAATCCGCCTAGCAGCAGCCTAGCCTCTCGATCATTTTTAAGTCCTCTTTGATGCATTGTGGCAAGCAGTGGAAGTTGACAGCTTCCACCACCCTCCAACGTAATAAACTCGTGAGTGGCTTTTGGTGGCTAGCGCTATGAGTCGGTGAGTGCACTCGGGCGTGGCTGCGCCATCTATAAAATAACTTTTAGCTACAGCCCGGTATGACAGCCTTGTTCGCTGCGACCGGACTAGCCTCCACTGAAACATCAGTCATGAAGTGTGAGTACAATTATGTGTTTGTCCGTCTGGTGATGAGCATGTAATTGTGATTGGATAATTCCGTCATCGTCAGCAATGTCAGCATCATCGTTATTTGCATCGTCTTCATTATTTTCGTTCATTGTTACAGCCATTGACACAAGAAGCAGCAGCAGAACCACAAACACCATCACCATCAACAACAACAGCAACTTCATCATCATCATCGTTGTCTCTTCACTTATATCATCATCATCATCATCGTTATCATTTTTATAACCATCATCATTATCATCATCACCATCATCATCATCATAATCATCATCATTCTCACCTTTATCCTCACCAAAATCACCACAATGATTCACATTGTTTAAAGCCATCCTCCTCGTTGAGCATTTATAATCATCGCTATTATCATCATCTTCATGGTCTATCTTTGCCATCTTCATTATAATTATCTCCATCATTATGATGCTACCTCTTTTTTATATTTTTTCCTCGTTAAAGATTAAAGCCCATATGTTTGGAATTCTCATTCGATAAGCTAACAGTTTATAGTAAATCAGATCTGGACGATCAGAAGAAATCCATTCCTTTTGAAGCCATTGCTCATTCCTTTTGAAGCCATTGCTCATTCCTTTTGAAGCCATCGCTCATTCCTTTTGAAGCCTGTGATCATCCCTATTGAGGCCACAGCTCATTCCTATTAAAGCCAGCACTCATTCCTTTTGAAGCCACCGCTCATTCCTTTTTTAAAGCCAGTACTCAATCGTTTTGAAGTCACAGCTCATTCCTATTAAAGCCAGCACTCAATCCTTTTGAAGCCACCGCTCATTCCTTTTTTAAAGCCAGCACTCAATCGTTTTGAAGTCACAGCTCATTCCAATTAAAGCCAGCACTCAATCCTTTTGAAGCCACCGCTCATTCCTTTTTTAAAGCCAGCACTCAATCGTTTTGAAGCCAACACTCATTCCTATTAAAGCCAGCACTCAATCCTTTGGAGCCAGTGATCAATTCTTTTGAAGTCACCGCTCATTCCTTTTTTAAAGCCAGTGCTCATTTCTGTTGCTCTAAATCTTTCGGGATTTATTCCCTGTGTCTCAGTCCATGTCTTGAAAACCTTATTACTGCCGAATGATCAGAGGATCATAGGTACAAAGTTTCACAAATCCTCATTGGACAATCAAAATCATTGGTATTATCTTAATATTGTTGTCAGACGCTTTGTTTTTGGTTTTTCGAAAACTCTTTGATCAAGTTCTACTAATTCCTTATAGCTCTGTGCCACTTCTTTTCTGATTTCATACTAAACCATCGCTTCAACCTTTCTTTTGCCTTAACTGGCTCCTTCTTCTGTTTTCCTATAACTGTCTCCTTCTCTTTTGCCTTAACCTGCGCCTTCTTCTGTTTTGCTATAGCTGTGTCTCCTTCTCTTTTGCCATAACTGGTGTCTTTTTCTGTTTTACCAAAACTGGTGTCTTCTGTTTTGACTTGAGTGGTGCCTCCTGTTTTGACATAACTGGTGCCTCCTGTTTTGACATACTGGTGTTTCCTGTTTTGACATAACTGGTGTTTCTTGTTTTGACATAACTGGTGTTTCCTGTTTTGACATAATTAGTGTCTCCGTCTGTTTTGCCACAACTGGTATCTCCTTCTGTCTTACGATAACTGGCGTGTTATCCTGTGCAATATATCGGTAGCTTATCCTAGGCCAGACAGCTGTCTTCATAACAGAGGCTGTTTCTTCAAGAAATCTTTTATTCCTTCAAGTATTTTGCTCATCTACATATGGCTTATCTTGGAAGACTTGAAATTAAAAGCACATCGGACATTACTTCAGCGTAGAAAAATGCATTAGATGGTAGAGAATAAAGTAGGTTCTACTATACGATTAGTCGGCTAATTTTGTTTAAAGTCAATTTTTTTTTACAGACCGTTTTAAACAATATCACGTATTGCCTATGAACGTTGAAATAAATGTATAATTATGCGTTCCTGCAAAGCAATTCATTTTTAAGCATTTTTTTCCGAGAATCTACGGCCTTCTAATGAGCGTTTAAAAAAAATCTTTAAACAGATTAGGAAAATACAGATTTAGCTTATTTCTCCTTACAGTTGCAGCCCTTTTTTATTACTTGGCTTATAAAGTCTTATTTAGATCTAAACGATCTTATTTAATATCGGCCAGGTAAAGATAATATCATAATATTGATCGTAATCTGGTTTCCTCCACATCTTCCCAGTGTGTTTGAACCTGATATGCTTCGTGGCTTTAGTCATGTGTGTGCACTCTGGGCTGCTATCCAGTTCAGTGAGAGGTGAGTCTAGTTATTCTTCCTTACTTTCCATCTTACCTCTATAATTATTGTCCTTCTAGTATTGTAATGAAATGTCTTCTTATTTCTTTACTAGTTTCTTCGTCTTCACAGCGTCCCAACTTTTTTTTAAAAAACCTGGTTTGCAATTCCTGATGTTTTTTTTTAGAAACGGCTGTTTTATAAAAGTATATGAATTATTTTAATTTTTGTAATCATCATTATCATACTCATTTCCAGTATTTATCAGCACTATTATTATTATTATTATTATTATTATTATTATTATTATTATTATTATTATTATTATTATTATTATATTATTATTATTATTATTATTATTATTATTATTATTATTATTATTATTAATGTTGTTGTTGTTGTTGTTGTTGTTGTTGTTGTTGTTGTTGTTTTTGTTGTTGTTGTTGTTATTATTATTGTTATTTTCATTATTATTATCATCATCATCCTCATTATCATCATCATCATCATCATCATCATCATCATTATTAATATTATTATTAATATTATTATTATTATTATTATTATTATTATTATTATTATTATTATTATTATTATTATTATTATTATTATTATTATTATTATTATTTATTTATTTATTTATTTATTTATTTATTTATTTTATTACTAGTTTCACTGTATTTGTCGCTGTCATTATTATCATTTTCGTTCACTTTTTTTTTCTTTTCCCAATAATTGTCGCACCGTGACGAGAAAGGCACCGGCGATCTTCTAATCGAAGCCGCACAGATTGCGGAGCAAGAAAAACATGATGTAACTGAGTTTGGGAACAACGCAAACCAAGATTTATCCGACATGCAGAAAGTGATAAATAACGCGAAGGCCGATGTATCTGACCCAGAGAAACTTAGAGCCGATGTCGTTCAGGGAAATGTCGTTTTCAGAGAAGCGGAAAACGATGTGCAGGACTTCCAAAACCAGTGGAAAGACGACACGGGTGCTGCGCAAGAGTTTGCCGCGCAAGTCAAGGGCGCGAATCTTCCCGCCGCGCAGATGGCTGTAGCCAATCAGGCCAACGCTATCCAAAACGAGGCAGAAGGCAACGTCAAGGCGCTGAACAAAGAGTGGAGTGCAATCGACAAGTCGGCTCTAGTCTTGGCCAAAAGGGTCGACAACGGACAGGGCTACGCGGAACAGAATTTGAAAGACGCGGAGGCTTTGGAGAAGGCAACTGGAGATGGTTTGGGGCAGTTCGGCAACGCCATGCAAGGTGTTCGTTCTAAGTTGACAACGTTAGAGAAGGAGATTGAGGGATGAATAAAAAAAAAAGAAAGGCAGGGCAGATGGGGGAAGAAGGAATCAGATGAAAAGATTTACGAATTCATAGATTTCATTTGCTTTGTTTTTGTTTTTTTTTGTTTTTTTGTTTTTTTTTTTTGTTTTTTTTTGTTTTGTTTTTTTTTTGTCAGTTTTAAGCGTAAATTGGGATGTTTTGAAATCGAATTCTGTTATCTAAGTCATTCTCGTAAAAAAATATTTGTTTTTTAATGGTCTGCTCTTCATTAGTTTAGTATTTTTAAAGTATTTTTTAAATCATTACGTAGCCCTAGTTTGGCATGAAAGATGGCGTTTGAATTACTTGAATTGCCTTTTAAATTAAACTGATGAAAATTGGTTTGCTTTTTTTTAATAAATTGATGCGTTTCTGTTCTTGCCTTTTGTTTTGTTTTATTTTGTATTTTTATGAGATTTGTATACGGAGTATTTCATTGCAATTTCCAAATTTGAGTTTGTTTGTTTTTTTGTTTTTTTTTTTGTTTTTTTTGTTTTTTGTTTTTTTGTTGTTTTTTTTAAGGTAATCGTAAATTATAAAATTATTATGAATAGGAGATAGATTCTCCCTTCTAGTTTTAGATGGATAGATCAGTACCTATCGTGATGATTACACGGAGCTTGGGTTGCTAGAATAACACAGCCGTGGGTTAAAGAAACGGACACTGGTTGATCAAAGAAGATGGATAGATCAGTACCTATCGTGATGATTACACGGAGCTTGGGTTGCTAGAATAACACAGCCGTGGGTTAAAGAAACGGACACTGGTTGATCAAAGAAGATGGATAGATCAGTACCTATCGTGATGATTACACGGAGCTTGGGTTGCTAGAATAACACAGCCGTGGGTTAAAGAAACGGACACTGGTTGATCAAAGAAGATGGATAGATCAGTACCTATCGTGATGATTACACGGAGCTTGGGTTGCTAGAATAACACAGCCGTGGGTTAAAGAAACGGACACTGGTTGATCAAAGAAGATGGATAGATCAGGCGATTTCAGACAACTCTTAGAATTTGTAGGAAACCATGCGAGGGACAGCCCAGGTCAAAATAAAGACGGGGAGTGGGGGGGAGAGGGAACCAAGGTGTGTTGCCATAAATAATAAATTTTATGTTGACAACGAAAAAAAAACAATATTCACTGATATACACATATAGGTCAGTTGCTTTAAGTTTGATGACTAACAAAAATATCTACATATTTTATAAGACTGATAAAACAGAATCATGGCTTTAACTAGTATTTTTTATTATTATTTCTTATTTTTTGGATTAGAAAGAATGATGTCGTTGTAGATTATTTTTATTTCAGCTTTATGAAGTAAAAAGTGAAATTTATACCAAAATTTCATTGCGTTTGACCATTTAAAACAAAAATAGGCAAAAACAATTGTAAGAAAATTGGTAGCGGGAAAATCGCATGAAGAAAGGTTCATGGTTAGATATTATATATTTTCATATATGATGATGCTGGGTTCAAGGTCGCTTGGCAAGGTTACGAACCAAGAACTGGCTTTAAACGATGTTAAGGCCCGTAAAACGGCTAATGTCTACTGTGATCTTCCCAGAAATACACTGAATCCGTGGTATTTGGAGGCTGGTAGGGTTTTTTTTTTTTTTTTTTGATGGTTCTGTAAGTAGTACAAAGCTCTTAGAGATATTGGCGACTAGGGTACTTTGTCAATGTGGTGTTGGTGTACCGGATATCCCGAGAGTGTGTATTTTAATGCGGAGGTTCAGAGCTAAAATCCTTCCCCCCGTTTAAGGGTTTTTTTTTCAAACTATCTGTCTTTGAAACAACCTCTTTATTTATTTGTTATCCTCCATAGGTATTTTTTTGTTTTCATTTTGTATTCCTCCTTTGAATGTCTACAGCTCGCAGCTACTCTAGAGGTCGCTGTTGGAACTCTTAGTTTTGCTAAGCTTAAGGCATCGTTGCCTGAATTATCTATGAGAACAAAGAGAGCCCTATGCAACAGTTTGTATCCCATCCCTCTTGTCAGTTCATCTCTCCTCCGAGACCATAACGTGATGCAGGTGACCCATTACAGATACAATGTAGTGCTGGGCCTGATGTGGTGAAAAAGTGCCCTTCAATATAAAGTAAAAAACGTGCAACTGCTCAGTCCATATTACATAGGAAAAAAAATAAAATATAATATCCCGAATTTTTTAAAAATTTATTGGGTTACCTTGTGCCGCTAAAGTTTATTATAATTATTTTAGATCTAGTCACAATCTGTGTGAGTCATGTAAGACAAAGTAGGAGTGTCAAGTTAATAAAATATCTTCAATTTAATGTTTATACGATTTCTTGTTGACAATTAGTCGATATCTTAGATCTAAATCAGCATAGAAGTACGAAATGCGTGGAAAAGAAGAGAATCTTGTTGAGAGTTGGTGGATCTGGTCGATATCTTAGATCTAAATCAGCATAGAAGTACGAAATGCGTGGAAAAGAAGCAGAAGCTTGTTCTGTTGTTAAAATACTGACCAATCAAATCACTATTTTTCTGCACAGTACTACAAGTTTTCCATGATGCTCTTGTCTTTACGCTGGAGGAGGTCAAATTTCAATTTTTTTTTTTTTTAAGTTTTTCACTCCATTGAAGTAGAATAATGTTGGTTTTTTTTTTAATAGATCTCTATTCACAAAATAATGATAATTCGTTTTAAAGCGGCATCCGTTTGAAAATTGTAAAGCGCTGAGAACAGTCTTTTAAATGATGTTTGGTTCATCATAACAAATAGCAAAAAAAAAAAAAAAAGAAAAATTAATTATAATTTAACAATAATGAAATTTTATGAGCATTGTTTTAGCCTAAATCCATAACTTTCTTTCATTTTCTGTACCGCATGGGACCCTGATCTTGGTAGAACAATATTTAGTACATTTCATCGCTGTAAAATTCAGTGGCTTTGAAAGAGATAACGGATAAAGAAATCGAAGTTGCCTTTAATAAAATAGATAGATAATAACAATAATAAATAATAACAAAACTAATAATGGAGGTAGGAGAAAAATGAGGATCATGTAACCGAGCACTCCTAGACTACCTAAGCGTGTCAAATTTGGGATAAAGTCGTAAATTGCACTAAATATTGGAGTAGCAGTAATATTTTTCACCATATTTTTCCATTTTTTTTTTAAATTAAGAGGCAAAAATGTACTTATTATTTTCTTAAAAGTTAATTGTGCCAACTACTTCCTGTAAGCACAGGTTGGCAAAGATGGCAGGAATGAAACTGAAAACACTCTTACAATGTAGACGGCGGCAGATCTAAAACCGTCTGGAATAGATCTACAAGTTATAGAGTAAGATTTAAGTAAAGAATCTAAAAAAGTTTCAATTTATAAAATAGCGGTCAAATTGCAGATATCGGCCCACCTCACGTCGGGCTTCACAATTGAATGTTTCCCGACGAAATCGAAACTTGTAGTTTAATGGGATTTTAGAGCAACACAAAAATGCTTATATCTTGAAAAGTATTTATTTCCACGAATAAAACCTTCATATTCGTGTTCAGCATATCAAATTCATAAAGTTAAATACAATTTTAAAGCTTAGGGTGAGTTGGGCCGATATCTGCAATAATACCAAAAAAAGCTTCTAGATCTAGGGCTTAGATATTAACTACAGCTAGACTCGATTCAACAGATTAAGATCTAAATCTAAATAGATCTAGCTTTTACTTTTAGGCTTAGAATTTCAAAAGGAAATCCAGATCTAGGTTGCTTGTTTAAAAGTATAGAGTTATCTAGATCTAGGCTCCGGGTAAAGATATATAGGTGAGGGCAAACATCTGGATCATGAAAATAAAAACATAGATATCAGGACCATTTATAAGCCTATTTAGTACACACATGCACAAACACATCTCCCTCAGCTCCGGCAAACAACACCAGGGTTCCGTTCTTAGAACGGGGTTTTCAGCTTAATATAATAATGAATAATAATAATAAATAATAATAATAATAATAATAATAATAATAATAATAATAATAATAATAATAATATTAATAATAATAACATTAATAATAATAATAATAATAATAATAATAATAATAATAATAATAATAATAATGAATAATAATAATAATAATAATAATAATGATAATAATAATAATAATAATAATAATAATAATAATAATAATAATAATAAATAATAATAATAATAATAATAACATATATATATATATATATATATATATATCACGTGATCTAGAGTAGTTTTCCATATATATAAATGTATATATATATATATATATATATATATATATATTTTCCACTTATATAAATGTATATATGTATATATATATATATATATATTATATATATATAAATGGAAAAGCTACTCTAGATCACGTGATTTTACGTGGCATATTTTTAAATCCCTAAGTTTTTTGACGGAATTACAAAACATTTCAAAACCCTATTGAAACGCTATGAAGCATGCGAGACAAGCCATTGAGTTAGGTAGACAAATTTCAATTAGTCGGACAAATTTGTATTTGTTTTTTGGTGCGAAAAGAACACAACGTTTGTTTTGATTTCTAAACCCAGTGGCGAAACTAGATCTAGGCGGTTAGCCTTTTCTCAATTGGTGCCTATCGATGTAAAAGTTAAGACTGTTAATTTGAAGTATTTTTGGTTAAATCTAAATGTAGATCTAGGTGCCTAGGCTAGCTTGATCTAGGTCTAGAAATATGTTTACTTAATTTCTCTCGCTGACACCTGAATATCATTTTAAGAATCTTAGATCTGGCAGAGGCAGGCTGGTGTCAATTGCAGTTTAAAATGCCCCCTCGCAAACAGCATACATGTCTAACACACAGAAACAAAAGAGAGGCAGATCAGAGGCAGCAAACCTGTAAACGTGCAAACAGAGTAGAATCCCCTTTTTGGAGCTAGCCCAAAGCCTCTCCCCTCCCCTTTTGGGGAGAGCAGGGGCGAGGAAAGTCTGCGACAGAGTGAAGACCTCTCCCTTCCCCCGACTTTTCCTGTGAAGAGGTGATTTCTTTACTCTTGTTTAAATCAGTGTCTGGCCAAGATGGACGAAGAAATATTTCAGTGGTTGGTTTTATATTGGTTGAGCAAAAGAAGAGTGAACAGTCGACGTTACTGGGTTCATAAAATAAACCAACGTCGTTCTAAGTATGGTGAATATCATCATTTAATGAAGCAAGTTCTTTCAGAAGAGGAGAAATGTCTGTCATACATAAGAATGACACCTTCTAGTTCTACGTTTCAACTTCTACAAAAGGTTGGACCTATAGAAAGATCTGGCCTAGACACAGCTCTTTTGTTTTAGGTCTGCTAGAGTGAAAACTCATTGGTGTGGAGACTTAAATGTTGTATGTGAACATTGCAATGGTTTTCGATGGAGAGAGGAGAGAACTTCTGTCTGATGTCAGAATGGTAAAGTGACTTTACCAATTACAGTGAGCGATGAACAGGACTTGCTTAATATTGTCTTCAACAATTCACGCTTTGGTACAGATTCTGAATGGCTTGCGTCTCGCAGCATCATACGTCCAACCAATGCAGAAGTAGACACAATAAATGACGTAATTATGCGGTTTTTTCCTGGAGAAGAAAATATATACCAAAGCAGTGATTCTGTCGCAGAGAATGAGCACCAGTATCACACTGAGTTTATTAATTCACTGTGCCCCTCCTGTATGCCACATCTCAAACTGACCTTTAAAAAAAAAAATAGCATTGTCATGCTGCTACGGAACCTGGACGCCACAAAAGGTCACTGTAATGGGACCAGGTACATCATCCAGCACCTACATCAACTTGTCATTGATGCTGTCGTGGCATGTGGACCACTTGCAGGGAAGAGAATATTCATCCCTAGAATCCCTCTCATAACATCTGAAAATGTCTTCCCTTTTCACATGAAACTCAAACAGTTCCCTCTTAGATCAGCCTTTGCCATGACTCTCAATAAACACAGGGGCAAACATTGCAGAAAATAGGGATTTCATTACAACATTCGTTTTTCTTACAATTGTATGTCGCTTTGAGCAGAGTAAGGTCTAAGCATGCGATAAGGATACATGCAACAAAAACCAATGACCGAGTATGCACAGACAATATTGTCTACACAGAAGTCCTGCAGTAAACCTGGTAGGTTGAAACATGTTGATGTGTTGATAATTATCACTTTCCATCGTTTGTAGAGCGGATACTTTGCTAGTAGTAATAATCATCATCATCATCATCATCATAAATAATAATAATAATAATAATAATAATAATAATAATAATAATAATAATAATAATAATAATAATAATAATAATAATAACAATAATAACAATAATAATAATAAAAATAATAATAATAATAATAATAATAATTATAATAATAATAATAATAATAATAATAATAATAATAATAATAATAATAATAATAATAATAATAATAATAATAATAATAATAATAATAATAATAATAATAATAATAATAACAATAACAATAACAATAACAATAATAATAATAATAATAATAATAATAATAATAATAATAATAATAATAATAATAATAATGATCATGATGATGATGATGATGATCATGATGATGATAACAATAATGAAATTAGAAAGATCGAAATGAAAGGGAACCAAGAATGAAGAATGCGAGAAAAGAAAACTGGCTCAGAGACTGAGTGTTGAAACGGCTCTCTTTTGTACCTGATTTACCTGTACATCTTCCCGCCTGCTTCTTATAACAAAGTGGTCTTCGTCTTCTTTTCTTTTCACTTTTAGAATGGCTGCCTCAGACATCTCTTTTTTTTTTGTTTTTGTTTTGTTGTTCAATCTCGCCTTTTCTCTCTTCGTTTGTTCCTATAAGCAGCCGTTTCTTTCTCTCGAAGGATTTCTTGACTGGCAAAATGCGAAAATACGTAAAGAAAATTTCAGCTGGCTCTGTCTCTTTGGAAATTTTGGTTTCGTTTTACTTTTTTTTCTTTTTTTTTTCCTTTTGCTCCAAATTTTTTAAAGTATTAACTGTCACTCGGTGTATTTTTAAAAGCATTTTCCCCTCTGTATGATGGCAATAACTGCTGAAGATGGACCGGTGGCTAGGTGAGCTGGTGTGTGATAAAGGACTACACAAGTGCCCATCAGTATAGGGACGGCGCCAATGAAACAAGCTATAAAGTAGTCTTTAGAGGTTACCATTCAAACTGGGTGATGGATAGAGTGCGGTTGTGTTGGCTATAGTTCATTGTTTTGTATTCATCCAGGCATCAATTTTTGTACTCCTCAACTAAAAGCTAATCAACTTCGCGCCTCTACATCAGCGATTTTCATTATTATTAAATTTTGAATTGACTTTTTTTATATAGGAGGGCAGGCTCTTATTATTATTATTATTATTATTATTATTATTATTATTATTATTATTATTATTATTATTATTATTATTATTATTATTATTATTATTATTGTTATCATCATCATCATCATCATCACCATCATCATTATCAGTACTATTATTTCATTGGGACCTACTTACCAATGACTTCAATGAGGTTTGACTTTTTCCTTTAAAACACCAAAAACTCGTCATCTTTATTACGATACTGATTGTTCAACGAGTTTGTTTTAAGTGACCCAGGGTTCATAAACGGGAAATTTACAAAAATCACTGAATAGCGCAGGATTGGTTGAGTACTTTTTATATTTTTAATGATGAAGCAGACCTCTTGACTTTTTTACTGCTCATACGAGGTCTGACACGTTTTAAATATTAAACTATTTGTCATTTTCATAAACTGAGGGAACTAGGGAACTCCTCTACTTGTTGATATTTGTTTTTGTCATATTTTAGTTGTTTTGTTTTTTGATGGGTTTTTTTTTTTTTTTTTTTTTTTTTATTTGTTTGTTTTTTACCTAAAAGGTTTGAATATAAATGTCAAG
>JAWDGP010001973.1:262500-362500 GCA_033675545.1 Elysia crispata
CCTTGGCCTTGACCTTGACCTGCATTGCAGTTTTCGTCCCATGCTCAAACGCGATGCCCAAAGACAGAATGAGAAGAGGTACGTCGCACTCTCCTTCACTCTTCCTTTTCGTTGTTTAAACATTCCTCATAGCCTTTCTACTATATCTCTGGTATGAATCGTTTGAGTTTTTATTTCTTCTCTAACTTATTTCTATCTCTATAGCTTTTTGGTTTTTCTTTAAACAGTTAGGCATCTTGCTTGATGGTTTTTTTTTCCCCTTAGTTTTTTTTTTTAACTCAATTTAGCTTTGTGATGTTGCTGCTCTTCGCCTTCGCCTCTGCCTTTTCTTCTCCTCTTTTTTTTTTTTGGTCTTTCCTCCCTTTCCTCCACCACACCCCCTGACTTTTTCACCTTTTTTTCGCCACTTCCATCTCATAATACTCCTTTCTCTCTTCCTCCTTCTTCATCGCCTCTGCCATCTCATAATACTCCTTTCTCTCTTCCTCCTTCTTCATCGCCACTTCCATCTCATAATACTCCTTTCTCTCTTCATCCTTCTTCATCGCCTCTGCCATCTCATAATACTCCTTTCTCTCTTCCTCCTTCTTCATCGCCTCTGCCATCTCATAATACTCCTTTCTCTCTTCCTCCTTCTTCATCGCCTCTGCCATCTCATAATACTCCTTTCTCTCTTCCTCCTTCTTCATCGCCTCTGCCATCTCCTAATACTCCTTTCTCTCTTCCTCCTTCTTCATCGCCACTTCCATCTCATAATACTCCTTTCTCTCTTCCTCCTTCTTCATCGCCACTTCCATCTCATAATACTCCTTTCTCTCTTCCTCCTTCTTCATCGCCACTTCCATCTCATAATACTCCTTTCTCTCTTCCTCCTTCTTCATCGCCTCTGCCATCTCATAATACTCCTTTCTCTCTTCCTCCTTCTTCATCGCCACTTCCATCTCATAATACTCCTTTCTCTCTTCCTCCTTCTTCATCGCCACTTCCATCTCATAATACTCCTTTCTCTCTTCCTCCTTCTTCATCGCCTCTGCCATCTCATAATACTCCTTTCTCTCTTCCTCCTTCTTCATCGCCTCTGCCATCTCATAATACTCCTTTCTCTCTTCCTCCTTCTTCATCGCCACTTCCATCTCATAATACTCCTTTCTCTCTTCCTCCTTCTTCATCGCCTCTGCCATCTCCTCTTTCTTTCTTTCTTTCCACCCCCTTTTCGTATACATGTATATTAATTCTTGTTTTGTTTTTTTTATCCCTTCTCTTATTACATCTCCTCCTCCTCCTTCTTTCTTTGTTGGTCCTGTTCTTATTTTTGCTGTTCTTCTTCCTCTTCTTCTTCTTCTTCTTCTTCTTCTTCTTCTTCTTCTTCTTCTTCTTCTTCTTCTTCTTCTTCTTCTTCTTCTTCTTCTTCTTCTTCTTCTTCTTCTTCTTCTTCTTCTTCGCCGTTTCTTAACTGATATTGACTGGGTTTGTTTTTTTGTTTCCATAACCTCCGACTCTTCCTGGTACAGACGAAAGCAACATCCTCCACCAAGTCGCTACTCTCGCGAACAGAAAAGAAACAGAAGTCACCAAGCTGGAAGAGAACGCTAGATCGGATATAACCGACTTGAATACAGTGATCAAGACCGACAAGATCTACCTCGGCAAACTGAAAGCCGAAATCTCGAAGGGCGTGGACGTTTTCGAGAAAGAGAAAAGCGACATGGGAAAGTTCGAGAACCAGTGGAAGTCTGATATACAAGCTTCTCAAAAGCTGACCAACCAAGCTAAGACTTCCAAACTTCCGGCCGGTGACGTGGCTCTAGTGAACCAGGCAGACGCAATAGACAAGGACGCAGACGTGGAGGTTAACCAGCTGGACAGTGGCTGGGGCGACGTGGAGCACTCTGGGAAAACCCTGAAGAAAGGTATCGAAGACGAGGTTGGCGCGGTGGAGAAGATCCTCAGAGATTCTGACGCGGTGCAAGCGGACGCTGAGGAAGGGTTGGACACTTTTAACGATGGCATGCAACCTCTCCAAATAAGGTTATCGGCTTTAAAAAAGGAGATCACGAGGAAAGAAAAGGAATGAAGGTCCAGAGGAAAAGGGAGATGAAGAGGTTGCAAAGGAGTATAGTGTATGACCAACCTTTGTTTAGTCTGTAAAGAAAAATTAGTTTGAAATTAAGAGAAAGAAAAGATGTAGAATAGGCAAATGTTTTCATCTTTTTTTTTTAAAAAAACCATTCTTTGTAAAAATCTGTAAAGTAATCAGGTTTGGAATCAAGAGTAAGAAATGATGAGGAAGAAGCAAGCATTTCTAGTGATTTAAATCTCCTTTGATCGGCCTTAATTTAATCTGTTCAGAGAAACGGTTGAGTAGGGAGTCAAGACAAAAGGACAGGTGATTAAAAAGCAAACTTTTAAGGTGAGTCAATTTTTTTTAAATCAATCTCAGTTTACTGTCGTATAAGAAGTAAAATGATTTGAAATCGACTTTTTTTTTTTCAAAATAAGGTCACTCTTATAACGATTCTAAGTGAGGAAGAGTTCCAGCCTTACGTAGAGTGTTCTATAGAACAATCGCTTTCGTTACTTGCCTTTTATCTTTCTACTCTCATTTTTTTTTCTTTTTTTTTTTTTTTTTTTTTTTTTTTTATTCCACGCAATGTGGAACGTACGTCTTTTAAGCTGTTGATTGGTGTGTGGCAGGAAATAATTATTATTATTGTGGATCTCTTGTCACGTTTTTCAAATAAACTCATGAAAATTTATAATTTGTTTGTTTTGCAGTTGTTTTTTTTTCGGTTTTGTTTTAGGTGAGTATTGAAAATTTAAGTTCAGAGATCGAACCTTACATAGCGGTGTATAGAGTGATGGAGAAAGAGAAAACAAAAAGAGAGACAGACAGACAGACAGAGAAAGGGAAGAAAGAGAAAGACAGACAGAGAGAGAGAGAGAGAGGGGGGAGAGACAGACAGAGAGAGACAGGCAGACAGGTAGACAGAGACAGACAGACAGACAGACAGACAGACAGACAGACAGAGAAAAAGAGAGAGTTGGAAAAAGGAAAGCGATGTACCTGAGACAGTGAGAGTGAAGAGGAAAAAAATAAATGACAAATTAAAAAAAAAAAGAAAAATAAAGAGCGATAGAGAGAATAGAGTATGGAATACTACAACCAGATGATTTGAGCAATCCTTGATAGATTATTTCAATCATTTCTTTATTTCTTCATCCATACCTTCATTTTTCTATGGTGTCCAGGTACAATGTTTATGTTTCTACCCGAGCCGTTTGTGACCGCCGTATAAAATATTACTCGCCTGTTTTGTTCGTTTCTTTGTTGTGCTTATAAACTTTTTCTTGATTTTGCTTCATTAGCGCAGCCCTTAAAGAGATGGTAAATTGTTTCCACTACAACTATCACGCAATTACGAGTTCTTCAACTCTACTCAATTAAAAAGAAAAACTAGGAATATTTCATCTATAGTTCTGGGAAAGTTAACTGTTTAGAAGCACTCCTTGATGACTGAAATGATATTTAAAAAAAAAAAAAACTGAACTCCAAAGCATGTTTACTGTAACTTAGAAAAATACAATTCGCAATGCATTATGTGACTCAAACTTTTTTTTTTCGTCTTCATCATAACCCATTACTCAAAATCAATAGGATGAATGTAATTCTATCTTGACAAGCCAAAAGAAAAAAAAAGATATTTGCCTCCTAATGCCACATTTGAAATCTAAAGGTGTCACTTCAGTCACCATCCTAAAACTCAACACTGATGGTATGACTATGAATAATCTTTGCAGGACGGTAGATTTCCTACCACCTGAACACCGAAACTACCGATACTGAGATTTTTATTACAACAAGAAAGGCGATAGTTGTGCGAGTCTTGCATGAGTCAATATCGGAATTGCTAATGCATCGAACTGGGATAAATCGCAGAGCAAGGGCTGTCGGGCAGTGAAACAGGAGAGGTTTCTCCAATCCTCCGCAGAAACTCGATCCTTTCTGGTGACCAGCCGGGCTGTATATAACCAGACTCCATGCTCGCGGTAAGCAGAATAATTTTGTTTTTGTTGCAGTTAAAACCTCAAGTTTCGAATTGAGCGGGCGTGCGACTATCGATCATAATGAATAAATGTGAGTATCGATAGTGGAGGATCTTCTTATTAGTTGTATATATCGAGTTTTATCAGAATTTGCCCTCATTTTAACTAGAATGGCATATATTTGCTGTTTATATATCACTCTATCTATTTAACTATCTCTCTCCCTCTCTCCTTCTTTCTCTCTCTCTCTCTCTCTCTCTCTCTCTCTCTCTCTCTCTCTCTCTCGCTCTCTGTCTCTAACTATCTATCTCTCTATTTCTATTTCGCTCTCTCTCTCTCATTCTGTCTCTTTCTCTATTTATCTCTCTCTCACACATTCTGTCTCTCTCTGTCTCTCTATCTATCTCTCTCTTTCTGTCTCTCTCATTCTGTCTCTCTCTCTGTCTCTAACTATCTATCTCTCTATTTCTATTTCGCTCTCTCTCTCTCATTCTGTCTCTTTCTCTATTTATCTCTCTCACACATTCTGTCTCTCTCTGTCTCTCTATCTATCTCTCTCTTTCTGTCTCTCTCATTCTGTCTCTCTCTCTGTCTGTCTCTCTCTATCTCTCTCTTTCTCTCTCTCATTCTGTCTCTCACTCTGTCTCTTTATCTCTCTCTCTCTCTCTCTCTCTCTCTCTCTCTCTCTCTCTCTCTCTCTCTCTCTCCCTCTTTCTCTCTCTTTCTGTTCTTCTACCTATCTACCTATCTATTTATTTATCTATCTATCTATCTATCCATCTATCCATCTATCTATCTATCTATCTATCTATCTATCCATCTATCCATCTATCCATCTATCTATCTATCTATCTATCTATCTCACACATACTCACTCACTCTCACTCACTCTCTCTCTCTATTTCTCTTTTTCCTGCAGTATATCTTCTTGTGGCTACACTCTCTATCACTCTGCTGATGGCCAGCGCGTCCCCTCACGCCCACAAAGATGAGGAAGGAGGCGCGGAAAACGCGAAAAAAACCGCAGATGACAAACCAGAAGATGCTAAATCAGTAGACGGCAAACCGGAAGTCGGAAAACCGGAAGATGGCAAACCCAAGGACGCCAAACCGGAAGATACTAAGCCGGAAGACGCTAAACCAAAGACACCGGAAAATCCCAACGCAAAGAAAGGGGCGGGTGGTGTTGCGAAAGTTGCGGATGTTGTGAAGGAAAAGATTGAGGCAGCCAAAAAGATTGTTACAGATGGTGAGGTCCTAGTAGACATGTGAAGGAAGTTAGTGCATAGCTTTATACGGACAGTGCTGATACATACAATTAGCAGTGGTAGTGAAGCAGTAGCAGTAGTAGAAGTAGTAGTAGTAGTAGTAGTAGTTGTAGTAGTAGTAGTAGTAGTAGTAGTAGTAGTAGTAGTAGTAGTAGTAGTAGTAGTAGTAGTAGTAGTAGTAGTAGTAGTAGTAGTAGTAGTAGTAGTAGTAGTAGTAGTAGTAGTAGTAGTAGTAGTACATGTAGTAGTAGTAGTAGTAGTAGTAGTAGTAGTAGTAGTAGTAGTAGTAGTAGTAGTAGTAGTAGCAGTGGTAGTCATTGTAGTAGCATACGTAGTCATTGTAATAGTAGTAGTAGTAGTAGTAGTAGTAGTAGTAGTAGTAGTAGTAGTAGTAGTAGTAGTAGTAGTAGTAGTAGTTGGTGATGGTGGTGGTGGTGGTGATGGTAGTGGTTTTTGTGGTCGGGGTCGTCGCAGTAAGTTTCACATTTTCATATTGCTTTAATCGTTTTCTCATTGTCATTATTGTTTTTAAATCGCTTGCCTCAGTTTGATCTTCATCGTGTACAATTAGCAAAGGTAATATTCATTCAAATATGGATTTAAGTTAATTCTATATGACTTTGCTTTTTTTTTTTTCTTTTTTTCTTTTGTCCGATAAAGGAAAGGATGAAAAGAAAGAGAAGAATAAGGAAGAGGGCGCTGGAAAGGATAAGAAGAAAGAAGGAGAATAAGCGGCGCATCAAACAGGGAAGGCAACTTCAAAGTAAGATTTAAAAAAAAAAAACTGAGGAGAAAGCATCGCTAGGAACAAGAAAAAGAAAGAAAAGAATTTACCAAGAAAACACCGCATGTTTTAATAACTGGAGTTAGCCCCAAATTCATTTTTTTCCAAAACAAAGTGGTGTTTTTTTTTTCAATTCTGTAATTTTCAATTGATGATTACATATGAAAATAACGAGATCAAACTTTCAACTTTGTACGATGACTAAACTTAAAAACTAAATTTTTAAATGCAGAACTCGCTAAGAAAATAACTCATCGAAAAATAATCGTATTAATATCGATGTAAAGAAAAAGTACGAATATAACATTTTTTGAAGTGTTTTAATTAACAGACCAACCAAAAAAAAAAAAATAAAAACGGTTAGTCTCGATGTAATAGAATAACACTTGACATCGATAGAAAGACCTTTATTTTCATGTTTAAAAGTCGGTTAAATTGTAGTATTGAGTAAGTTAAATACATTTCCTGTAGGGCGACGATATAGAAAGGAACCAAGTGACGTAAGAGCCTTCTGTGCTAAAACTAGTATTCTGGAGTTAAACATTTTATTTTTTTTTATTTTATATTTTGTTATTGGTTTTGTTTTTATCTGTGTCTAACATTATTTCTTATTGTTTCATGCCGAAAATCAAGAAGTTGAATTTTGATGTCCAGAAGGCGTCCGTAATAAATGATGATGATGGATGAATGAGAGGGAAGTGTACATTTTATGTTCTGTTCTTCACTCTTTTTGTAAAAAATTTTTTATCGTAATTTTTCTGTGAATTTCGAGTGGCGAGATTGGAATACTGCAATAGTGGCAATCAACCTTGGAAAAAACAGTTTCTTCGAATAAATGTCCAATTATATACTGACCAGAATTTGTTTTTTTTTTTCTTTTGTTTTTTTAAAATTATTTTGTACTTCTTAACAATTTTTTTTCTTATTTTTCATGTGCCTAGAAACTTGACTCCATATATTTTCTTATTGAGCGTTACGTGCTGTGAGCAAAATTCAGCGATTGGTGTAACATTACAGGTGGATCAGAGGTGGTCATGCCTCGTTCTCATTCTTCTCAAATCGTTTAGAACCAATCTTGACGTCATACTATCTCTCTCTCAATGATCAATATAACCAAATTGGTTATTTTTTTTTTAAATCTTAAACTATTTTCAAATCCTTTCAAATTCGTAATAATTATCATGCGAATACAAATATCATTGTGTATATAGTCGTGTTAACTAGTTTTGTGAAGTCAAGATCTGTTACTCTATCCTTTAAAACATGCATTATCATCTGGGTTAAAATGGACGAGCAGCTAGCTTTGAATTCCTGCAAGGCGGTGCACCTGAAGGCACTTTTTTGCTGCGGTTTATAGCTTAAATATTTTCGAGCGCTAAAACAAATAAGTAAGTGACAAGGAAAAAGTCAAAATTTCTTGGACAAATTACTTTTCTTTTTATTCAATGTTATTAAATCTTATTTCCCGTAATATCGTTTGACGACAATCATAGCTTCGTGGTGTATTACAATAAGAAGTACGAAATTTAAGAGATATGATTGAATTGGTTTTACAAAACATTGAAGACTATATTGAGCAATAAAGAACGAAAGAAATCAAGAGAGAAAGATAAAGTCAGATCAACAGTGTAACTACGAGTTTTTATTTTACGTTTCTATTATCTTAATCTACTCATCTCTTATCTAAAGACCAGTTCCGCAGTACTATCCATATCAAAAACGTTCATACCGCAACATTCCCTGTAGGCGAGTCCACTTTCACTCCACAATGATCTCGCCTTATAAGAAGAGTAAACAAATTCGGTAAAATCCCAACCTATTTATAGACCCTTCTAAACGCTTCTTATGATGTTATTTTAGAAAGCAGCGCATCTCTTTGAAAACAATTTTCCCGGAAATTCATAAACTTTGGAAGAGCTTTTAGAAGCATCTTAAAATATATTTTGAAAGTATAGAAGAAACTTTTTTTTTCTAGTATTATACCTAATTAATAAAAAAAAAATTACATAATCATGTAAATCCCAATTTACAGACTGCTTTAAACATTCATTATCGTAATAATAAATAACTGCGCGGCTAAGAATTCCCGTACAGGCAGCGCACTTTTAATTTTACGCACTTAATGCGAAAATTCACAGCTTTCTGAAAAGCGTTTAAAACAGGATCTAAAAAACAGATTGGGAAAGTACAGAAAATGTCGATTTTCTACTTTTTTTTTTTTTTTTTTGGCGTGAAACAACTGGCTTGGAACGAAAGTCGCGCGGTGAAAGGTTCCGCTTCCAGCTTTACCCATAGTCAGTAACTTCTTTGGCGCTTGATTCTCGGCTCAAATGGCGCACGGACGGGCGCTTCAACTGGTCGAGCTGGATACCTCCCCGCAGCTCAAGGGGGGTCACTGCTTCGCTGGGCCCTCTAGAGTGGACAAAAGTGGGGGAAAACAGCACCGCTAAGGACTTACGAGATCTACACGGAATTATGGGAAGATGGGTGTCACTAGTAAAAGAACTGCGTGTGTGTCTGTTTTCTATAATTACTATAGCGAAATTTGGTTAACATGTCTAGGTTAACGGCCTTAGAGCGATACTGTGAGTGTGAGATCTTTAACAAGATGTCGAAAAAATTCTTTCGTGCAAATATTAGGAGGTGTGTAAGAGAGGGGTGTGGGGGAGGTGGATGTCAAGATGTGGGACCTGGTTCTAAAGGGGATGTGGAGAGATGTCTAGCGTGAAGACACGGGGGAGATGTGGAGAGATGTCTAGCGTGAAGACACGGGGGAGATGTGGAGAGATGTCTAGCGTGAAGACACGGGGGAGATGTGGAGAGATGTCTAGCGTGAAGACACGTGGGAGATGTGGAGAGATGTCTAGCGTGAAGACGCGTGGGAGATGTGGAGAGATGTCTAGCGTGAAGACACGGGGGAGATGTGGAGAGATGTCTAGCGTGAAGACACGGGGGAGATGTGGAGAGATGTCTAGCGTGAAGACACGTGGGAGATGTGGAGAGATGTCTAGCGTGAAGACACAGAGGAGATGTGGAGAGATGTCGAGCGTGAAGACACGGGGGAGATGTGGAGAGATGTCTAGCGTGAAGACACGGGGGGAGATGTGGAGAGATGTCTAGCGTGAAGACACAGAGGAGATGTGGAGAGATGTCTAGCGTGAAGACACGGGGGAGATGTGGAGAGATGTCTAGCGTGAAGACACGGGGGAGATGTGGAGAGATGTCTAGCGTGAAGACACGGGGGGAGATGTGGAGAGATGTCTAGCGTGAAGACACGGGGGGAGATGTGGAGAGATGTCTAGCGTGAAGACACAGAGGAGATGTGGAGAGATGTCGAGCGTGAAGACACGTGGGAGATGTGGAGAGATGTCTAGCGTGAAGACACGTGGGAGATGTGCAGAGCTGTCTAGCGTGAAGACATGAAAGAGATGTGGAGAGATGTCTAGCGTGAAGACACGTGGGAGATGTGGAGAGATGTCTAGCGTGAAGACACAGAGGAGATGTGAAGAGATGTCTAGCGTGAAGACTCGGGGGAGATGTGAAGAGATGTCTAGCGTGAAGACACGGGGGAGATGTGTAGAGATGTCTAGCGTGAAGACTCGGGAGAGATGTGGAGAGATGTCTAGCGTGAAGACTCGGGAGAGATGTGGAGAGATGTCTAGCGTGAAGACTCGGGAGAGATGTGTAGAGATGTCTAGCGTGAAGACTCGGGAGAGATGTGGAGAGATGTCTAGCGTGAAGACTCGGGAGAGATGTGGAGAGATGTCTAGCGTGAAGACTCGGGGGAGATGTGCAGAGCTGTCTAGCGTGAAGACATGAAAGAGATGTGGAGAGATGTCTAGCGTGAAGACACGTGGGAGATGTGGAGAGATGACTAGTGTTAAGACATGAAAGAGATGTGGAGAGATGACTAGTGTTAACACATGAAAGAGATGTGGAGAGATGACTAGTGTTAAGACATGAAAGAGATGTGGAGAGATGACTAGTGTTAAGACATGAAAGAGATGTGGAGAGATGACTAGTGTTAAGACATGAAAGAGATGTGGAGAGATGACTAGTGTTAACACATGAAAGAGATGTGGAGAGATGACTAGTGTTAAGACATGAAAGAGATGTGGAGAGATGACTAGTGTTAACACATGAAAGAGATGTGGAGAGATGACTAGTGTTAACACTTGAAAGAGATGTGGAGAGATGACTAGTGTTAATGCATGAAAGAGATGTGGAGAGATGACTAGTGTTAAGACATGAAAGAGATGTGGAGAGATGTATAGTGTTAAGACATGAAAGAGATGTGGAGAGATGACTAGTGTTAACACATGAAAGAGATGTGGAGAGATGATTTGTGTTAAGACATGAAAGAGATGTGGAGAGATGGCTAGTGTTAAGACATGAAAGAGATGTGGAGAGATGACTAGTGTTAACACATGAAAGAGATGTGGAGAGATGTATAGTGTTAAGACATTAAAGAGATGTGGAGAGATGACTAGTGTTAAGACATGAAAGAGATGTGGAGAGATGATTTGTGTTAAGACATGAAAGAGATGTGGAGAGATGGCTAGTGTTAAGACATGAAAGAGATGTGGAGAGATGACTAGTGTTAAGACATGAAAGAGATGTGGATATGTATTTAGAGGACGGATACAAAGCGGTCAACTCACTCGCTTGTCGCCGAGATGACCTGCTCGATGAAGTTGAGTCTGTTCCTGTAGAGAGCGGCATGGATCACGCAGTCTATCAGGTGAATCCACGTGTAGATCACGTAGGCGTGACACAAGGTTTGAATCCACTCCATGTAAGCGTCCATACAGCCGTCCTGGTCAAGGCAAAAAAACTGGGCAACTTATGGACAAAGTGATGCGCTAATTAGTGGAAAAAAAAAACGTGCTGAATAATAGACAAAGTTATGGGCAAATTAATGGGCAGCATTAATCTATTTGCTTCGGAAGGAAAAATTTTGGGCAGGAAAGGGGTGGCGGTGGGGGGGTCCATTCTAAAAATATATTTTACTTATACATTTCAAGATACTGGAAAGCTCCCAAAATTGATGCACGAGGAAAGATCTCCTATAGCTGCCTTATCTGCTGCATAAGAGAAAAGGTCTTTGAGATTTTCCACTTATTGTGCGAGAAAATAATTAGGTCCTAGTTGCGTTAAAGAGAAAAGATGTCTTAAAGCTGCATCACTCCTCACACGAGGAAAAAAATGTTCATAAGTTGCTTAAATATTTGTGACTTTTGTATATCATATCTTTAAGTTGTCCAGCGCGTTATTTCAATGTTTTATGTTGAAAATTGTTCATCACGTAACCACAATGTCATATGTTGGGAAGTTGTCCATCACGCAACTACAATGTCATATGTTGGGAAGTTGTCCATCACGCAACTACAATGTCATAGGTTGGGAAGTTGTCCATCACGCAACTACAATGTCATATGTTGGGACACGTCTATCATGTAACTTCTATGTCATATGTTGGGAAGTTGTCCATCACGCAACTACAATGTCATATGTTGGGAAGTTGTCCATCAAACAACTACAATGTCATAGGTTGGGAAGTTGTCCATCAAGTTACCACAATGTCATAGGTTGGGAAGTTGTCCATCAAGCAACTACAATGTCATATGTTGGGACACGTCTATCATGTAACTTCTATGTCATATGTTGAAAAGACGCCCATCACGTCAATGTCATAATATTATGTTGGGCAGGCGTCCATCACTTAACTTTTATGTTATATTTTGGGAAGTTGTCCATCTCATATCTACAACGTTACATATTGGGCAGATGTCCAGCACGTAACTATACTGTAATCTTTTGTATAGTCATCTTGCGCCGCTTTTGAATACATTGCAAACCCCACTCCTGATATGTGTTTTGGTGACACTGGGACAGTATACATACAGTGAGAATTGCTGTTTTTTTTTTTTTTTTAGATCGTAAAAGCCAAAGGCGTCATAATTATGGCAAACAACTTTAGTGTACATACTATCCCTGCCAAAACTGATGTTCGTTCACGGGGCTTACTCGATATATGGAGTCCTCGTCCCCTCGCCTGATGCAGGATTCAACAGCGGCGATACCTTCCTCAAAAACACGTCTTTTGCAGCAACTAGGAGGCACCTTAATAAAGATGGGGAAGGGGGGGGACAGAGGGAGGGTTTAAGTGGTAACATTTTTTTTTTTTAATCGATTGTTGCGCCCCTGAGGAGCAAATTAGAAACCATGTAAAATACTACACATTTTAATTTTGTTGGGCTGTTAAGTTAGGCACGATAATGTTGATTATCAATTAGGTTAAAAGAAATGCTCAGCTAGGAATTCCCGAAAAGCAGTGTATCTTTGGACGCTTTTTTTACGGGAATTCATGGCCTTGAGATAAGGGTATAAAAGGATCTTAAAATAGACCAGGAGAGGACAGAATAATTCCCAAATTTTTCATATTATTCGCGGGAGCCGTAGCAGACTTTTATGCGGTTGATATTTTTAGATTGACAAAACAGTTGAGTATAAGTTAGCGACTTCATGTCAGTGGAGTCACAAAACGTTCGAAATTAATTCGTGAATGTGTCATAAACGGTAAATGAACATTATATTTATAATACCTTTGTTTAATTAAAAATGTTGCAA
This sequence comes from Elysia crispata, assembly GCA_033675545.1. Lineage (NCBI taxonomy): Eukaryota > Metazoa > Mollusca > Gastropoda > Plakobranchidae > Elysia > Elysia crispata. Next base: position 275,227 of record JAWDGP010001973.1, read on the forward strand.
CTGGTTTAAAAATGCTCAAGGTGAGTTGTTACATAATACTAAATAATGTAAAATTAGGATCTTGTTAAGTTATACTTTATGTATGAAGGACTTTTAAAACCTGTTTGAGGATAGTAGGAGAATAGTTAAGTAGTGAAGTCGTATTTAATGAAACTGTGATCAGTGCCTTACGGGCTATTGTAAAAAAAAAAACCGAAGAAAACAATATCTTTTTCATTATTATTATTATTATTATTATTATTATTATTATTATTATTATTATTATTATTATTATTATTGTTGTTGTTGTTGTTGTTGTTGTTGCTGTTGTTGTTGTTATTAGTTCTTTGTAACTAGACGCGGCCTTTCTTTTCCTAGTGGAATTCGCCATCTCTTCAGTTGTATATATTTATGGGGAAAACCCAGTGCAATTAGTACGTCATATGCGACAAGGCGCAGCCATGTTGGGTCTTAACGAAACAAAGATTTTGTTAACGTTATATGATTATGTTCACATAATTACCTGCAGCGATACCGAGTTCTGCAGTTGGAGCGACACGTTGAAGAAATCAAAAGAGTCTACAATACCGCAGCATTTTAGCTAGAGAGAGAATAAAGCAAGGGGGAAAAAGGTGGGGGGTGAAGTAGTCAAGTGTTGCATAAAAGAAGTGATTAGAATCAGTAAATGAATTCCCATAATGCAGTACTTTAGCTACAAAGGAAGTAAGGCAAGGGAAAGGGGGGAAAAGGAAAAAAGGGGAGGAGAGGTGGGGGTAGAGAGAGATAGAGAGAGGAAAAGAAAGAGAGAGAGAGAGAGAGAGAGAGAGAGAGAGAGAGAGAGAGAGAGAGAGAGAGAGAGAGAGAGAGAGAGAGAGAGAGAGAGAGAGAGAGAGAGAGAGAGAGAGAGAGAGAGAGAGAGAGAGAGAGAGAGACAGAGAGACAGAGAGAGAGAGAGAAAGAGAGAGAGAGAAAGAGAGAGAGAGAGAGAGAGAGAGAGAGAGAGAGAGAGAGAGAGAGAGAGAGAGAGAGAGAGAGAGAGAGAGAGAGAGAGAGAGAGAGAGAGAGAGAGAGAGAGAGAGAGAGAGAGAGAGAGAGAGAGAGAAAGAGAGAGAGAGAGAGAGAGAGAGAGAGAGAGAAAGAGAGACAGAGAGAGAGAGAGAATTCCCACAATATCTCAGCAGTTAAGCAAAAGAGGAAGTGAGGCAAGGGAAAGGGAGAAATAGGAAAAGTGGGGATAAGAGTGTGTGTGTGTGTGTGTGTTTGGGGGGAGGGTGAAGATTTGAAGGAATCGAATGTCACATTAAGAAAATTATTAGAATTATTTGGAGAGTTCCCTCAATGCATCAGCAGTAAGGCAGAGATAAGCTCTGAGCGGTATGACGTACGATATTGATGTTGTTGTGTGATTTGACGTTCTCATTTTGCTACGTTATGTATGTAACGTACCCATGTTGCCATACCAAGTGGTTTGGCGTACTCATATTGCTACGTCGTGTAATGTAACAATATTGCCATGCCATGCGGTTTGACGTACACATACTACTTTGTCGTGTAACGTAGATATGTTGCCATGCCATGTGGTTTGACGCACTCATATTGCTACGTCGTGCAATGTAACAATATTGCCATACCATGCGGTTTGACGTACACATACTACTTTGTCGTGTAACGTAGATATGTTGCCATGCCATGCGGTTTGACGTACACATACTACTATGTCGTGTAACGTAGATATGTTGCCTTGCCATGCAGTTTGACGTACACATACTACTAAGTCGTGTAACGTAGACATATTGCCATGCCATGCGGTTTGACGTACACATACTACTACGTCTTGTAACGTACATATGTTGCCATGCCATGTGGTTTGACGTACGCGTTATTGCTACGTAGTGTCGTGACGTACCACCAAAATTGCCATGCCATGTGGTTTGAGGTACCCGTGTTATTACGTCGTGCCACGTCCCTATATCGCCATGCGATTTTGCTTACCCATATTGCTTCGTGTGTCACACAAATGCTATCGGCGTGTCTTCCCCATACCACACTATGTGCTATAACGTATCCAGAATCACACATGTCGTGTGTAACGTAACCTACCCATATCGATATGTGGTCCTGGGTGACGGAGAACTCATCCTTGTTGGACACGCGGTATTCTCTCTGCAGCTTCTCCTGGAGGCTCCTCACGTTGTCGTCGTCTCGCAGGATGTCCGGGTTGAAGAGGACGTTCACGAAGGCTCCCTCCATGATGAACAGCACTGAGGTGACCAGGGTCAGTGCCGGCAGCGTCAAGGCGTTCCTGGCGGCCCAGATCAGTCATAGGGTGCATGGTGTCTTGATATGACATATATCTATATATAGACACTATATGTGTGTATATCTATATCTATATACATATATATATATATATATATATATATATATATATATGTATATATATATATATATAATTTATACATACATACATAATAATAATAATAATAATAATAATGATGATGATGATGATGATGATGATGATGATGATGATGATGATGATAATAATAATAATAATAATGATGATCATTATGATGATGATGATGATAATGAAAATTATAATTATAATAATAATGATTTGTCGAGCACTATTAAGCTCCGTTTATACAGAGCGCGAACGCGACCGCGACTGTTTAGCAGTTCAGCCATTCAAACAGAGCGCGAACGCGACCGCGACTTTTTAGCAGTTCAGCCATTCAAACAGAGCGCGAACGCGACCGCGACTTTTTAGCAGTTCAGCCATTCAAACAGAGCGCGAACGCGACCGCGACTTTTTAGCAGTTCAGCCATTCAAACAGAGCGCGAACGCGACCGCGACTGTTTAGCAGTTCAGCCATTCAAACAGAGCGCGAACGCGACCGCGACTGTTTAGCAGTTCAGCCATTCAAACAGAGCGCGAACGCGAACGCGGAAAACCGTCGACGGCTTTCGATGCGGATCGTCTTTTTCTTGTCGTGAGAGTTTAAATTTGGTCATCATAATTATTGCAATCACGGCACAGGCAAAATCAAACACCCAAGAGATTATAGCTCTGTATTGATACACACAGTAGTATAAATCACATAATTGTCAGTCCAACTTTTTCTCAAATTCCCTTCCAAATATCTCTTTTTGACTGTCTCTTTGTAAGCTTTTTCAGCTGGATTCTTTGCAACTTCTAAAATCAAAATTTACGTTTCATCCATTGTCTCGGCATCGGTCATACTCTACAAGGAAAGCAGACTAGCTCTGCATAGCTTTTTTGTTTGTTTGTTTTTTAAAAGCCATGCCTACAAGTTTCTATTTTCGGAAATGATGCAAGGGAGGTGGTACAAGCTGATTGGTTGATACAACTTGATAGCAAGAAACCCGCCGCGGCGTTCTGAAAAATTCTCTCTCGGGGCAATCTCTGCGGTCGACCGCGCGAACACATATTTGTTCGCGTCCGCGTTCGCACTCTATTTGAACGGTTCCTCTATAACATGACTAAACCATTCCAGGACGATCATCCGCGTTCTCACTCTATTTGAACTGTTCCTCTATAACATGACTAAACCATTCCAGGACGATCATCCGCGCTCGCACTCTATTTGAACGGTTCCTCTATAACATGACTAAACCATTCCAGGACGATCACCCGCGTTCTCACTCTATTTGAACGGTTCCTCTATAACATGACTAAACCATTCCAGGACGATCACCCGCGCTCGCACTCTATTTGAACGGTTCCTCTATAACATGACTAAACCATTCCAGGACGATCACCCGCGTTCTCACTCTATTTGAACGGTTCCTCTATAACATGACTAAACCATTCCAGGACGATCACCCGCGCTCGCACTCTATTTGAACGGTTCCTCTATAACATGACTAAACCATTCCAGGACGAAAACCCGCGTTCTCACTCTATTTGAACGGTTCCTCTATAACATGACTAAACCATTCAAGGACGAAAACCCGCGTTCTCACTCTATTTGAACGGTTCCTCTATAACATGACTAAACCATTCAAGGACGAAAACCCGCGTTCTCACTCTATTTGAACGGTTCCTCTATAACATGACTAAACCATTCCAGGACGAAAACCCGCGTTCTCACTCTATTTGAACGGTTCCTCTATAACATGACTAAACCATTCAAGGACGAAAACCCGCGTTCTCACTCTATTTGAACGGTTCCTCTATAACATGACTAAACCATTCCAGGACGAAAACCCGCGTTCTCACTCTATTTGAACGGTTCCTCTATAACATGACTAAACCATTCAAGGACGAAAACCCGCGTTCGCGCTCTATTTGAACGGTTCCTCTATAACATGACTAAACCATTCCAGGACGAAAACCCGCGTTCTCACTCTATTTGAACGGTTCCTCTATAACATGACTAAACCATTCCAGGGAAAACCCGCGTTCGCGCTCTATTTGAACGGTTCCTCTATAACATGACTAAACCATTCCAGGACGAAAACCCGCGTTCTCACTCTATTTGAACGGTTCCTCTATAACATGACTAAACCATTCCAGGGAAAACCCGCGTTCGCGCTCTATTTGAACGGTTCCTCTATAACATGACTAAACCATTCCAGGACGAAAATCCGCGTTCTCACTCTATTTGAACGGTTCCTCTATAACATGACTAAACCATTCCAGGGAAAACCCGCGTTCGCGCTCTATTTGAACGGTTCCTCTATAACATGACTAAACCATTCCAGGACGAAAACCCGCGTTCTCACTCTATTTGAACGGTTCCTCTATAACATGACTAAACCATTCCAGGGAAAACCCGCGTTCGCGCTCTATTTGAACGGTTCCTCTATAACATGACTAAACCATTCCAGGACGAAAACCCGCGTTCTCACTCTATTTGAACGGTTCCTCTATAACATGACTAAACCATTCCAGGACGATCATCCGCGTTCTCACTCTATTTGAACGGTTCCTCTATAACATGACTAAACCATTCCAGGACGAAAAACCGCGTTCACGCTCTATTTGAACGGTTCCTCTATAACATGACTAAACCATTCCAGGACGAAAACCCGCGTTCTCACTCTATTTGAACGGTTCCTCTATAACATGACTAAACCATTCCAGGGAAAACCCGCGTTCGCGCTCTATTTGAACGTTTCCTCTATAACATGACTAAACCATTCCAGGACGATCACCCGCGTTCTCACTCTATTTGAACGGTTCCTCTATAGAATGACTAAACCATTCCAGGACGAAAACCCGCGTTCGCGCTCTATTTGAACGGTTCCTCTATAACATGACTAAACCATTCCAGGACGAAAACCCGCGTTCTCACTCTATTTGAACGGTTCCTCTATAACATGACTAAACCATTCCAGGGAAAACCCGCGTTCGCGCTCTATTTGAACGGTTCCTCTATAACATGACTAAACCATTCCAGGACGAAAACCCGCGTTCTCACTCTATTTGAACGGTTCCTCTATAACATGACTAAACCATTCCAGGACGAAAACCCGCGTTCGCGCTCTATTTGAACGGTTCCTCTATAACATGACTAAACCATTCCAGGACGAAAACCCGCGTTCGCGCTCTATTTGAACGGTTCCTCTATAACATGACTAAACCATTCCAGGACGAAAACCCGCGTTCGCGCTCTATTTGAACGGTTCCTCTATAACATGACTAAACCATTCCAGGACGAAAACCCGCGTTCTCACTCTATTTGAACGGTTCCTCTATAACATGACTAAACCATTCCAGGACGAAAACCCGCGTTCTCACTCTATTTGAACGGTTCCTCTATAACATGACTAAACCATTCCAGGACGAAAACCCGCGTTCGCGCTCTATTTGAACGGTTCCTCTATAACATGACTAAACCATTCCAGGACGAAAACCCGCGTTCGCGCTCTATTTGAACGGTTCCTCTATAACATGACTAAACCATTCCAGGACGAAAACCCGCGTTCTCACTCTATTTGAACGGTTCCTCTATAACATGACTAAACCATTCCAGGACGAAAAACCGCGTTCGCGCTCTATTTGAACGGTTCCTCTATAACATGACTAAACCATTCCAGGACGATCATCCGCGTTCGCACTCTATTTGAACGGTTCCTCTATAACATGACTAAACCATTCCAGGACGATCACCCGCGTTCTCACTCTATTTGAACAGTTCCTCTATAACATGACTAAACCATTCCAGGACGATCATCCGCGTTCGCACTCTATTTGAACAGTTCCTCTATAACATGACTAAACCATTCCAGGACGAAAAACCGCGTTCTCACTCTATTTGAACGGTTCCTCTATAACATGACTAAACCATTCCAGGACGATCATCCGCGTTCTCACTCTATTTGAACGGTTCCTCTATAACATGACTAAACCATTCCAGGACGATCATCCGCGTTCTCACTCTATTTGAACGGTTCCTCTATAACATGACTAAACCATTCCAGGACGATCATCCGCGTTCACGCTCTATTTGAACGGTTCCTCTATAAAATGACTAAACCATTCCAGGACGAAAACCCGCGTTCTCACTCTATTTGAACTGTTCCTCTATAACATGACTAAACCATTCCAAGACGATCATCCGCGTTCACGCTCTATTTGAACGGTTCCTCTATAACATGACTAAACCATTCCAGGACGAAAACCCGCGTTCTCACTCTATTTGAACGGTTCCTCTATAACATGACTAAACCATTCCAGGACGATCATCCGCGTTCACGCTCTATTTGAACGGTTCCTCTATAACATGACTAAACCATTCCAGGACGAAAACCCGCGTTCGCGCTCTATTTGAACTGTTCCTCTATAACATGACTAAACCATTCCAGGACGATCATCCGCGTTCGCACTCTATTTGAACGGTTCCTCTATAACATGACTAAACCATTCCAGGACGAAAAAACCACGTTCACATTCTCACTCTATTTGAACGGTTCCTCTATAACATGACTAAACCATTCCAGGACGAAAACCCGCGTTCGCGCTCTATTTGAACGGTTCCTCTATAACATGACTAAACCATTCCAGGACGAAAACCCGCGTTCTCACTCTATTTGAACGGTTCCTCTATAACATGACTAAACCATTCCAGGACGAAAAACCGCGTTCGCGCTCTATTTGAACGGTTCCTCTATAACATGACTAAACCATTCCAGGACGATCATCCGCGTTCGCACTCTATTTGAACGGTTCCTCTATAACATGACTAAACCATTCCAGGACGATCACCCGCGTTCTCACTCTATTTGAACAGTTCCTCTATAACATGACTAAACCATTCCAGGACGATCATCCGCGTTCGCACTCTATTTGAACAGTTCCTCTATAACATGACTAAACCATTCCAGGACGAAAAACCGCGTTCTCACTCTATTTGAACGGTTCCTCTATAACATGACTAAACCATTCCAGGACGATCATCCGCGTTCTCACTCTATTTGAACGGTTCCTCTATAACATGACTAAACCATTCCAGGACGATCATCCGCGTTCTCACTCTATTTGAACGGTTCCTCTATAACATGACTAAACCATTCCAGGACGATCATCCGCGTTCACGCTCTATTTGAACGGTTCCTCTATAAAATGACTAAACCATTCCAGGACGAAAACCCGCGTTCTCACTCTATTTGAACTGTTCCTCTATAACATGACTAAACCATTCCAAGACGATCATCCGCGTTCACGCTCTATTTGAACGGTTCCTCTATAACATGACTAAACCATTCCAGGACGAAAACCCGCGTTCTCACTCTATTTGAACGGTTCCTCTATAACATGACTAAACCATTCCAGGACGATCATCCGCGTTCACGCTCTATTTGAACGGTTCCTCTATAACATGACTAAACCATTCCAGGACGATCACCCGCGTTCGCGCTCTATTTGAACGGTTCCTCTATAACATGACTAAACCATTCCAGGACGAAAACCCGCGTTCTCACTCTATTTGAACGGTTCCTCTATAACATGACTAAACCATTCCAGGACGATCACCCGCGCTCGCACTCTATTTGAACGGTTCCTCTATAACATGACTAAACCATTCCAGGACGATCACCCGCGCTCGCACTCTATTTGAACGGTTCCTCTATAACATGACTAAACCATTCCAGGACGATCACCCGCGTTCTCACTCTATTTGAACGGTTCCTCTATAACATGACTAAACCATTCCAGGACGATCATCCGCGTTCACGCTCTATTTGAACGGTTCCTCTATAAAAACTGGCACATCTTGTGACAACTGGTAATATTGAAGGGAAACGCAGCAGGAGAAAACAGTGTGGAAAGATGTTGGTTGGACTAACAAAGTGGCTCAAAGTAGGAAGAATGACAGAAGCACTGGAAGCGATGAGGGATAGAGATGCGTGGAAGGTCATGATCGTCTACACTAAAGAGTACAGTACCTGATCAATTGATTGATGGAAATCTATCTATCTATGTAATTAGAGAGAGATCCATAGATGAGTAATCCATAGAGATAGACAGACCTATCTATCTATCTATCTATCTATTTATCTATGTTTCTATTTATCTATCCATCTGTCTATCTGTATATATTTATCTATCTATCATTCTATCTATCTATCCATCTATCTATCTATATATTTGTCTGTCTATCATTATATCTATCCATTGTATCTGCTCATTCTGTGTATCTTTCTCTCCCCCGCAGAGACTTGCCTGTGGGTGAAGTAGGTCATGTAGACCACAGCGCTTGCTATGTACAGCATGTTGACCACGATGAAGAAACTGCACAGAATCTGGGGCCGCAGAGGAGGAACTCACCGTGAATAGGTGTTCAAACAAAAATACGTTAAAAAAATTAGTTTAAAAAAACAAAAAAAACAAATAGATAACATTTTTTTAAAGCATAACAGTGTACACGGAAAGAATATAAAAATATGTTGGTTTTTTTTTTGTTTTTTTTTTTTTTTGGCACTTGCATTAACGATGTTAAAGAAGTAGAAAGCCTACATTGTCGTGGCTATAGAATTGGAGAGCGCGACTTCGTTTTTACCTACATTGACGTGGCTATAGAAGTAGAGAGCGCAGTTTCGTTTTTATCTAAACTGACGTGGCTATAGAAGTAGAGAGCTCGACTTCGTTTCTACCTACATTGACGTGGCTTTGGAAGTAGAGAGCTCGACTTCGTTTCTACCTACATTGACGTGGCTATAGAAGTAGAGAGCGCGATTTCGTTTTTACCTAAACTGACGTGGCTATAGAAGTTGAGAGCGCAGTTTCGTTTTTACCTCAACTGACGTGGCTATAGAAGTAGAGAGCGCATTTTCGTTTTTGTCTAAACTGACGTGGTTGTAGAAGTTGAGAGCGCATTTTCGTTTTTGTCTAAACTGACGTGGCTATAGAAGTAGAGAGCGCAGTTTCGTTTTTGTCTAAATTGACGTGGCTATAGAAGTAGAGAGCGCAGTTTCGTTTTTATCTAATCTGACGTGGCCGGCTATAGATGTAGAGAACGCAGTTAACGTGAATAAAGAAGTAGAGAGCGCAGTTTTGTCTTACCTAACTTAACGTGAATAAAGAAGTAGAGAGCGCAGTTTTGTCTTACCTAACTTAACGTGAATAAAGAAGTAGAGAGCGCAGTTTTGTCTTACCTAACTTAACGTGAATATAGAAGTAGAGAGCGCAGTTTTGTCTTACCTAACTTAACGTGAATATAGAAGTATAGCGTACACGGGGTTTTATTTTGTTTTGTTTTTTGTTTTGTTGGGTTGTTGTTGTTGTTGTTTTTTTACCCACATTGACAAAATAGCTATAGAAATAGAGAGCGTGGATTTTGTTGTTACCTAAAGTGAAGTCGCAATAGAATTATAGCGTACACGTTTGTTGTTTTATTTAAAGTTCTTTGTTGTTTTTTTGTTTGTTTTTTTTCTTTTTTTTTTTTGGTTTCCGCTTGACCTACATTGACCTGGCTGTAGAAGTGAAAGTTGTAGTATGGTTTCGGGTCCTGTATGACCTTGCGGTAGGTGCTGTAGCCAGGCAGCCCGCGCAGGTGGTAGATGATGTACGACGGGAACGAAAAAAGGATGAAAGTGGCGAACAGGAAGGCAAACAGTGCGGTGACCTGAAAGAGAGAACAGCGGCGTGGGTAGAAGCTCTGAGAATTTATTTTTTTCCCTTTCGTATTTTATCTTTGAGATTTGTGGTTCTCTCTGCTGATAGATGGTGTCTACAGTACTGACCTACCAGATGGTGTCAATGATGATGATGATGATGATGATGGTGATGGTCATGATGATATTCAAGATGATGATGATGATGATGATGATGATGATGACAATGATAATGATGATGATAATGAAGATGACGATGACAATGACAATGATAATGAGGATGATGATGATGATGGTCATGATGATAACGCTGATATTGGGAATGGTGATCTTGAAAACCAATCAGGCGCAGCTACCTTGACAATCGACACTTACGAGAACTATCGAGTGCCACGCAAAGAGTGCAGAATCGATCCATTTCTTCCCGGAGAGATACGTCCTGAAGTTATAGCCAAACCCTTCCAACAAGTCTTGCCCTTGAGGGTCATAGGACAGTGGTAGAGAAGCTTCAGCCCTGCTGCGGTGGCTGCTGCTGCTGCTGCTATAATTGCTGCTGCCACTAGTCGGACTATCGTTGAAAGCTAACTGGCGAGATTTCCGGTTTTGGTTTATATCTCTATCGGCACGGCTGTCTAAGAAAGTTGATGAGAGTTATGAATTGGGGTGGCTGCTTGGATAGTGTTGGCATTAATTAGGATTGGAGGATGTCCGACCATAGTAAATTTCTCACTAATAAATTTTGACTTTATCTCTGAAAATGGAGAAATAATTTTTTTTTTTAATCAGCGTGAGACCATACTGCACTATTTCGATATCTCTCTCATATATAAAGTTCTCAGATTTGGGTTGTCTTTATTTGGCTTTCAAGTCCAGACGTGAGCAGCGGCGAAATTGGCCCTTATGGCGTGACATCAAGGGGGCGTTACTAGCCCTAACTAGGCATCCATTTTGGCAGGCAATTCGATTACTAGGACTACGCAGAGTCTACATCTATTAAATTATTATGTAGAGCTTGTTACCACAGATCGTTCAGAAACACTTTTTTTTTTTTTTGGAAAATTAATGATATGTTTAATAAATTTGACTTAGGTTAAGTTGTGAATACAGGCCAGTTCATTTTAACGCCCCACAGATTTCCGTATTAATGTTGTACTAGTAGGCCTACCTTTTTCGGTCGTTACCCAAGCACTAATGATGAAGTGCCGGTGAGAGTCGGGTTAGAGCGTCCACCCTAAACACCCTCAGGAACTTCATAGCGGGTTCGAACCCCACAAAGTGGGTAGGTGAGTTCAGGGCCTCAAGTTTTCAGTTATGCCCTACCAGACGGGGGATTTAGGTTTGGTATTGCTATAAAAAAGTTTGGAGATCACCGTGTTGTGGAAGGACTTTATCAAACAAAACATTGTCGGAAAACCTTTCGTCATCCTTATCATTATCATAACAATGGCACAGAATGTCCCAACAGTAATGATAAAAAGGAGCTTCCTTGGTGTCTCTGTGGATAAGCTATGAAGGACCCCGCTATAAATGTAGTCACCATAGTATAGAAACGCCGTCATTGTTTGTGGCACTTAGAGAGTCCGTTCCATAACTTCGACAATTATTCTGGATTTTTATTAAATAGAAACAAGTCATATTAGTTACAAAGACTTTAGATAAACATATCGCGTTCGTGGATATATGATGGGATCGGAGTGGAACAGAAAAAAAATTATGAGCAAAAGAACATGATAGTAAAACAGTATTTTATTTTAGAAGATTAAAAAAATGCGTATTTTTCCATCTCGATAATGGATTTTGAATCTAGAAAAATTCTAGATCCAGTTCTATCGAAGTTCTTAAACGGTGATTGGTGTCCTATTTAAGTCTGTCCCTGCTATTACAAAAGTTAAACAGCACGTAAAAATTATAGCATTTACCTGCTTCTGCCGTTTTAAATTTAAGCTTTACAGGCTTTACTAGCCGCTGCGGTTTCCAATCTACGTCCATGGGAGAGTGGTTTCTGTTCATTTTTAGTTCGTATTATGATAGTGTGGTAGATTTACTTAAACGTGCAATTAAATAAAACTCTTGCAGCTATTTAATTTTTTTTTTTTAATCTCTGCTTTTCGCTACTGTTTCTGGTACTGGGAAATTTCACAACAAAGATTGTTTTTAGAAACAAATTTTCTGAGATCGGCTACATGCTTAAAGAAACAAGAAGATTAGGTGTAAAACAAACTTGTCAAAAGCTCTTCAGCACAAACTACCCTTCTTCCGGTCAATAGGACTAGATTTATATTTGGGATTCACCAAAATGCAGACAAGATGCAGATCTTTTTGCCTCGTTCATTTAGGTGCGAACCAAGGTCTTGGGGCAAACAGTTTCTTTTTCATCGACAATAAATTATTTTCTTTCTTTCTCCTTTTTATTAGAGGATTTTTTTTTTTTTTGGGATTTTAGCTTCATTACTGAAATTATGATTGGAATTTCAGACAGAGATAGTTTTCGTGCGCTAAATAAACCAACATGATTTTTTTAGTAAACTGAAAAGCCTAAAAAGAAGCCATTTCATCTATGTTTAATACCGTTACTTTATTTTCCACCTCATTTCCAAATAATTGTTTGAGATGCTTGATCTAGATATAAAAAAAAAGCAATCCAATTTTCTCTGAAGCACTTTGGGCGGTTTATTTCACCTGAGTCTTGATTATGATTGTCACATAAATAATCTCCACCTTCTCCCAAATTGGATGTGATAAATTATCATAAAATGATACCTTACAGTCATGCTATGTCAAGTTTTCTACGTAACCAGATGGAATGATAGGAACGTAATTAGGTTGTTTTCAAGATTATCACTAAATTATTATCTCAAGTTAGATCGAACTTTGCAAATTGTTTCTGCTTCTCTCTCTCTCTCTCTCTCTCTCTCTCTCTCTCTCTCTCTCTCTCTCTCTCTCTCTCTCTCTCTCTCTCTCTCTCTCTCTCTCTCTCTCTCTCAACCAGAGGACAATAGATTCCTGCCTTCTTCCTCAACCGATCGTGGCCATAAGATCTGAACAGAACTCTCTTATGAAAAAGACAACTTACTTTTTTAACAAAATGGCAGACGAAATTCGTAAGTGCTGTTTAGACTAAAAGACACCGGTGAACTTGCACCCCGACTAGGCTAGATCTAGATATATCTAAATTTTTCAATTGCGTGAACAATTTAGATCTTTAATCAAGACTGGTCTTGATTCTAAACAAAATTTGCTTACTTAATTATTATTATTTTTTTTTTGATTACGTCAGTAATCTAGATCTAGATCTAGATTGTCTATCTAGGCCCCCTTGATTTTAGAGAATTTTATAGATCTAGAATCTAGATCTAGCAAAAATTGAATTTGTTCTTGATTCTTTATTCACCATCAAAAAACTCTCTTTGTAGGTGGAGTTCCCTGGTGGGTATTGGGAGGTAGACTGGGTAGTGCGGCTATGGTTGTTTCACTGTTGGTAAATGAGATATGGGTCAGTCCACCAGTACTGTTTACCATTTGTGGACATAGAGGGTCAAATTTGAACTAAGTCACATCAAAACAGCAAAGTACTGTATAGAATGTTTGATTCTTGATATTTGTTGTGTGAAAAGTGCAGACCTCAGGCTAGCATAGTTTTGGAGAAATTTTTATGTAACTGATGTGACCACCATCTGTTAGGAGTGTTACCAGGACAAACATATATATATATGATCATTTGCAATAAAATATCAATAACAAAAGCATATGTTTGTATATAAACACAAATACTTTGAGTAGTCTGTAATATCCAAGGTACTTTTATTAAAATTGATCCTAGAGAAGATTGAATGGTGAACATGATTTGTTAGGAATGTTACAGGACAAGCATATGACATAAAAACATGAGACAAAAGTTTCTATAGCATTGTTAAAACACCCAAATCATGGTTATACATATGTTTAATTCAAAAGATATAGGACAAGCCATCTTAAAAATTTAAAAGGGTCTTAAAGATTATTTTTAAATAATAAGTATAGTATGAAAATATTTGCATGTTAGGAACATTACAGGACAAACAATAAATGGAAAACAGTGTACTAGACACATAATGATCTACTTATATACCATAAAAAGATGTGTTTTACATGGTTGAATCTTCATGTTTTTTTTTAAATATTGGCTTGTTTTGAAAAAAGACTGCCTTTGTGAAGAAAAAGTAGATGAGTAGCGATTAGTTAGGAACGTTACTGGATAACAACAACAAAAAAGACTGAATATAAATGCTTTTATCTTATTATCTTCCTTTATATAGGGTTTATGTTTAACATATTCTATACTCCAACTTTAACAAAAAATTGTTCCAGGTGAAAATGAATTTAGTTATGACAGTAGGCCCCTACCTGTACTGATATAACAACAAAACAAACATTTCAAAAACTTACGATCCACTCTTATTAAAGGTAAGTAGGTTCTTAGGAAAAAATGCAATATGAAAATACTGTGGAAGCAAAAAAAAAACCAAACAAAATAGAGCAAAGAGATATTTAATGAATCATAGAGTGGGCATATGTGATAAAGGAGATGTTAGAAATGTTTCAAAAGAAGTACACTCCACCTGTACCCAGTAACACTCATAACACCCCTTGGCTTTAACTTACTTGAAGTTATTAAATTTATTTTCTTCTAACAAAGCATTCAAAGTAAGAGAGAATTTGGATATAAATTATCAAAACTAATAAAAAATATTAAATTATGACAGCTCTAGGCTTCTTAGCCAGCTGGAATGTTACACAGGACAAACATTGGTTCGTCCTAATCGAATCTTACTCTTTGTTCTATGTATTATGGCACTTTCATGTAATGTTAAGTACATCGTCGAGACCTTGAATTTATATTATCAACTAAAGGCAGTTTAAGCTATTAAATACATATTACTTTCCATGTATTACAATTCTGTGTCCAATTCGTTAGGAAATGTTACACTATCACGGGAACGTTAGGAAATGTTACAGCACAAAATCCATGGACGACACGATTTCCTTACCCGTGTAGAGCGCCGCTATTGCCAAAGTGAAAGAGAAACCCGGATGAGATATTTAACTTAGTTTCCGGCAGTTAAAAATCAACTTTTTGATTCTGTGGTGAAACCAACTTTCGACACATGGTGTGTGTTAGGAGTGTTACAAACGGACGACAATTTTACCCTTTTAGTTTGACTGCTAATAACAGCTGATTGATGCAAGCTATTTACTAATGGTTAGAATCAAACTATTGCTCGTTACTTGTTTGATTTAAATATTGGACTTTGACACTGGGGTCATAAACAGGCGTTTGATGCAATTTTTAACTGCCACTCAACACATAATAGTGCAAACGTCCGGTTTTGCATTTCCATAGATCGAAAAATTGAAATCTTGGTCTTACAATAGGACACTTGTAAAAGCAAAGTGGCTTTCCATGATGTTTGACTATAGCATTTAAGTCAGGCATATTTTAATGTCCACTTTCGGAAGGGGATTTTTACCATATTTCTGGTTTTCATTTGCAAATAAAGCTGTTATAACAAATCCTATGACATTTTCAAGCTTATGGGAGGTAGTTGATATTATTTTGAAACATTCCCAAGAATTTAAAGGTAATTTTTAAATTTGTGCTTTGATTTTTATGCATCTGAAAATAGAACCAAAGGTGGTAAACAGTACTGGTGGACTGACCCATATCATTCTAACTTTCTATGGCAGTGAATGCATGAGAGCTAGATCTAGATTTAGGTAGCCACCCTTTTACAAATTGGTAGAGATCATGAAGAAATTTAAAAAATGTTTGACTGAGTGGCAGTTAACTAAAGTAAGACTTCACTATCAGTCACTTCCAATTTTTTTCAAGATCTTCCGCTTGTTTCCAAGAAGTGGAAAAAATAAAATCAACCATCACTATGAGACTTTGAGGGCATGGATTTTTTTCCCTATGTAATTTGCAAACTTCTGAAAGCACATTAAGTTTCAATATTTTGCTGTGCACTAGTAAAAAAGACACTGGCGATTTTCAAAATATATTTATGCAAAAAAATCTTTGGCTTTGAGTGTGAGGGCTTAGCCAAAAAATCTACCTGAGTCGAGAATTATTTTAAGTTTTTATTCAAAGCTCGGATTTGGTGCTTTAGTCAGAATATTTTAAATCCTTTTTGGTAGTGTGCAAATCACCAATGACAGTAGTTTCTTTTTTTTTTTTAATTTTATTGTTTTTAAATTGTTAAGATCCTTTTACTTACCCTCAGGCATAATTTACTTGAAAGAAATATATTATCTTGCATCAAAGTGAAGTATTAACAAAATAATGACTTTTCCTAAAGAATGTTTCATAATTTTATGTTACCCTTTTGTATTTGTAGCCCAAGCTTTTAAATGTTACCTTAGACAGAAATAGATTGTAGGCCTACTTGTTTTGGTTTGATTTGTCTCCTAAGTCATATTCAGAATTGTTTTACATCCCCTTTGTCCCTCCTGACATTATAACAAGAGGAAAACTGATCTGCTGAGAATGTGTGGTGTGTTTTTGAAATGCCAACTTTAGCTCTGTGTTTGGCAGTCAGTCTCAATATTGTTACGACGTCACACTATCTGCGCTCGATTAACAACTTTATTTTTCATAGGCAAGACTGATCAATTTCAACATTTTATCAATTTTCCTTCCTGTGAATCTGCCAGCCCCAAAGTGTTGGTAAACAACCAGCCCAGGTAACAGCACAGTTTAGCTCTGTACTTTAGAGTCACACATTACAGGGAGTAAAAAAATCACAAAAGAATCAGAGACAGTGGAAAATAAAGTAAGTTTTACTCCGTAGTTTAGTTAAATTTATTAGCTTCTCAAAAATATGCGTTCAAGGGGCATTCACTTTGTATTATGATCCATAATAATCACGTTTCTGCAACCTATCTGTTTTCCTCCACAAAGCTCTGCAAGCCACACCCCTTAATTAAACATCTTGCTTAGGCAACAACAGAGTCTTGCACTACATTTGGGTCACATGGTCCAAGCCACAAGGGTTAAAATTAGAATGTGTGAATTTTTGCAAAAATATACATCTGTGCATGATACAATCTTTGTTTGGAAATGGGCAGATCATTTCAATTTCTGAGTTCCGAGCCAATCTTGTGCAGCATGTCTGAACAGTTACCTTGTTGAAAATTGAAGTGTGCATTTTTCTTTAAAGATAATGAATGTTCACAATCACAGGCTTCAATAGAATTTTATTTGAGTTTGATAAAAAACACATTTGTTCAAATTATTGGCAAATTTAACTCAAGAGAACTTTAATGGATTTTTATTCCTTTTGAGACAAGCCATTAAACTATTAATAATATATATTTTTTTAAGCAGCTGCCAAGAACTGCTTTATGTAGGAATGTATCAATAGCCGAGCTGGCTTTAATCCCCTCCATGTGAGTGGTAAATTTCATGGCTGTCAATTGTTGAAAATTAATTGTGAAATAAATACAAAATAGTATCAGTTTCAAATAAACATGCACATAGCTTAAAAGGAAAAAGAAATACTACTTTGTTTTATAAAGTAGTTATTGGAAATGAATTCCATCTCTTTTTTTTTTTTTTTAAATCCTCCCACCTCCATCCCCTCAGATATCAAGAGTGAGAAATCCTTAGCTACGAGCACTATGAAAGCAGCATCTTTACAAAGGTGACTCCCATTTCTGAGATACTCCTGTGTGTGACCTCACTGGCCTGCAAACTTAGTGTGTGGAACTTTTATTCTCATTGGCCAACATTGGACCATCCAAGACAAAGCAATAAATTTGTAAATTATTGTAACTGGCTGACATTGCCAGCCTTTCCCCTACACATCCCCTGTGGTCATTCACTCTTTGTGCTCGCTGGATTTCACATATCATCCATGGATGTGAAGCTTGTTGGGGCAGCTGTGCAGTACCATGGAGAGGAGCTGTTACACAGCCTGACAGATGAGCAGGGGGAACAACCCTCCTCAAATGTCACATCCTACCTGCAGCGATGGAGGCCATTGGAGCCAGAAATCAAGTTAGAATTATTTTTCCTTTTTTTTTTCTTTTTTTTTCTTTTTTTTTTTTTTGCAGTCTGATGTTGTATCTGAGTTTGTTCTATTTAAGTTTGGTTTGACAAAGCCATCATTTGATGGTGGAAATAATGGCCATGTAGAAAAAAAAATTTACTTTGTCAAAGATAGAAAATTAAAGATAAATTTATGTTCTTCATGTTCACTTAATGCAATTATCATTGGAAGAGCAGGATCTGTGATACAAGATTTTTTATTAGATTGATCAGATCTAGAATGTTTTTTTTTTATTTTTAAATTCTGTCCTTAGTTTGCAAATTACGAAGATGTGTATCTTATACATGTCGGTTTTTCAGGGATAAGATGTTCCAGAGAAATTTGTGTGGCTTTATTGCCAGAAAATCTGACCTCTTGTTCCGATCTTTAACGGAAGAAGAGAAGAATCGCAATAGAAGTCTGGAGGCAATTGATGGCAAGTTTTTCTCTCTTTTTTTTTTCAATTTTATGTTCAGCCTTGCACTTTAAATTATTCTCAAGAAGAGATTAGTTTGGCATTTTTTTAACAATACATTTATGTGACCTGAAATGCAGTGGTAAAATGCCTAAGGATATTTTGTGTGTGTCAGAATTCTTCACCTTGACACAATAAATTTTTTTTAATTCAGGTTGCAATGATTAAAGTGATAATCATGATTTTACATATTTTTAAATTTTTCTTTGTTCAATGTAAATTTTGTTTTATTTTTCGCAAACTTTTATTTGACAGATTCTTTTGCCATAATGCCACCTCTGGAAACATTTATGGATATTCCTTCCTACTCAAGAAGAGAGGAGTTTTGGAAGGTGATCTGTTCGCTCTTTCTATCAATTCGTTTCTGTTTTGTTATTTATTATTATACTAGGAATCGGTATTCCATCTAAACTCGTGTATGAAGATTGTTTTGTTGGTTTTTAATCTTAAACTCAGTTAAACATGACAAAATTTTCTAACTAAGATAAGCTGTAGTTTAAAGTGATTTTGAATGTAGAGTACCATCATTAGTTTTCTTTATCTACAGAATAAGCAGCATATCCAACAAAGTTTCTTTTTTTTTTTTTTCTCAGAGCTTGCGAGTGAATGACTGTGTCACAGGTGTTGTGACAGCCATCATCGACCAAGGTCTACGACTGACCTTACTCTGTATAGACAAAGGTGTTTGCAGAGACATTGAAGACCTCAACATTCCGGTCGGTTCATTGTTGGATTTTTTTTTGGGGGGGGAGGGGGGGGAAGGGGATATTGTGTATTGTGTTTTTCACAGTTATAGTGGGTTTTTTTGGGGGTAAATTAATAATTCTTTTGGCTTTTGATGTAATTAACAGATTTAAGCTGTAGAAAGTTTATGGAGATCTTTATAGCTGTTTTACTTTGTTTCAGGCTTTTTGTCCAGTAAAAGAATTGCCAAAACTCTATGCTAAAGAAAGCGCTCTGGATGCGTTCCAAAAGAGAGACATTGTTCGAGGTGATATCATAAATTTATTCTGTTGTACCTCTAGACAAGTTTTTTTTCCACTGAGCTGATTGAAGACTTTTTTTGTATGTCATTATAAATCATACTTTACAAAGTGATTTTTATCTATGTATGTCAGAAGAAGAGAATAGAATTTAATGGGTGTTCTAGGAAAAATATTCAACTTTACATTGTTGATAATCGTGGTCACGAACATTGTGTTTGATGATCAACAACACGTTGATTTGTGTGACCGTACCATGTGCATGAAGAAAAGAGTAACAATTTAAGCACCGTTATAGTAATTCAAGTGATACACATTGTTAGTTCCGGCATGCTGGGAAGTGTTCGTAAGGCAATGATAAAACGTAAATATAATACATATATACACATTATATAACATGAATGTAAGATGTTAAGTCTAGCTTGTCATAGTTCAATGTTTTATCAGCATATATCTGGTCCTCAGGAATCGTTTTGAGTATAGTTGAAGAAACAGAGCGAATTATTGTGTCAATAAAGACAGAGTCAGTCCCTGATGAGAAGACCTTTCCAAGACTTGTGAGTCTTTGAATAATCAATTTTCTTAATTTGTATCTCTGTGTTTATTGGCAAACTTCATGAGAAGAAATTGAGAGAGTTGTAGAGGGATATTATTAAAAAAAAAAAGCAATTGGTCTTTCTATGGAATGTGAAAGATACACTATGTTTTAAGAAATTTTAGTGAAATATTTTATGATCTTGGGCAAAATGTGTGTGCTTACATATATAAATCCTGGAGATAGCAATTCGAGAAATAATTTTCATTTTGTTTCTAAACTTCTGTAGCGCACAGTAAAATGTTTTTTCACTCTGCTTTGCAAGGCCTCACCTCTGAACATGATCAATACATGAGTCTTTTTTCATTATGCTTTACAGGGCCTTATAACAGAAGATGATTTTCCAGTCCATTACCGGTAAGCAAAACTGTGAAAAAAAATTTTTTTTTGTCAGTAATGAATTTTAGGAAAATGGTTTTTATGTAACAAGTCTCTGTGAAATAGCTGAATACATTGAAAGTTTTGCATTATTTTTATGGGACATTTGTAATCACACACAACTTGTACAACCATTTCCGTGTCAACATTACAGACTAAGTGATTAAAGGTCTAACCTAGGAAGTGAATTGGAGGAGAAGTATGGTAGCTGTTAAAGAAAAGTATGCAGTTTTGTTTGTTTGTTTGGTTTTTTTTAAGATTGACATTGAAGATTTTCAGAGGAATAAGGAAATCTCAAGATGAGGATTAAATATATCTCAGAAAAATAGTTTAAAATGGCAATCATTTAAGGCATGCTTTACTTGGAATTTCCCCTTTATATGATCAGTATTTCTATCATTCATTGTTGCTTTGCCTGTGTTTCTCTTTATTTGTCTTACTCTTTGAGCTTATCAGATGCTGAATGGACAGGGCAAGTTAAGTCAAGGGAGTCTACGTTTTAAGACCCAATGATGCACATTTATCTTAAGAATTATCTTTTCCTCAAATAGCAGCAAATACTTCATTCAAAACCAAAGATGTTTGCGTATAATTTGTTGATCAAATTCCTGGAATGTTTTGGTTTTTTTTTTTTAATTCAGTGGTTTAATGTAATTCAGTAGTAAATAATTACAACTTTTTTTTCGATTATTTTGTCTGTAGGAGACAATCGCAAATCTCTGATATGTCATACGAAGAAATGCTTCAATCTATTCTGGGCTTTAACAACATGGGCAATGTTCAATCTCTCACCCAGAAGCTTCAAATTCCAACAACGGCTTCATACTACAGATTTTTTTCAAGGTTTGAACTTATTTTTTCCCTTCATGCTTTCAGGCTATGCTTTTAGCACAGCACAGAGGTCAATAATTATGCTTATTGTGAATTTGGTATCAGAATTGAAAAGTTTCCTCTCCATTTTACTCTTTCTTTTGAAGGTTGAAGATAATGATCTGCTGTGATGCATTTTTCTTGATTATAATGTATTCATCAAGAATTTGGCTAAAGGGTCTCAAATTATGTAAAGACCATACAGATTTCATCCTCATTTTCATATGGATAGTTTTTTCTTCTTCTTTGTTTTAAATTTTTGCTAAGTCCACACTTTTTTATTTCGACGACTGTTTACAAAGGTCAAAGTTTGAGTCAAAACTTAATTTTCTTTGTTATGACAAACAACCCAGACTGAAAATTCCACAGAAGGAATATGCAGAAGGCCTCAAAAAATGGCAGTCTCAGAAACTGGCTCATCACAGGTAGGTCTTGTATTGTAGCATTCTTAGACATTGAATATTTTTTTTGTCTGCGTATAAATATTCATTGAAAAAAAAATCCATAAAATTAGATTACTTGAGATCAGCCTATATCAGAAATAAATATTTCTTGTAAACATTCGTACTTATTGCACAAATAGACACACATATCATTATTTTCACAAGTCACTTTATCTGCAATTACACTAGCAAGACAAAGTATTTTTAGCAGATGTTTTCGTGCTTTGAACTTTGTTTTCCTTGAATCAGTGTGGTACAAGGAGTTGAGATGTTCAAGAAAGGGGACTACCTGGAGGCCATGCAACATCTCAACCGAGCGCTGCAGGTTGATGCGGAGAATGTGGAAGCTCTCGTGGCCCGGGGTGCCTTGTAAGCATTGGTTCTAGTTCTATTAGTGGTAGCGTTAACTTTGCCATGTGTTTTTCAACCAAGTTGGGTGCAGAATGTATTTATATCCAGCACCATCGACCAAAACTACAGATGTGAATGTAGGGAAAGGCTAGGGTTTACCCAACAGTATCGGAATAGGTTTCAGTTAATGAACTAGTCACAGCTGAACAAGGAAATATATTTTCAGCTTCGCTCTGATGTTTTTGTTTTAATATTTTGTAGCCAGTTCTAAAGAGTTAGAACTAATGATGTTGACCTTGGAAGTACCATATCTGAAGAGAGATAAATTTTTCTTTTGACAATTCAGATCACGGAAATGCATTAGCTTCTTTTTCCCTCACTTCCTTATTTTATTTGAACCAAATGTGATTCATTTAAATGTCTACATAAGTACTGGAGTATTTGTTAAATATTAGTTATTCTACTCTTATGAACTTTGCATTGTACATCACTAATTACTTTTACATATACTTAGGCTTGTTACTATATTTTTACTATGCTTGAAATTTAAATTATTTTCTGTATGTATATTTGATTTATATTATTGTCTTGATTTTCTATCAATAACCTAAATGTTTTTCACTTAGCATTTCATTAAGCGCAGTTTGTTTTTGCTTGTGATGTTTGAAAATAAAGGAAATATTGCATCAAATGTTGGCACTATTTACTTTGGTATTAAGTTTATGGCATATTACTTTAATGGTATAGATCTAGCCACATTTGATCACAGCAACTAATGTGCACACAGGATTTACATGGCCAGTGCTTTTAGTTTCAGGTGTTGAAATACAGCCTGGTGTTCTTTGGGATTAGTTTTTTTATTTATATAGTACAGTTATATACAGGGAAGTTGATATTTGTGGCCTATTATCTATCACATTAGATGGAAGAATGCTGATGTAAAATAATTTGGTCAGCAGTATGTATCTCAGATATCAGAAGAGTTGGGTGGGGAAAGGCGGGCAGAGCCCAAGATACCTGGAATTGGAGAGATGAAGGAGGACTCTTCATAGAACAAAATATTGATGGAAAGGACAGTGTTAAATGATGGAGTTATTGAAATTGGGATTCGTATTCTTTGGACCTCATTCTGTTTTAACTTTTGTCTTGGATATAATTTTTTATTTAATAAATTTTAATTGTGGGTTATTACATTTTACTGTGTTATAAATACTAAGTGGTCAATACTGTTATATGTAGGAAAGATAAATGTTATTTTGTATATTTTTTTGCCTTTGTAAGTATGCATTATTTAAATGTATTTGAGTGATGGTTTATAAGTACTGCACTGAACTTTTGATTGAAGGGAAACTTTAATGTACATCATTATTTAATTTAGACTCATTTATGAGTTTAAAACTGTGAAAATTGCAAATTCTTTCTACTGTTTCTATTTCATTGTTCACAGGAAGTGGATTCATTGTTTACTTAATTTTTTTTTTCTTACTAAAATACCTGATCATTTCTCTTTTCTTTGCTCCCTTAGTCGATTGATAGACTTTTGAGTAGGAAGCGCTTCAGCCAATATGTCATCAGGGATTATTTGTAAGAACTGCAAAAAGTCTTTGCAGATAAAAGAATTTTTGTGTGTCATTTACTTTTCAAGACAAGACTAGATAAAGGTGAGAATTAAGAAATATATGGTTTGTTTTACCTTCTAACTGCAAATATTACTGGTAATTTAGACTTAAAGTCTGTAACTTAATCTTCCACTTTTTAATTCAACCAACTCAAAATAATACAATTTTTATTTAGATACAGGAATATAAGCAAGATAAATAAAATGCAAATGACTCTAACAATGTAATTTTGATATACACTCTTTTAAATTAAAGGTTAAGTTGGGTTGTCCTGATATTTTTTTTTTACATTCTTTGCTATTTTAATTTAAAGTGGTTTTTTTTCTATTTGCAAAATCACTTGCCAAATTTTTATTCTATTTCCTTTCGTATCTTTCTTATTCCCAGAAAAGACAAAATTTTATCTTTGAAAAAAAAAAAAAGAATGAAAAATTCAAGATTTGAACTGCTATATGGAGCAAAGGCAGCCAGCAAATGAGAGAAGCTGTCCAAAAAAAAAAAATTTATAAAAACTATGGGATCACCATTCATGGTGGACTGAATTTGTAAAAAAAAAAAATTGTAATCAACCAATCTGAAGATCAAAGGACACAGAAAAGCCAGTTGTTGATACCTGAAGAACAAGTTCACAGAGACAGAAAGAGAAAAAGAGAGGGGCACTATCGTTTGTGCCTGAAGACTGAAGAGAGTCCAGAAAACAAGCCTCTGAGGAAATATTCTCAAAATAGGGCCAGAAAACGAGGATAAAAGAAGGGTTGTAAATTGCGATTTCAGGTATTGCACTGTAGTTGATTCAATTTCTCCTAACAATGTGGGTGATTGAAGGTTTTCAAATCATGATTAGTGAGCAGTATTCGTATGTGCATGTGATCATGTTTTATGAAACTTTAAGCAGCATATTTGAGAAGGATGTTGTAATTTTAATCAACCAAGGTTTTGATATTTTGAAAAATGTATTTTATTTTTCCACATCTTTAGTGGTGTAAATGCATGAAATTAATAATCATATTTACGTGAGGAGACATAAAAATTGAGAAGTACAGAATAGAAATTCTATCTTGCTTTTTAGTTATATCATATTATCCAACAAAACTGCCCCGCTTTTTGTTTCATTTTATGTTGACCTTCAATGTTTTATGGCTAACAGAAAACAAAAGCAAAAAAAGGTTTTGGGGTGTGGGGTTGGAAGTAGTTTCACAATAAATGATCTTCCATTTCAAAGTATTGTTTCTGTTTAGGCCAGGATCTAGATCTATAACATAGACGGAATAGGCCTACATGAAGTTATCGGTTGATTCAAAACCTCTCCCCTTCTGTGAAATGATGTTCTCTTGATGCATCTACTTATGTAGCTTAATTATAAGATGAAGGAATCATGCATGCATGATAGGTTAAGTTCAATAGATTGACAGATCTTGTAGAGAAGAAATCATACTCTTTTAATGACGCTCATTGAATATTTGTTAAAGCTGTATTGTTATGGTCTACTTGGCAGGTATGCAAACAAGGAAAATTTTACATCTGCCATCAAAGATTTTGAGGAAGCATTGTTATTGAATCCCAAGCACAGCAATGCCAGAAACTACCTTATCGAAACGTTGCTCACAGTCGGCAGAATGTGAGTACCGCAGAGACTGGAAGTTATTCGCAATGTTTTTATACTTGGAAAATTTCTGTTTTAGTCAAAGAGCCCTTTGGTTTTTTAGTATTATCTTCACTCATATATTGTTTTTAAAGACGTATAGGTTTTTGGGTTGTTTTTTTTTTTTTTGCTAATTGATTGCTCATTCTTTAAATTTTATAATTTTTTATTTACATGTAATTTATTTGTATTGTTTTGAATTTTTTTTTAAATTTTATTTATCTTAATATGTTGCATCTATAATATTTTTTGGCAGGTTGATAAAACTCATCAAATCTTCACAGACTTTGGTGCTCAGTATTGAAATAAGTCAGTTTTAGGAGAACAATGAAAATATGACCATGATCTTTATCCTTTATGCCTGTTGTGTGTACGTGTGCCAGGTGTGAGGAGAGGCGTGACCTGGAGCAGGCGGTGACACACTACGAGAGTGTCCTCAAGATGGATGAGCAGCACAAGGAAGCTGTCGAGCTGCTCCGCGGTTGTCGCCAGCTTATGGTAGGGATGGACAAAAGCTGTCGCTGTGTGGCATTATGGGTAGTTGCAACTGTAGAAAAAAAAAGAATAAGAAAGACTGTTAAATTTCTTGTCCCTTGAAGTGTTGTGAAGAAATAGCTTGTGCATTTAGAACGATAAAAATGATCTTGGATAAAACTGTCTCTGCATGACATCTTGGGTATTACAACTTAAAAAAAAATATATATTACTATACTAGGGATGGACAAAATTGTCTGTGCCTGCTGTCTTGGATACCTGTAACTTGGAAATTAAAAAGATAGAAAAGATTGTGAAATTTATTATCCTTCAAAGTCAATTTGTTGTCTAGAAACAGCTTGTGCACTAAGGAAGATGAAAATGATCTTGCTTATTACTATGATCTTGTTTGCACTGAGAGTGAATTTTCTTAGCATTTATGCGTTGAGGATTAAAGTTAGTTCAAGACATAGGAAAATGTGAGTTCATGTTTTACTTTGAGTTCGAATTTCTCAGATGTCATACTAAGCTGGGCTGAAATATGTTCATCGCTAATGAGGTACTAGTAAGAGTTTGAATTAATATGAGACTAAAATTATTTCATATTTTTATAAATTTTAAGGTGTAGTGTCACACTTTAGATATGTGTATTATATTTCATGCAAAACTCCCTTCTCAACTTTTAAACTACATACAGAATCTTAAGTTTAGAACAAGACAAGTAGACATATAAGTTTGCTGTGTACAATCAACAAGTTTTGTGAGGAAGTTTGCACCAAAGTTAGACAAATCTGTTATTTTTGTGATTTGCAGATCTAGTTTTTGCTTATAATCTCTTAAATGACCCATGAGAAATGTGATCAGAAGCAATAGCCTGTGCATTAATTTGTATGTTATTTATCAGTACAGATACAGGGAATTAAAATTTAAATTACTATCTAATCGTCTTGTTTCTTGTGCAGGCTTTTCAAGCTAATCCTGATCAAACCAAAGAAAAAAATGAAAATGAAGTACAGAAAAAATCTGAAGTTGTTGGAGATGGAGATGAAAGGAGACCATCTTCTTCCTCATTTCTAAAGACATCCACAGACAAGCTGAAAGCGCTGATCAAAGAGGACAAAGAGAGGAAGCCCAGGTCTGTGCAACTGTTTCTGTTTTTTCATCCTTAAGGAATGAAGTCATAAATTAGGTATGGATTGAGATAAGTATCTGTGGAGCCGGTGCAGTGTGATGCTGGGCTATCAAGAGTGTGTCTCAGCCCGATGCCCCTATTTGCGAGAGCTGGAATAAGGTCGCTTTATTGGGGTTTCTCATTCATAACCTCATGTGGTTTAACTCTCACTTTCTACAGGCTTTGTTTCACACGAGGCATATGGCTTTCCAATTTTATTATGGTAGATCTGGTATAATGAAAGCAAATTTGTAAGGTATTTCATGGAAAGGAAATGTTCCTACTGCAACGTCTGGGGTAAAAAATGGGTTTGCATGCAAGCAGAAGCTCTTTATACCTAAATTTACTTCATCTGTTGAACTGTGCAATAAGTGGTTAAAAAATTCGATTTCCCAATCTCTGTTGATAGTGAGATATACAAATGACTCAAATTTTTCTCCCTTATCTCATTCTCAGATCCGAAAAAAAAAAAAAAAAGTAGAGTGCACTGATAATAAGATATACAGATAATTCAAACTCTTTTCAGGAATCTCACATTCAGATCCGCATTTTAAAAAAAACCATAAACTGTCCTGATAATAAGATATATAAATATAATTCAAACTCTTTTCAGGAATCTCACATTCAGATCCGCATTTTAAAAAAAACCATAAACTGTCCTGATAATAAGATATATAAATATAATTCAAACTCTTTTCAGGAATCTCACATTCAGATCCGCATTTTAAAAAAAACCATAAACTGTCCTGATAATAAGATATATAAATATAATTCAAACTCTTTTCAGGAATCTCACATTCAGATCCGCATTTAAAAAAAACCATAAACTGTCCTGATAATAAGATATATAAATATAATTCAAACTCTTTTCAGGAATCTCACATTCAGATCCGCATTTTAAAAAAAACCATAAACTGTCCTGATAATAAGATATATAAATATAATTCAAACTCTTTCCTCTGACCTCACTCTCAGATCCGCAAAGAAAGAAAAACGCAGGCAGAGTCGTAGCTCAAGTTCTGAGAGAGATAGTAAGAAGGGGAAGCACAGGAAGAAGAAAAAGCGGAGGACAGCTCGAAGCAAAAGCACCAGCAGTGGCAGCAGTTCTAGTGAGAGTGGCAGCTCAGACAGATCCAGCAGCAGCCGATCATCTAGTGCTGGGAGGAGCCGCAAAAGTGGCCGCAAGAAAAAAGGAAAAAATAAGAAACGTAGCAAGTAAGCACATTCTTGTTGAAAGAAAAAGGGAAAAAATAAAAAATGTAGCAAGTAAGCACATTTTTGTTGAAAGAAAAAGGAAAAAAATAAAAGAAACGCAGCAAATAAGCACATTTTTGTTGAAAGAAAAAGGGAAAAAATAAAAAAACGCAGCAAGTAAGCACATTCTTATTGAAAGAAAAAGGGAACAAATAAAAAACGCAGCAAGTGAGCACATTCTTGTTGAAAGAGAAAAGGAAAAAATAAAAAAAAACGCAGCAAGCAAGCACATTTTTGTTGAGAGAGAAAGGGAAAAAATAAAAAAACGCAGCAAGTAAGCACATTTTTTCTGAGAGAGAAAGGGAAAACATAATAAACGCAGCAAGTAAGCACATTTTAGCTGAGAGAGAAAAGGAAAAAATAAAAAATGCAGCAAGTAAGCACATTATCATTGTCATCCTTTACTTTCTGAGCAGATAATTTAAAAACAGGATAAATTATTAATATTAACATATTATTATTTGTGTATTAACTATTTATATGTGTATGATCAGTTTAAACCCCTTTGTTGCTTTTTTTTTAATTTTTGATAGAATGGTATCTTTAAAGTAACACAAAGAAACTTCTCGCTTAATAGATACATCTAAGTTGCTGTATAAGAGGTTTATATAAAGTGATTTAATCTCTCAAAGTGCTTCCAAGTTCAAAGGATTTTAAAACTCAGAGGCTAACCCTGTTCAGTCAGTAAATCTAAAATTAGCTAGGCCTGAAGATGCTAAATGATGTATTTGTACAAAAAACTCAATAGATTCTAAAATTTCATTGGCTGATATGAACTCTTACTGTAATAAAGCTACGAATTTTCCTAGAGATTCTTGCAGGTTTTAAGCAGGCCATCACTCAAATTGATGTTGTGTGATCAATCGATTCTTTCCATGTGTGCTTTACCTTTACCAAATAGTGTAACAATGAGGTCTCATTAATAACATTTTTTTTTTAACGTTTCAGACACATTTGTCTGTATTTCCCCCATAGTATCTCATTTGTACAGGGTATATTAGGAAAGGTAGTACCAGCAAGTGGTTATAGCACAGCTAGCCAGGATATGTGATTTTGCACCCAGGGTTAAAATGCTCATCAAATGAATGTGATATCTTAGTTATTCGTATAGTTCTATGTGAGCACTTTGCTAGCTTTATCTTTCCTTACTTTTCCCAACTTTTTTTTTCTTTTTCTTTTTTTGTTCCCTTGATGATTTAGGAAGTATTGGTTAGATGAACCAGAAGTTTTCTTTGATGGTTAAATTTGAACGTGAGCAACAGATTTTGTTGGTATAAATAGAGCTCTGTACTTGATATTTTCATGAAAATAATCTCATCCTATGTTCTCAGGAAATCAAAGCGCTCAAGAAAGGATTCCTCTAAGCAACGGGGAAAATCTAGGCGTGAGAGCTCAGCCGAGAAGGAAGTTTCAGTGTCCTCCCACAAGTCAGGCCAGGCTCGGCCTGAGGCTGCAGTAGGCAAGGAGAAGAGTAGAAGAGAGGACGATGGAGACGAACAGTATAGGGAACAAGGTTTGTCTTTCCTTAAACATAAGATCAAAAGCTGCTCTCGAGTCTGATATGAACTATGCCGTTACACTCTAATACAGAAACAGAGTGTGTTTATACAGCAGGTGCAGGGCTATAGGACTTTGCTCTAATTCTATCAACTTAGCCCACAATATAGCTTGATAATATTATCCTATTTACCTGATTATAGATTGTGATGGCCAATTTGAAGCACGTCCGCTCAAAACTAGAGGAGGAAATAAAGCCCGTCCTCAGGCTATTTATGTTTTGAGACAACCAAATAAACAAATAAATCTGTTTTTATTTTAATCTGCTCAATTTCTGCACATCATTTAAGCGTGTGTCTTGTTCTTAAAACCGTGTATTTGATGCGCCTGATTTATTCTCATATTCGGCATGAAAAGTCATTTACCTGGATATGTGTTTTATTTAACATATTGTTTTTCTTTTTTTTCTCAAGGTATGGCAAAATATGGAGACAATTCCGAGGAAGAGAATCTGAAGAAGGAGGAACTTTTCTACCACAGAACTGCTGCATCCTCCTTTCTGCCTGTATCCTCCCATGACTTTTTTAGCACTTGTGTAGCCATCCCTGGTTTGGGCAGTCCACCTCCACCGCACTCTGTTCCCGCCTCTATCTCTCACCAGGAGGCTCCGAAGCGAGTATCTAAGCTGAGAGACAGCCCATCTCAGGGGAAAGACAGTCCTGCCCACACTTTGAGGATGTTCAAGGGCTTGGACAGGAGTGGGGGTTATCTTCCTGGTAAAGAAATCCCTGTGGAACCAAAAGGCTTGCCTAAGGCTGCGGGTTCTCCAACTGAGGCAGGAATCAAGTATAGGAACCAGTCGGAAAATAGCTGGGATTCTAGCAGCCATGTTGAAGAGGCTCAGCGTCACATCTCAGGGTCTGGACGAATATCTAGAGACCAGCAAATAGAACCAGGAGAGGACAGGATGAGGAGTGATAGAGTAGATAAAGGAGGCAGTGAGAGGACATCCTCCAAAGACCCTCACATCATTCGCAGAGACGACATCTTAATTGCACAGAGGGAGAAATTCTACAAGGAAAGTAAGGAAGGAGACACTTCCTACAAGAAATTTAGAGATTCAAGATCAAGGTCCTTGTCTTCAAAGTCATCGTCCAGATCAAGCTCTGGCTCGTTGACGAGGGGAAATAACAATAAGGGAAGAAATATTTCTCGAAGAAAGAGGAGGAAAAGCAGGTCATGGACGCGCTCTAGATCAGAAAGTCCTGGCGACCATCATCCTCAAGTAGAGAAGACCAGCAAGTTTAGACTGGTCACTGGAGTTCCGGAACTTGATCATTACTTGGGAGGAGCAAAAACCCTCATCAAAAAAGCCATGGAGGCAAAAGGTTTCTCTACCTGGGAGGAACTCACAGCAAAGAGAGACAAGTCAAAGTCACCATCTCCCAAGACTCATATATCAAAGTCTCCATCTCGAAAAAAGTATAAATCCAGATCACCATCTCCTAAAAGGAATAAATCCACGTCTCCATCCTCTAAAAAGTATACATTAAAATCACCGTCACCCAGAAAAGTAAGTTCAAGGTCTCCCAACTCTAAAAGAAAATCCTCAAGATCACCTGAACCCAGACAGGTGCCTGCAGTGGCAAGGAAAACAAGTTCGAGGTCGCCCTTGACTGATGACTGGAGCTCCAAGTTAGCGTCTCTCAGGATGGGTGCTGTCAAAACTGACCGAACGAAAGACAAGTTTGAGAAATCCAAATTTAAAGGTAAAGATTTTTCATCAAGAAGGGTTAGCAGTTTTGCAGGTGGTAATGGTAAATCAAATTCCCCTCTGGCATCGACAGGGAAGAAAGCGATGTACGAAGAAGACAGAAAGGAGAAAGTAGATGTATCTGATCAGACAACCACAAGCTTTGGCAAGTTTGGGCCACCGCCGAGACAGGTTGCAGGAAGAGAAACACAGGATGCAAAGGAGGTATCCGATGTGAAGCGGAGCTCTTTTCAGAATCCAGAGGCAGACAAACGTGACAAACAAGGCAAGGAAGCTGCTCTCCATGGTCGGGGAGAAAAATCTGCAAAGGGAGATCACTTCTCCTTTATGCCGAGGATTCTTCGCAAGCCGAAGATGGACGATCCAGGGGTAAACAAACCACTGGTGTCTTCAAACCAGCTGGAGAGGGAGAAAAAGTTGCAGAAGACAACTAGAGGTGGCGAAGTAAACTCATTGGCCAAGGAGAAGAATGAGCCATCATCAAAAACTCAGGATGAAGTTAACGCAGCACAAGGCAGAGTATCTTATCGCCACAACAAAGAGATTGGTGAGACCAGACCAAGACACAGTGGGGAGCTTCACGGTGCAGACACAGACACTGCAAACAATGGTGTTGAGCTGAAGAGGCCCGGCCACAATATCTCCTCTGGAGTAGACGGAAGGTCAAAGGTCAACCGCTGGGACCAGCATGAAAAGGCAGGGAAGAAACATCCTGAGTTGACTGACGATCAAGACGTCAAGAGGGTTGATATTGCTACTCTTTCTAGCTTACAACAAGTTGCAACAGATGAGGTCAAAAAGTCACTGGAAGAAGAGATGGAGAGAGAGATAGAGCGGAGGGTGAGAGAGAGGCTTCAGCAGCAAGAGAGCGGGGAGGGAAGCTCTGGCCATGTGAAAACAGGTGCACAAGGCTCTCGATCTTCTGTGGAAAAGCCATATTCATCTCTGTGGGAGAAGAGGAGAGATAGAACTTATCATGTTGACAGCGAAGAAAGACAGCGTCACAAGGAGAAAAATTACAACATAAGCGGTCAAAAAAAACGATATGAAGAGAATGATAGTGATAGTGGGGACAAACAGCATTCTACTAGAATAAGGAGTGATGTGTCAAGAGATGATGACAGGTTTAAGGATCATGGAAGAGGAAGAGGTGAGGTAAAAGAGGGTAAACAAGGCTGGTCTGAAGACAACTTAGGCAATACTTACTTTGCTGAATATGGCAAAGTGCTGCATGTTGGTAAAAATTATGACATCCATGGCAATGTCTTCTATGCTCAGAATGACAACTATAAAAACCAAGGAGCAGGGGTCTCCAGGTCTGGCAACTATAAATTAAGGTCAAGAAGTCGAAGCAAAGATCATTCAAGGTCAAGGTCACAATCATCATGTTCTTCAGGGAGTGCAAGAGGCTCTTCATATAGAAAACGGAAAAGGTCAAAATCCTCTGAAAAGTCTCAGGCGAGAGGTAATGACACTAAGCATAAAGGTGAGTCTAGAGGCCAAGAAAAGGAAAGAAGCCAATCGACTTCCTCAAAACTGCCAGACAATGCTAGTGAGCAGCAGATAGACTCGCAGCTCAAAGTCTCAAAAAGTGAAGTAACCAGGAAACCCGAGGAGAAAGATGGAGGCAAAGATGAGGCAACCAGTTCCACTGCTGAAGGACCCTCTGTTCTTGAGAAATTGACAAAATCTCGATGGGACACAGAAAGCAAGAGTCGCTGGGACGATGGAGATGATGGAAAGCAAGGCAGGTCGCAGGGTAGAAAGGGCGACA
Source organism: Elysia crispata (assembly GCA_033675545.1). NCBI lineage: Eukaryota > Metazoa > Mollusca > Gastropoda > Plakobranchidae > Elysia > Elysia crispata. The sequence continues at coordinate 308,652 of JAWDGP010001973.1, forward strand.
GCCTTACAGATCTGGAGAAATTTCTGATGGATCTTAAACAGCAAAAAAAGAAGCAGTGGATTGCAGAAGGCAAGGTGAAGGATAAATAGAGTGAGGAAGCAGATACTGTTTTGCAGAGAATCGTTGTGTGAGAAATTGAGATTGGATGGGGTGGGGCAGTTTTGGTTTCTCTTATTTTCCCAATTCTGTTCATACATTCTAAATTGCGATTTTGAATGATGATTATATTCGCATGCTTGTTTCATGTATATAGGTGGTTTAGATATTTTTATTTTTGGATGGTCTGTGCATCAGAAGGTAAAGATGATGCAAGCTTCTGCAGTCAGTTGAAATTGAAAGTCAGAGATGATAAGTACAACAGATGGACCAATCGAAGAATAATTGAGAATTCTCTACAGTTCACGATGGGCATGTACTTACAAAATGAACAATGATTCTTTTTTCTCTCGACTTTGAATCGATTTTGTTTTTTTTTTTCAATTTATATGAAAATAATTTTTTTGTCTTTTGTTTTCAAGGATTGTCTTGCGCAGTGTTTGTATAGCTCTGAGAGTTTACTTTGATTCACAATATCTGTTGGGGAGTTCAGCTCAGGTTCAAATTTTGTGGACAATTTATCATTGATTTTCTGTGAGATTTCTATTGTATCTCTTTTGTGAAAGCCTAAATTTCATTTTTCTATTATGTTTATGACGATTGTCCAAGAGTTTAATAATGAATGTGAGAATTTCATCAGACCGGTATCACTGGGTATGGAGCAGGTTATATCACTTGGGCGAAAAATTCATAAACTACAGTATATGATAATAAAATATTTTACTAGCCGAGTCTAAAATAGCAATTATCAAAAATGCATATTTATCACAGCGTGAGATCTTTTACTTTACTTTTTTGCTCAAGCTTAGCAATCAGTTTTAACTTTTATTTCAGATTTTAGACTGTTTTAGCAACCCTCAAGAGCATCTAAATTTGTAAGATAACTTTTTTAAATATCCACAGAAAATATTTAATATTAAAGAGAAAGTTTTATGCCTCAGTCCCAGAGCTGTGGTAATACTAATAGGTGTGTTTACCACCAAATGATGATCCAAACTATGAGGCTGGATAAACGATGGGGAAGGGCAGAGAAATTCGGTTCTGAGTTACTAAACATGTTGAGTTAATGTGTTTTTGTTTTGTTTTTAGTTTGACTCACATGTACATTTTGTTGATTGCTATTTGAATAATTTTTGTAAATAATTGTGAAGTTGAATTAAAGTTAAATAAAACTGATCTATAAACATTAACTAAGCTTTTGAGAATGAAAGATAGCGATAGCAGCATTTCTGCACAACAACCTAATCCAAGGCAGATTGGTCATGCTACTAGTACATGTAATGGGTTTTGTTAGTCTCTATATGTATTATTAGATTAAATATGGTGTGTCTGTGTTTGTTAGTCTCTACATGTATTATTAGATTAAATATGGTGTGTCTGTGATATCAAAAACTATAGCAAAACGAAACTATAAGTTCAACGGCTCAGTACACAACAAAAGATCCACTAAGATGATAATATGATATTGTTTGCTGACCCCACTAAGGTAGGCCTAAGTCAAGAGAACTTTTTTTTCTTTTAGTTTGCAGCAAAAATACAGTCAAGTCCGCTTATTTCGAAGTCATTCGGATAAAAGAAGGACTTCGAATTATCAGAATTCATAGAGAAAGAGATTTTTTTAAAAATGTGGATGACAGATCATGAATGTTGCACAAGTGTGCAGGGTGGGGGGGGGTTGGCCTAACCCCTTTCTCTCTTGTAGCATTATTGCAGACTCTTGCCTGTAACGTAGGTGGGCATTCACACACACCAAAATCACTTGCCGCGCGGAGCATATCACTCCATGTACTTTGTTTTACAAGCCTGGAAAAGTGCTCTCACTGTGTATGAAGAAGAAAATCAAGCCAAAATCGCTTCGAATTAACCGCATCCTTATTTCAAAATTCGGACTGACTGACATTTTTTTAATAAAGTTTAAATAGAGAAATATTCGGTAAAATTTAACGACTTCAAAATATCCAAGAATTCAAACTATCCGGATTCGAATTATTTGGACTCAACTGTATTAAATTTCAGTATCATCTCTTTTTAACATTTGCACACAGTCTCCTGTAACAGTTAAAGTGAAATTTTTTTTTGTATCATTTTCATCGAGAATAGAATTTACTTCCCCAAGTAGCGCCTATCTCACCTCACAGGTATTTTCTATAGCCTGAGTTCACATGTATTTATAGGTACGTTAGTTTTGAATACATGCTTGTGCTGTCACTCTTACAGTATTAGATGCCTTAACTTGTAAAATGTTCTTTAGAAAGTTTTGTATTGGATTTCAGGAAGAATAGATATTCCATTTCATGTAAATACTTTTTCTTTGTTTGCCAGAATCAATGAAAATTGATGTGGGTTGTAAAATTATTTGCTACCCTGGGTATGCATGTAATTAGGTACCACAAAGTGATTTTTCTACCCCAGCAAATTTGAATATACCCAATTGTACTGTAAAGATCTTGTTAAAATATGAAATTTCCAACAAATTTCATCAAAATCCGTTGGTAAATAAAAATTTTACAGCTGTTTCAATTTTGCGCATAACGACGCAAAACAAATTGCGTGCATTGGGTTGTTTTTAAGGACATATAAAAGTCATTTGTTAAATCTTATGAAACAAAAAAGGACATATTTACAAAGTCCAAGACAATGAATATACACATACGAAATTTTACGGAGATAGAAAGTAAACAAAAGAATTTATTGGTCATGAAATATGGCCAAAAACACTTGTGGCATATCAAAATTACAAGCAAATACTCTAGATGAGGCACTTTTGGACTATCGTAAAAAAACACATATTCTTCAGATTGTTTCAATACTTAGTTTGCTAATACACAATGTTGTATTTAGGTGACTCAATTTTTGTCAGCAACCTAGAAAGCCATTTTGAAAAGATAGAGAAAACCAAAATTGGCATAGCGCCAAAGTTTGCGCCTTGGAAGAAAATTGGTAAAAAAGCGAATCATATTGTAGAAATTATATCATAAAAAACAGTTTTCGTACTAGAGTAATGAAACTTTCGGAGTTTATGGTTTTTTAGATGCTGAACCTGATTATGCTATCTATTTGATAATTTGACCACTGTTTCTATTTCAAAACTGCATTGTAAGTCAATGATAGAAGTAAAAAATTAATAGTCACAGATGAATTATGATTGAACATATATTTTCAAATGTATACATGATAAAGCATTATGATTTTGATAGTTGTAGAAAACTCCCATGATAAACTGAGGTTCAATACACGCTTACATTAAAGCTGAAACTGTATGACTGTAAAAGAAAGTATTACATAAGAGACAAAATACATTATAGTTTTCAAAATATAAATTGAGAACAATTCATGTAAAGGAATTAGCAAGCCTGAAAATATCAATATTTTGTTAAATGAAAACAATTTGAGCCTGCAACTTTAAAAAATTATAAAGTATAAACAGAAATTTTCGTTTCTTTTAAATTGTGAAGGTTTCTGTTCCGTGGATATGTTTTTTTAAGCCGCACCTATGGTTTTTCCCACTCTGCTTACCTCTCGGTCTCACTACCTCTTTTGCCAGACATACTATGTACCTGTATCAGTGTCACTTTTTTGTTGACTACCTACCTGTACACTTCGCTAATGAAAGCATCTATACTGTTTGTACCTTGCAGCGTTTTCTGTTTGTTTTACTAAATAAACCTTGAACCCAACAACAACATCAAGCAACAGTTTCTGTCAAATTTATTTTCACCGTAACAGCATTGTATTTAATAATCATCATCAGAACTTTAATTTTGAATGATTGTCTTTTGCCTAATGAACCCCCCCTCTTTTAGAGGGGGGTTCATTGCATATCTTTCCAAGCAAAGTCTGGTAAAGATTTGCAGCAGTACCTGTCAGTCTTAAGTCCTCTTGCCCCATCACTAATTTTCTATATCGAATCTGATCTTTAAGATTTTCTGCTTTTCCATTTTTATATAACTGATCAAGCCCAGCTTTTGTGGTGCACAAACCACCTTGACACAAAACCGCATTCATAATTCATAAGAATTCCAACTGCTTTTTTTTTACTTGGAACCATAGGGGCGCAATGGAGTTACAAGAGTGAGAAAATGATTCAAAGATGGGAAATCAGTTGAATAAAAAGAGGAAAGCTGGCTAACGAGAAAGTATTACTAAAAGTACAGAGGAGTCCATATACATTCAACACCTAAGGGAAACTTTTGCTTCAAGTCAACTTTGTTTGCCAGCACTATTTTGTATTTCTTTACAAATTAAATTGCAATATTTAAAGCCAACTTTTGTCTACAGTCAACTAACTTTTTTGGTCCTGAGGTATTTATCCAGACTCCAGTGTAAAGTCTGTGGAAGTAAAGAAAAGGCCAGGAGTGGAGAGAACGACGAAAAAGATACTGATTTTGAGGATGAAGACGATCATTACATTGATTATGGTGATGATAATGATGATGATGATGAAAAAACTGTCTTCACAAGCATGGGCATTATTAACACTGTATCGCCGATAATATTTTTTGTTTTATCATGTTTCACTACTTCAAAGATAAAAATGAGCCTGACTTTAACAACAGAAGAAAGAAATTGGCCCATTTCACTCTGTGTATCTCTGAATCCATTGGAAGCTAGGAAGCGAGAAAGAGAGACAGACAGACAGACAGACAGACACAAAGAGGACAGAGAGAGACAGACAGAGAGGTAAGCACAGCACTATTATGGCATCAGCTTCCCCCGAGTATAATTTGCCTCCTTAGATTAGAGGTAAAGGCAGTCTGAATCGAATAGCGACTAGTGTGGCTCTGTCCTGCCCCCCCCCCCGGTAATCATGCGTTCACACCAAAAAATCGCTCGCCCAGAATTTTCCTTGAGCACACACCAATATAGTGCACCAAAAATACACTGTACTTTATAATTATCGATGTGTGCTTACATAACATACCTACAGTCTTGATTATCACACAAAGACTATAAATATGCCCTAGAAATGTAATAAAAGAATACGTTCGTCATTACGTCATAGGCAAAGCACACAATCATACAGGCATCTCAAATCAATGTTCTAGCTTGAATACATCTAGTTACATTGGTGATAATGACAAGGTATGATGATAAAAGCAATAAATCTGCTCAACAATTCCTTTCTTATTTTCAGCTCAATGAAAATAGTTTCTGTCTAAACCTAAGGTTTGTTGAATACTTTTTCACTGTGGCAGGGCAAGGCACCTTGATCTGAATAAAAATAATTTAAGAAAGTTATTTTGATTTCCATAGGTTTTTTTTTTCAAATGTTCCATAATCAATCATTATGGTCTCCATCTTGAAATGACTTTATAAAACATAATGATTTGTCGAGTTCCTTGACTGGAAGAATTATTTTAAACTTTGTACTGAAGTGCTCTTCTCCCTTAAAAAAGAAGTTCTAAGAAAGTCTTTATCTTCGAGTGCGCGTTTCTTTATGCTACTCTTCTCTTCTATGTCAATTAGTACATCGTACTACAAGTATTTTCCCCGTAACCTCAGTTTCCACTGCGTTTAATTCACGATGAACGGGATAGTTCTGCCTTAAGCACCTCTGTCCGTTCACTGTTGGAGGGAAGTCAAATAGCAGCGTCCAGTTTTCTTCTCACCTCCAGACCTGTGGGTAAGGACAGTTTTAGACTTTCCGCCAAATAAACCATTGATTTCTAACTAACCCCTTTCAGTTGTTGCATGCAGGAAACAGGGCTATCTGCGGAGAAGTTCGGTTGCCGCACTTATAATTGAGGCCCCGACGTGCGCACCTGGGGGCACGTGCCGTCAGACCCGTGAAGATGAGTTGTGGGACAGGAATGCTGTGACTCGTCCAGTGGTTGTGCAGCCTCCTCGGGGGGGGGGGGGGGGGGGGGGGGCGCTGTTCTGTGAAGAAGAATTAGCCCGTGTCTGTGTTCCCTCCTTTCTTTTAAAACCAGCCAAAATTGTTTTAGGGTTTAATAATTATCAAGTTGACAACTTTCTACGTCGTCTCCTATTTTTTTTTCTGTAAAGAAAGCTAACCCTGTCTTTATCACAGCTAGTTTAGGTAATGCCACGTTCTCTCAATCCGAGCGAGAAGTCTGCTCGTCTCTCAGAAACCTCCAGTACTGTAAAACTTCTCTACTGTCACCTCTTGTAGACCGTCGCGCACAATTGTCTTTCTCTGCAGCAATTGGGGCTGACTGACCAATAGACATTAATTGCCAACATCAGAGAAGAGGAGACAAAACAGAAGGAGACGAAGTGTAAGGCCAAAGGCAGACAGTGATAAGCTATACAGATTCAATAAGCGAGACCACTCTAGTGATGTGCTCAAAATAAATAAAACATGACTATAACGGGAATTTTAGTTCCAGGAGAAAAATCCTGCTGTAAGCAAGTTCCCGCTTCAGGAATGCAAAGAGATCTATCCCCACCCCCCTCAAGAAAAAAAAAAAGAAAAAGTTAATGTACGAACTATTACTTGTAAGTGTAAACACAGCTTGACAAAGAGAGAACGACTAATAGGCACCCGCAAAATCTTTTTATAGCTATCATGTGGTTTTAAGAAATCATGGAGGCTGTGCTATTATTGTCCATCATGTGGTTCAAAATATACAATGTGTCTATAGCAGTACCATCTGTCTAGGAGGCCTGTTCACAAGGTTACGTAACATTATTCAGATGGGCCATCATCTGGCTAGCTATCAGCCACCTGCGCGAAGTTTGAACAGTTGATTAGAGCATGCTTAGCAGTACACACTGTGTTTTCACTGGACTCTCCTGCCATTTTGTTATTGGATTACATTCATTCTTTCTTGGATTATATTTCTTATCTTATTCTTTGTTATTCGCCCTTGGATTGCACCTTGTTCTAACAGATGCTTTCAATGTGGAACATTCCAAGAATGCTTTTTTGTGATTTGGTGTAGTTTTCCTCTAAATGTGTGCACACTGATAGAGTGTGACCCGTGGCACCAAACATCATACAATGTAATACAAATATATATATATATATTGACTTACTTATATATATATATATATATATATATATATATATATTGACTTACTTATATATATATATATATATATATATATATATATATATAGAGAGAGAGAGAGAGAGAGAGAGAGAGAGAGAGAGAGAGAGACTGATAAACAATTATACATGTTAAGTTCATCTAAATATGCTTTAAGTTTAATTAGCTTTTCCCTTTATGGTCTCTGCGATATCACTTTATAGAGAGAAGGTGTGCTAAAGTGGGAGCCAAAGTTTTTTAAAAGCCTTTTAACTAAAATCTCTGATACTCAAAGTGCCCTTAATACTTTAACCTTAAGTTTCATATTTCATTATATGGTGTATCGGTGTCATAATCAATTTCCTTAACTGTTTATTGTTTAGGGGAAGAAAGTGCACTGTTACAAATTGTAAGAGCGGCTATGCCAGTCAGAAAGGGAAAGAAAGTGAAACGGTTATTTTATAATTATGGTTTTCCGAAGGACCCAACTGAATGTCATAAATGGGTTTCGAGTCTCCCTAACAAAATTGAGAAAGTGACTGAACATATTGGAGTATGCAGTCGACACTGGCTCTCTGATACTCCTCACATTCGAAGAGGAAGATAATATTTATAATCTCTATGCATCCTCCTATTAACTTTGGTGAGATACCTCCATCATCCATATCACATGCTCATCCAAAAACTCCTCGCCCTACCTAAAAAAAGCTCTCAGTGAAAACAAAGTCAGAGAAATTGACGAACTGGATACATTCATAGTAAAAAATAAGTTTAACTGTGACACTGTTAAGGAAGCCCTTCAAGAAAGTTTGCTCCTCTATGGACCCAGTGCTTGTAATGCAGATAGAACAGAACAAGCACTTGCCAGCTTCAGTCGCGGTGGTTGTATGCATGAATATGTTATATACTTCCATATTAGACTTAGAGATGCAGATGCAGGAGTGACTGTAATTCAATTTGAAAACTACAACGGTTTTAAATTGGTAACACACCCAAATTTCCCCTGTAAAACTGTGAATCAATGGGATCAGCTAGAAGTTGTCCTTCATTTTTACACTGGAACAGGTTAGTACTGCCCATCATTCTGACCATCACCACCACCACCCCCCCTTCCCACATACACATAGACTTCTGTCTGTATCTCTTTCACTCTAAATATCACCATAACTTTTTTTGTCTTTCACATTCTGTCATTCCTTGTTTTGCTCTTGACATGTTACTCCAGTGCCTTTATTTAATGTAGCCTACTGTAACACTGTGTTATCAAGTCTCGAAAAGGTGTACATGTGGATCTGAGTTTCAAAGTGTAAATATTTGAATGTAATAGAAATTATGATGAGAAGGGAGAGTGTGTGTGTGTGTGAGAGAGAGAGAGAGAGAGAGAGAGAGAGAGAGAGAGAGAGAGAGGCCCGGAAGGGTTAAGAGTCGGATTGAGCTAGAGAGATGAAAGAAAGAGAGAAGGCCAGATATAAAGCGCACATGGCTAGCACCTATTACCATATCTAGCACCCCCCTTTTCCACACAAATAGACCTCTGGCTGTCTGCATCTCTTTCACCCATTCTCTCTCTCTCTCTCTCTCTCTCTCTCTCTCTCTCTCTCTCTCTCTCTCTCTCTCTCTCTCTCTCTCTCTCTTTCTCTCTCTCTCTACCCCCTCTCTCTCATTCATTATTTTATCTCTTGCTCTAAGATTCTACGTACCTACTATGTTTGTTTTTGTTCCTTGGTCGAATTTTATAAAATTATAATCTCTGTCACCCCCCCTCTCTCTCTCTCTCTCTCTCTCTCTCTCTCTCTCTCTCTCTCTCTCTCTCCCTCTTTCCCTCTCTCTTCATTTGCTTCTTCTGACTTGATACAATTAAAAACTTTCCTCATTATCTGATGTACGTGTTCTTAGTGCGTCACTCGAGTGCCGGTATTTGATGTACCGTACCACTGTATTATCAAATCTCGAAAAGGTGTACATGTGCATTTGAGTTTCTAAGTATTTGAATGTATAGCCTACATGTACTTAGAAGTTATGATGAAGAGGGAGGGAGGGAGGGAGAGAGAGAGAGAGAGAGAGAGAGAGAGAGAGAGAGAGAGAGAGAGAGAGAGAGAGAGAGAGACGAGGGTTAAGAGTCGTATTAAACTAAAGATGAGAGAGAGAGAGAGATAGAGAGAGAGAGAGAGAGAGAGAGAGAGAGAGAGAGAGAGAGAGAGAGAGAGACGGGGGTTAAGAGTCGGATTAATCTAAAGATGAGAGAGAGAGAGAGAAAGAAAGAAGGTTTAAAAAGAGACAGGCACACCACTTTATAACTACGGGACTAAGAAAAGAAACAACACAAGTATAGATTAAACATAAAAACGTTTCGCCTTTATTGTGGCTTCATCAGAGTGTGTAGGAAAAAATTGACTTCAACAAGTTATACAAAACATTGGGGGAGCTGGGCTCAGACGGGACAAATGATTGGTTGGGGGAGGGGCAGTGCGCAGAATGCTTCAAGGTTCAGTGCAATGGCTAGGGATGGTGATGGCAGAGGGCGTGACCTCGTTGATATGAGGGTAAGATAAGGCTGGAGCGCGTGTTTGGAATAAAATATTAGGGCTGGTTAGTGTCTGTAGAGAAATCAAAATTCAAAAATTGGGAAAAGGTTTTTTGGGTTTTACACCTGATTCAAATGGGAATGCGCGTGTAGAAGAATGATAGTTGATACGTCAGAGGGCGAGATGTAGAGGGTCTCTAATAAATAGGTGGTAATGTAGGCGGGGATGGCGATTGAAAGATCATATAAATATCCAAATTCTCACGTAGGTGGAGAGAAATATAACTAACAAACATGATGGAATTATGCGTATATATATACAGCAGCTACGATGATTATGTTGTTAATTGCTCTCTTATTCTGTGTTTCACTCTCTCCCTTTAGCTATCTTTCTTACAGCTCGATTCTACACATCATTATTTCCTTTGCAGTGCCTCGTTCTGTCTTATTAGTTACAACCAAACCCTTATTTGCTACCTCCCTCTCTCTCTCTCTCTCTCTCTCTCTCTCTCTCTCTCTCTCTCTCTCTCTCTCTCTCTCTCTCTCTCTCTCTCTCTCTCTCTCTCTCTCTCTCTCTCTATATCAATTTCTCTCTCTCTCCCTTTCTATCTCTCTCCCCTCTCTCTCTCCTTCTCTTTAACTCGGCGTGGGGCTGTGGTGCTGCTTCAATAGTGCCTCTAAATGACTAACACTAAGCATGGTATATTATGAATGGTGATGACAATACATTTATAGGTTGTAGGGATAGTTGTTAGTCAACCTGTTCTTTCAGTAGAATAAACATGAACTGATGTAGATTCTTAGCGCCTTAGGGTGGTGAAGTAGGATTATTGTGGTAACACTAAATAGTATTGTCATACATGAATGATATACACTTGAATATAGATGATCAATAAAATCAGTGCATATATAGTGGATACTGATGCGTTGTATCTCTTATCTTTCTTTCGACCTCATTCTATTTATCTCTAAGTCTAATCCCTCTCTCTCACTCTCTCTCTCTCTCACTCTCTCTCTCTCTCTCTCTCTCTCTCTCTCTCTCTCTCTCTCTCTCTCTCTCTCTCTCTCTCTCTCTCTCTCTCTCGCTTGTTTAATGTTAACATTCAACAGTGAATCTCTCTTTGTCCCTAAAAGATTTACTCTCTTAATGTGTTAAGGATTCTCTCTCTCTCTCTCTCTCTCTCTCTCTCTCTCTCTCTCTCTCTCTCTCTCTCTTTCTCTTTCGCTTATCTTGGGGCTGTGGTGCTGGTTCAATAGTACCTCTAAATGACTAACAGTAATCATAGCATGTTATGAATGGTGATAACAATACATTTATAGGTTATAGGGATAGTAGTTACACAGCCTGTTCTTTCAGTAAAATAAACATGTGCTGATGTAGATTCTTAGTGCCTTAGTGTGGTAAAGTAGGGTTGTTGTGGTAACACTAAATAGAATTGTAATATACATGTGAATATGTATGATCAATATAATAAGTGCATATATCGTGGATACTGATGCGTTGTATCTCTTATCTTTCTTTCTCCCATATTTTATTTATCTCTAAGTCTAATCTCTCTCTCACTCTCTCTCTCTCTCTCTCTCTCTCTCTCTCTCTCTCTCTCTCTCTCTCTCTCTCTCTCTCGCTTGTTTAATGTTAACATTTAACAGTGAATCTCTCTTTGTCCCTTAAGAACTTGCTCTATTAATGTGTTAAGGATTCTCTCTCTCTCTCTCTCTCTCTCTCTCTCTCTCTCTCTCTCTCTCTCTCTCTCTCTCTCTCTCTCTCTCTCTCTCTCTCTCTCTCATTCTCTTCCGTTTATCTTGGGGCTGTGGTGCTGGTTCAATGGTGCCTCTAGTGCCTCTAAATGACTAACAGTAATCATAGCATAATATGAATAGTGATAACAATACATCTATAGGTTATAGGTAGTGGTGTGCCTGTCTCTTTTTAAACCTTGTTTCACACTATTTACAGACACACACGCGTCCTTTTTGGATCCTTTATAATTACCAAGTTGTCCTCCAAGTGTGGTGTTTTTGCTTTTCTATTTAGAGAAAGAAAGAGAGAGAGAGAGAGAGAGAGAGAGAGAGAGAGAGAGAGAGAGAGAGAGAGAGAGAGAGAGAGAGAGAGAGAGAGAGAGCACATTGCTAGCACCTCGCAGACCGGCCCATCTGAATAATATTACATAACCTATGAACAGGCCTTATAGATAGTTGGTAGTGGTCTAAACGGACACGGAAACCCATGTGACGTCACAAAATTCGTGTTTGACTCAGATTTCACTTCCTTTCCACCAATGTTCAAAATGGAGAAAGGACGTGTGTTCAAAACGTGTGAAGAGTTTGAGGCAGCCCTTAAATCATTTTCAGTGGCACTCACAGTCTATTTGTGAAAAGATCGAGTGAGTCAGTGAAAGAAATAATACTGAAGTACCTAAAATATAAAAGCATTCTCTTTGTGTGCAAGCACTCCCCGTCCAATCACACCAGCTCCTCGACGGGTCAGCGCCCATGCTAAAGGTAAGTCCCATCAATTGTGCCAATGAGATTTAGAGTTAAATATAGATAGGTCTTATATCCAGATCTAGACGATCTGATTTTAGATTTTAGTGGTTGGTTAAAGATAAGGGGTGAGTTATCCAAAGCCTAGATTTTTAAATCCTTCCCTGCCTCTTGGAGTAGATCTAGATCTAGATTCTAGATCTATAACAGAATGGAAAATTTGGCATGAGGGCACCAAAAGCCTTATTGAAAGACATTGTCAGAGTACTGATCTGAAACATTTTGCAGTTCATAGGACAAATATTATAATTTACTCTAGATCTAGATTTTCCAATCAATCATTTATTTTGAGGTTTCAGATTTTATAAGCCAAAGTTATTTTTCTTTAGATGTTGGCCACTGCCTACCATGTGACTTGATGCTATACACTAAATGAACTTTGTAGCATTCAACTCTATCTATAGATACATAACTACATACTCTTCATCACTTTCACAGGTCCCTCAAACTAGATTGTCAAGCCAAGATTCGGTTGAAGATCCAGAGGCCAAGACCAGTCTCCGCCCTTCCTGGCCATCACAGTGTAGTATTTGAACCATCAAGGGCATGGCCTCACCCAAGAAGTAATTACACTTTCCTTTGTTTTTTTCTATTCTGCCTCTTATGGAAATGAATACATATTTTTATATACATGCGGACTGTGGAGAAAAGACAGGAAAGCCTGCATTGCTTGTTCGCTTGTACTGTTACAATGCAGGCAGGGCAAAATGCTAAGGATTTTTTTCTATTTAAAGTTTTGGTGCTTTCTTTCCAGTTTTTACAGGTTGGGAAGCGGTGTCAATTTTGCAGAAATAAATTGAATATAGGAAAAAAAAGGTTATTTAGCTCTGTCGTTATAGAAATGGTTTTCGCTATTCGAGATGTTAAACATGGGTTCCACTATACAGGAAAGAGAATTGTCCGTAAATTTAGGGAATTCTGTATACATTGTACATTCATGTGATCCCCCACAAATTCTGTCCTTGGACAGACAAACTTTTGTTGAAGGTTGGACGTGCAAAAGAAATGGTAAAAATATAATTCTGCGCTGAGTACGATATTTGTCCATCATTGAGTACCAACCTGTGCGAAAGTATAAAACTAGACGATATATTATCTAGTATAATGTATTTTTTATTATTATTATTAATATAAATTTTTATACATTTCAATTCCAATATTGAGATTTGTATTGTAGTTCAAACTATCCATGATATTGGTGTTTATTTTATCATTCATTTGTATAAAAAAATTTCTTCTCTCTATCTTTACACCCACAGCTCACCGTTATTTCCAACGAAAGATCATTCTTATTTCTTCATATGATAATAGTGAGTACAGCTAGGTGTTTCGTTTTTTTTTCAGGATACCATATCTACTCTCTCTCTCTCTCTCTCTCTCTCTCTCTCTCTCTCTCTCTCTCTCTCTCTCTCTCTCTCTCTCTCTCCTATCTCTCTCTCTCTCTTCTAATATACAAATTTATAACTTGTCATTACAACGAGAAAAACTTGCTTCATTAAAACCAGTTTCAGCATTGGAAAAGAAAATCGTCAGTTTATAAAGCCACTTTAAAACTATTACAAAAGTATATAAATTCTCTCTCTCTCTCTCTCTCTCTCTCTCTCTCTCTCTCTCTCTCTCTCTCTCTCTCTCTCTCTCTCTCTCTCTCTCTCTCTCTCTCTCTCTCTCTCTCTCTCTCTCTCTCTCTCTCCCTCCCTCCCTCTCTCTCTCTGTATATACATATTTATATATATATATATATATATATATATATATATATATATATATATATATATATATGCCCTTCTTTTCTTCCCTATCCTTTCTCTGTGTAACTCGTTCCTTTCTATTCATAATTATATGTTCCTCTCAACATCTTCAGTGATAATCTGACAGAGATCTTCAACCTCTTCTTCATTTTGAGAAGATCAGCAGCCATAGACTAAGCAACTTGAGACAATGTGCTTTTGAGAGAGAATCCTACCATCTACTGAGTTTTGAAGAGTGGCGCAACACCTAGTTTTGCCCTTGATGTGTAAGTTGATCTTCTTTTCTCAAGAATTTTAAACTACTTTAAATTCATGTGATCATCGCTTTTGATGTCATAGAAAAAGTGCTGAGACCTTCTGTTGGTTTAATTCAACCAGCCTTGTGACATCATGGCATTATTATTATTTTTTTTGCGTGTGTGTTTTTCTTCGTTTTCTTCAGTAGGACAGACATGTTTTTCAATCTTTCATGTCATCTCTTTTCTTATCCTCTCAGCTTAAAACAAACTTCATCTTTCACAAAATTCATTTTTCCTTTGGATTTTCTCAAAAAATTAAGAGAGGGAAAAAATCATTTCTTCTTGCTTTAAGTCTTTGCAGGTCAAGACAAATTTTGGGCTACGTTTGTAGATCAATCAAAGGTAGTCAGCTAACAGCTCATGTACAAGTGAGACTAACATGTTTACCTTCTAAAATTCATGTCTTTCTTTTCAACCAAATTTCATGTCTGCAAAGTGTTGTCTGTGAGTACAGTATTATCTTTATTTACTTACATGTATCTTTATGTAAGTCGCCATGTAGTGATGTATTTTCTGGGGGGTTTTTTACTTCAAATTTCAAAGAGCTTTAGAACGAGAGAGAGAGAGAATATATATATATATATATATATATATATATATATATATATATATATATATATATATATATATATATATATATATATATATATATATATATATATATATATATATATATATTCAAGCAGCTTTGTGACATCATTGCATTATTATTATTTTTTTTGTGTGCGTTTTTCTTCATTTTCTTCATTTGGACAGACAGGTTTTTCAATCTTTCATGTCATCTCTTTTCTTATCCTCTCAGCTTAAAACAAACTTCATCTTTCACAAAATTCATTTTTCTTTTGGATTTTCTCAAAAAATAAAGAGAGGGAAAAATCATGTGTTCCTTCTTTGTCTTTGCAAGTCAAGACAAATTTTGGGCTACGTTTGTAGACCAATCAAAGGTAGTCAGCTTACACCTTATGTACAAGTGAGACTTGTCTGCAAGGTGTTGTCTGTGAATACATTCCTTCGTATTATGTTTTTTATTTCACTATGTGTGATTTGAGTCCTTTGAACTTTCCAGCTTTGAAAATGTTATAGAACTGGAGTGAGATGTTATATTTACAATCTTTGCTGTACTTATGGCAGTGGTTGTCTATACATAAATTTATGTAGAACAGCGCTCAACATATGTGGTATTCATCTACGTTCAAACAACAGAGACAATATATGTTTATATTGCTTACAACTACGTTTATTAGATACATCTTTTTTGTTGTTTTTTTTTTTGTAGCTAGACACAAATCCTTAGATGATTCATGGAAAATACCCGGTATATCAATAAATTAGGTGCCCTGCTCTTTAGATTAGGCAATCATGACCTTCTGCGCATCTCTATACCTTGATGCTGTTTAGTGTATCTGTCACTCATTTTACATTTAGCCGCTTTTTTAATCCATACTACATCTTCTCTCGCTTCTTTCCCCTGCTGCCTTTTCCTTTAAAATCAATCCAGTTCTCAAAAATGTTTCAGTTTCTTTTTTCTCATCACATGGCCAAAAAATACTGCCTGTAGATTAAATATGGTATTTATGAGCATATATATGCCAGCTCCTCGTACCACACTTTAGTTTGATTTCTTTGAAGTCCATAAATAAGATTCATAGCATTCTCTTTAGGAACCACATTTCTGTTTCCTCCAGTTAATTTTGTAGTTGTTTTTTAAATTGTCCAAGCGTAACATCCAAGGATGGTTTGAGTAAAACACTCCAGTGCCTTTTTTGATGCGATTTCACAGTTGTTGTGTCCATCTCTTCACATTCAAGTGCCCAAGTATTTGCATTGATTCCTGAAGGAATTACCTTTGGCTACTAAAAAATTGATCTGTGCACACGCATTGTTTCGATTGACGACCATTACTTCTGTATTTTTGCTCTTTAATCCATATCCTTTCCTTCTGCTTTCTTCTTCAGTGATGTCTAATAATTGTGGCAAGTCTTCTTTATTTTCTGCAATTAATACAGCGTCATCAGCGTATCTCATGTTGCTTACTTTGTGCCCTCCTATTTTAATTCCTGGGTATCCTTCTATGCTTCTCAAATCATTTCACTGTAGAGAGAGAAAAGGTCTGGAGCAAGCACACATCCTTGTCAGACACCGCACTTTATTATTTTTTTGTTTTAATGAGCTGATTTACCCATCAACTCACATTGTTGCTGTCTGATATCATTTCATGTTTTATTTTTAATTGGTCTTGCCCATGGACCTCTCACAGACTAGCAGAGGGAAAGATACCCTCATTCCTCTGCCTCAGAGTTGGCTCTGAGCTGCCGCCCAATATAAGTCATGCTTTTTTACCTCTAATTTGAGCAAATATTATAAATTTGAGTTAATCTTAAAGCATTCTAAGATTTACACTTTTTATAAACATACATTTAATTTTTACACTGCTTGCTGTAGCCATTCTTTTTTTGCTCTACAGTGAAGCCATTTTAATATTGAGCTATAAGAATATGATCTTCAGCTCAACACTGTATGATGTAACTGTCTAAACCTTGCCTCCATTCTCACTCTTTCTTTTCTCTCCCATTTTTGTCGTTCTGTCTGATTCTGGGCTTAGACTATGAGAGGATTTTCTCCTTTTCCCTTGTCCTATATCCTATATCATTTTTTTCCCATATTAAATCTTCATTTCTGTTTTTCACTTCATATTAAGACATTAGCTCTAAACTCTTATTAGAGCTGGCTAACCAGAGTCAAACCTTTTTTTTCTTTTTCTCCCAACTCTTGAGGCTTTTATGTGAGGGATATGTGGACCCAAGGGTGCAACTAGCCGATTTTTGAAAGGACCTCGGGGTAGTAACAATATTTCTAATCCAGGTTAATTCGAGGCACTTGTGGGATTGACTGACAGTGATAAAAATAGCATTATATGAAAGAATATATTTGTGAACTTCTCTTCCTATATTTTTAGTTAAAAAACTTTGTACAGTGCTATCTTTATTTAAGCTCATGTATCTTTATGTAAGTCGCCATGTAGCGATGTATTTTCTGGCTTTATTTTTACTTCAAATTTCAAAGAGGGTTAGAACGAGAAAGAGAAAGAGAGAGAGAGAGAGAGACAGACAGACAGACAGACAGACAGACAGACAGACAGCATAAGCATACAATGACAATATATATATATATATATATATATATATATATATATATATATATATTAAAATTTAAGTTATTTTTGTTTTAAATATTTTATTATATAAGCCTCTAGTTTTAAATGTTACAAAACTTATAACCATTTCTAAAGAAACTCAAGTTTCAGTATACATTGTCGATTTTAGTCGAGACGCCTATAATACAAGCCTTTTCAGTTGAATATTGCTCACCCGATCGGCTGGTTAATCAGCACACTGTTACGATGACATTTGTTAATAGCTATCTAGAGCAACTCCTTCACAATCAAAACAACATCGTTCTCAAAACATAGAGAGGACGTGTTTTTTTACATTGTGAATGTCAAGGTGGTGGTTCTTGTGGAAACGGTCGACCTAGTTTTGGATTAACAAAAGACACAAACGTTTGTTGCCTTGTCTTTTTTTCCTAGTCTTTATTTGGCTAAGGTTTCACCCCCATATTAATCTTTTTTTTTTTGTGATTCCTTTTCAGAAGTAAAACGTGGGACCTTGTTTGAATCCTCAAAGCTTTCTTAACATCCAGTTACTATTTCTCTGGATAACGCATTTAAAGAGAACATGGAAACTATGTTGACTGGAGTAAAAACCTAATTCATGTTTTTGAAAAAAATTTATGTGAATTATTAATTGTCTTTTATTGTAATGCAATGTGAGCTGAAAGTCAACAAATTAAAGTTCATTTAACAGGCAATGCCCTTATATGTATTATCTCTTTTAATGAAAATGTCATATTCGTTTATGTTATATACATAAGTTTCACTGACGTTATTTTTAAAAAACTGTTATGTGTCTTTTTAATTATTTTAGAAAACAATGTGTATTATAATGATTTCTTTTTATATTTTTATAATTTGGATTTCTCTGAATAAACTCAGATAACTCTTTTTTTATCTGTCTTTGTTGTTTTTGATTAATGTCTTGTTTTTAATAGGTTTTCGTATGTACTTATGGTATTCATCAAGTGATTTCAATTCATTGCAATTTGCACAGAGTTTAAGATCCGTCATTTCTATACAAAAGAAATATTGAACTCCATTTACAGTAATAGAAACATAAACCCTTATTACCGAATTGATAATGCGTGGGTGGTATGTGTTGGGATCATAACATGGAATAGCCAACTGCCACAAAAATAGTGAATCAATATTGAATAATTAAATAGGGGTGACAAAATCCTCTTTATTTCTATCTCTACAAATCAAGCATAATTAAATATTACAATAGAATAGAATTCGAAATTAAAAAAAAAAATTCAAAACGGTAGAAAGATTTCCATTTTTTCTTTCTCTATACTAATACAATAGCAATGCTGTAGAATCGAAATAGGATTAACCGGCGACCATATTGGAATTATGCTAATTATAGAGATTACTAAATTGGAATTAATCGGCGGCCATATTGGCATTATGCTAATTTTAGAGATGGCGAAAATAGAATCAACTGGCGGCCACATTGAAATTATGCTTATTATATTGATGGCCAAAATAGAATGAATTTATGATGAGTACCAAGATAAAATATTGAAATTATGCTTATTATAGAGATTACCAATATAAAATTAACCGGCGGCCATATTGAATTTATGCTAATTATAGAAATGGCCAAAATAAAATTAACCCGAGGCCATATTGGCATTATGCTAATTATAGAGATGGCCAAAATAGAATTAATCGGCGGCCATATTGGATTTATGCTAATTATAGAGATGGCCAAAATAGAATCAACTGGCGG
Source organism: Elysia crispata (assembly GCA_033675545.1). Taxonomy (NCBI): domain Eukaryota; kingdom Metazoa; phylum Mollusca; class Gastropoda; family Plakobranchidae; genus Elysia; species Elysia crispata. Next base: position 327,762 of record JAWDGP010001973.1, read on the forward strand.
CCACATTGAAATTATGCTTATTATAGAGATTACCAAGATAAAATTAACCGGCGGCCATATTGAATTTATGCTAATTATAGAGATGGCCAAAATAAAATTAACCTGAGGCCATATTGGATTTATGCTAATTATAGAGATGGCCAAAATAGAATTAACCGGCGGCCATATTGGAATTATGCTAATTATAGAGATGGCCAAAATAGAATTAATCGGCGGCCATATTGGATTTATGCTAATTATAGAGATGGCCAAAATAGAATCAACTGGCGGCCACATTGAAATTATGCTTATTATAGAGATTACCAAGATAAAATTAACCGGCGGCCATATTGAATTTATGCTAATTATAGAGATGGCCAAAATAGAATTAATCGGCGGCCATATTGGATTTATGCTAATTATAGAGATGACCAAAAAAGAAATTAACCAAGAATGAAATTGGAATTATGCTTATTATAGAGATTACCAAGATAAAATTAACCGGCGGCCATATTGAATTTATGCTAATAATAGAGATGGCCAAAATAGAATTAATTGGCGGCCATATTGGATTTATTGTATTTATATAGATTACCAGAATGAAATTGGAATTATGCTAATTATAGAGATGGCCAAAATAGAATTAATCGGCGGCCATATTGGATTTATTGTATTTATATAGATTACCAAAATGAAATTGGAATTATGCTAATTATAGAGATGGCCAAAATAGAATTAATCGGCGGCCATATTGGATTTATGCTAATTATAGAGATGGCCAAAATAGAATCAACTGGCGGCCACATTGAAATTATGCTTATTATAGAGATTACCAAGATAAAATTAACCGGCGGCCATATTGAATTTATGCTAATAATAGAGATGGCCAAAATAGAATTAATTGGCGGCCATATTGGATTTTTTGTATTTATATAGATTACCAAAATGAAATTCGAATTATGCTAATTATAGAGATGGCCAAAATAGAATTAATCGGCGGCCATATTGGATTTATTGTATTTATATAGATTACCAAATGAAATTGGAATTATGCTAATTATAGAGATGGCCAAAAAAGAATTAACTGGCGGCCATATTGGAATAATGCTAATTATAGAGATAGCCAAAATAAAATTAACCGGCGGCCATATTGGCATTATGCTTGTTATAGAGATAACCAAGATAAAATTAACCGGCGGCCATATTGAATTTATGCTAATAATAGAGATGGCCAAAATAGAATTAATCGGCGGCCATATTGGAATTATGCTAATTATAGAGATGGCCTAAAAAGAAATTAACCTGAGGCCATATTGAATTTATGCTAATTATAGAGATGGCCAAAATAGAATTAATCGGCGGCCATATTGGATTTATTGTAGTTATATAGATTACCAAAATGAAATTCGAATTATGCTAATTATAGAGATGGCCAAAATAGAATTAATCGGCGGCCATATTGGATTTATGCTAATTATAGAGATTGCCAAAGTAGAATCAACTGGCGGCCACATTGAAATTATGCTTCTTATAGAGATTACCAAGATAAAATTAATCGGCGGCCATATTGAATTTATGCTAATAATAGATGTGGCGAAAATAGAATTAATTGGCGGCCATATTGGATTTATTGTATTTATATAGATTACCAGAATGAAATTGGAATTATGCTAATTATAGAGATGGCCAAAATAGAATTAATCGGCGGCCATATTGGATTTATGCTAATTATAGAGATGGCCCAAATAGAATCAACTGGCGGCCACATTGAAATTATGCTTATTATAGAGATTACCAAGATAAAAGTAACCGGCGGCCATATTGAATTTATGCTAATAATAGAGATGGCCAAAATAGATTTAATTGGCGGCCATATTGGATATATTGTATTTATATAGATTACCAGAATGAAATTCGAATTATGCTAATTATAGAGATGGCCAAAATAGAATTAATCGGCGGCCATATTGGATTTATTGTCTTTATATAGATTACCAAAATGAAATTCGAATTATGGTAATTATAGAGATGGCCAAAATTGAATTATTCGGCGGCTATATTAGATTTATGCTAATTATAGAGATGGCCAAAATAGAATCAACTGGCGGCCACATTGAAATTATGTTTGTTATAGAGATTACCAAGATTAAATTAACCGGCGGCCATATTGAATTTATGCTAATTATAGAGATGGCCAAAATAGAATTAATTGGCGGCCATATTGGATTTATGCTAATTATAGAAATGGCCAAAATAAAATAAACACGAGGCCATATTGGCATTATGCTTATTATAGAGATTACCAAGATAAAATTAACCGGTGGCCATATTGAATTTATGCTAATAATAGAGATGGCCAAAATTGATTTAATTGGCGGCCATATTGGATTTATTGTATTTATGTAGATTACCAGAAGGAAATTCGAATTATGCTAATTATAGAGATGGCCAAAATAGAATTTATCGGCGGCCATATTGGATTTATTGTATTTATATAGATTACCAAATTGAAATTCGAATTATGCTAATTATAGAGATAGCCAAAATAGAATTAATCGGCAGCCATATTGGATTTATGCTAATTATAGCGATGGCCAAAATAGAATCAACTGGCGGCCATATTGAATTTATGCTTATTATAGAGATTACCAAGATAAAATTAACCGGCGGCCATATTGAATTTATGCTAATTGTAGAGATGGCCAAAATAGAATTTAATTTGGCGGCCATATTGGATTTATTGCTTATTTATATAGATTACCAGATAAAATTAACCGGCGGCCATATTGAATTTATGCTAATTATAGAGATGGCCAAATTATTAACGAGGCCATATTATTATGCTAATTATAGAGATGGCCAAAATAGATTTAATCGGCGGCCATATTGGATTTATTGTATTTATATAGATTACCAAAATGAAATTCGAATTATGCTAATTATAGAGATGGCCAAAATAGAATTAATCGGCGGCCATATTGGATTTATGCTAATTATAGAGATGGCCAAAATAGAATCAACTGGCGGCCATATTGAATTTATGCTTATTATAGAGATTACCAAGATAAAATTAACCGGCGGCCATATTGAATTTATGCTAATAATAAAGATGGCCAAAATAGATTTAATTGGCGGCCATATTGGATTTATTGTATTTATATAGATTACCAGAATGAAATTCGAATTATGCTAATTATAGAGATGGCCAAAATAGAATTAATTGGCGGCCATATTGGATTTATTGTATTTATATAGATTACCAAAAATGAAATTGGAATTATGCTAATTATAGAGATGGCCAAAATAGAATTAATCGGCGGCTATATTGGATTTATGCTAATTATAGAGAGGGCCAAAATAGAATCAACTGGCGGCCACATTGAAATTATGTTTCTTATAGAGATTACCAAGATAAAATTAACCGGCGGCCATATTGAATTTATGCTAATAATAGAGATGGCCAAAATAGAACTAATTGGCGGCCATATTGGATTTATGCTAATTATAGAAATGGCCAAAATAAAATTAACCCGAGGCCATATTGGCATTATGCTTATTATAGAGATTACCAAGATAAAATTAACCGGCGGCCATATTGAATTTATGCTAATAATAGAGATGGCCAAAATAGAATCAAGTGGCGGCCACATTAAAATTATGCTTTTTATAGAGATTACCAAGATAAAATTAACCGGCAGCCATATTGAATTTATGCTAATTATAGAGATGGCCAAATAGAAATTAACCGGCGGCCATATTGGCATTATGCTAATTTTAGAGATGGCCAAAATAGAATTAACCGGCGGCCATATTGGATTTATTGAACTTATATAGATTACCAAAATGAAATTGGAATTATGCTAATTATAGAGATGGCCAAAATAGAATTAATCGGCGGCCATATTGGATTTATGCTAATTATAGAGATGGCCAAAATAGAATCAACTGGCGGCCACATTGAAATTATGCTTATTATAGAGATTACCAAGATAAAATTAACCGGCGGCCATATTGAATTTATGCTAATTATAGAGATGGCCAAAATAAAATTTCCCCGAGGCCATATTGGCATTATGCTTATTGTAGAGATGGCCAAAATAGAATTAACTTGCGGCCATATTGGAATAATGCTAATTATGATTTATATAGATTACCAAAATAGAATTAATTAGCATTCATATTGGAATTTCACAATAACTATTATCCTTTTAGCCCGTCCCAAATCTTTTATCTCATCTACATCTCGATCTTTATCGAGTCATCAGTCCAATCGTAAAGATTTACTCCAACTCCAGTTAAAAACCGTATTGCCCATTCACTCAACCCCCCCCCGCCCCCCAAAAAAAAAAAAAAAAAATCGTGTCATATTTATAAAATATAATATATGCAGCTGCTGATTGTTACCAGATCTATCCTGCTTGGGTAAATCAAGATTAGTCTCAAATTCGATTATATTTTGATAATATGGTATTATTTTGATGATTTATAGAAATCATTTTGATTCTACAGCATTGGTATTGTATTAGTATAGAGAAAGAAAAAATCGAAATCGATTCTACCGTTTTGATTTTTTATTTCGATATCTATTCTATTGTAATGATATTTTGTTATTATGCTTGTTTATAGAGATAGAAGTATAGAAGTAGTTCTCACCCCTATTTCATTGTTCAATATTGATTCACCATCTATCTGGCAGTTGTATGTTTCTATTACTTTATATGGAGTTCAATATTTCTTTCGTATAAAACTGACGGATCTTAAACTCTGTGCAAATTGCAATGAATTGAAATCACTTGATAAATACCTTAAACACATACGAAAACCTTTGGGTTTAAACTCTCAATGTATTGAATGTGGGAGGTATTAAAAACAGGAACAATATCAAAAATCAAAAAGACAGATAAGAGTGTTATCTGAGTTTATTCAGAGAAATCCAAATTATAATAATATAAAAAGAAATAATTTTATAATACACAATTACCTAAAAAAAGACACATAATACAGTCTAAAAAAAAATAACGTCAATGAAACTTATGTATATAACATAAACGAATATGACATTTTCATTAAAAGAGATAATAAATATAGGGGCATTGCCTGTTAAATGAACTTTAATCTGTTTGACTTTCAGCTTACATTGCATTACAATAAAGTACAACTGATAATTCACATAAGATTTTTGTTCACATATTAATTAATTTACTCCAGTCAATATATTTTCCCTGTTCTCTTTAAAAGCGTTGTCAAGAGAAATAAAAACTGGATGATAAGATAGCTTTGAGGATTCAAACAAGGTCCCACATTTTACTTCTGAAAAGGAACCACAAAAAAGAAAGATTAATATGGGGGGGCGGGTGAAACCTTAGCTAGATATATATCAAATTTGAAATATATTGTATATGAAATAATGAGATACAATTTACATAAATATAGTTTATAATAACTGCACAAAATTCTTTGTTTCAAGAGCTAATTTAATCTCATCAGATTTTAGTAATTATCTAAATAGAACTTTACAGGTTTAGAAAAAAAAGTGAAAATGAACATTTTTAGAAAATCTAATAATACAAAAAATAAAACTGAGCAAGTTTCTTTTTATCTACGATTAAACCTATTATAAATTAAGGAGGATGGAGGAATTCCGTCCCCCAGTCAAGATTATCAATCATTTTTAAGGGGAAATATTTGCATAAAGGAACAATAATTTTTCTCACTCATCCACAGACACATTCTAGGATGTGTTTCGTCGTATTACGACTCATCAGTGTGGCTATAGAGTATGGATTTATTCAAGTGTCCACCATTCAGTTAAAATCGTTTTGTTCTGGATCGAAAGTCCAAAATGCTCATAAATACCATATGTAAACTAAAGGCAGTCTTTTTTGGGCCATGTGATGAGAAAAAAAAAACTAAAACATCTTGTGGCAACTCGATTGATTTTAAAGGAAACGGCAGCAGGGGAAAGAAGCGAGAAAAGATAAGTGGCTAAATGTAAAATGAGTGACAGAGGCACTTAACAGCATCAAGGTATAGAGATGCACAGAAGGTGATGATCGCCTACTGTAAAGAGCAGGGCCCCTAATTCATACAGAATTTTCTATGAATAATCTAAGGATTGCCGTGTTTTACAAAAAAAAAAGGTACATCTAATAAAGGTAGTTGTAAGCTATATGTCTTTGTTGTTTCAACGTAGACGGTTACCGCATATGTTGGGCGCTGCTCTACATAAAATTATGTATAGACAACCACTGCCATAAATACAGCACAGATTGCAAATATAACATCTCACTCCAGTTCTGTAACATTTTCAAAGCTGGAAAATACAAAGGACTCAAAGCATACATAGTGAAAAAACAAGCAAACCATAAAACAAAGGAATGTATTCACAGACAACACTTTGCAGACATGAAATTTGCTTGAAAAGAAAGACATGAATATTAGAAGATATTAGAAGATGTAAGTCTCACTTGTACATGAGGTGTAAGCTTTGATTGGTCTACAAATGTAGCCCAAAATTTGTCTTGACCTGCAAAGACTTAAAGCAAGAACAGATGATTTTTTCACCTCTCCTAATTTTTGGAGAAAAAGAAAATGATTTTTGTGAAAGAGAAAGTTTGTTTTAAGCAGAAAGGATAAGAAAAGAGATGACATGAAAGATTGAAAAACCTATCTGTCCTACTGGAGAAAACAAAGAAAAACACACTTAAAAAAAGATAATAATGCAATGATGTCACAAGGCTGCTTGAATTGAACCAACTGAAGATTTCAGCACTTGAAGCCTATATCTCTGCCAAGTCATGAACGGGAATTGATTTCTGAAGTCTACCAGCCTTATTCCCATTATAATTGTGATAAAACAATAATTTGACAATAAACTTACAAAATAATTTTTTTTTACCACATCAAACATATATAACAGCTGATTTTGGATCTTTGATAAATTTAAGTTCCTTTCTGTAGAGCAGCAACTCCTCTCCCTAAAGACTTTGACAGAATCCTGGTATAATGCTGTGTTTGAAAAGTACAAGTCAATGGACATGTCTATACCTGAAGTGCTCTATTGAACCCATTCTGATGTATCAATACAAAGCTTGCACAATTTCAAAACAGTTACAAAAGAAACTGGAGACAACAAAATGAGAAAATCTCATGGACTGTAAAGAAATCAACCAAAACTGTTACAAGAAGCCGACACTACAAGATTCAGCATAAATAGAATAAGTAATCGCCAGGCAACCTTTTTTGGACATGTCAAGAGAAGAGAGAAAGTACAAAATCTTGTGACAACTGGAATGATTGTACCAAAACAGCATCAAAAGATGTTGGATGGACTTTCAAAGTAGGACGAGTGACAGAAGCACTGAAAGTGATGAGGGATAGAGATGTGTGGAAAGTCATGATCGGCAATGCTAAAGAGCACCTAACTGATTGATTGATGAGTTCAAAAGACAATTTTTCCTTCTGTTGAACTAGATTTGGATACAGGCGTCAATCTTGCCATTGGACTAAATTTCCCCTTCTCTTTATCTTTTATCATGCTTGTAATGGTACTAGATCTAGAGGTTTAACTATAATAACTCAACGCCCACTTTGGAAATACTTTGTATGAAATGAAACAAACTGAGACAGCACAGTAGGCCTTACAAGACTGTTGCCACAGCAGCTGCGAGCATAGTTATTGTCCAAAAAGCTTTGGTCCATGTGCTCTCACGGTTGTGGAAACCTGCTCAACAGTAAAAAAAAATGCTTGGACAGTTGCGTAAGACGCTTCCAGTGTGTAAAAATCAACTGATCAATGCTGCTCTTATGGCATACAACAATTAAAACATCATAACAATACCTCTCAAATAATGATGAGGCCCATAGAGGGCAGGTGCACAACACAATGGCCAGAGAGACTAAATCAAATGTCGTGTTTTCCTGTTTGCTGAAGATGGGTGAGATTGGGGCACTAATAACATACAGGACCTGCAATGTTTCACATAAGCAAAAATTTTCGTTCAATTTAATGTTAAGAAGCACCCTGTTAAAAATTTCTTCACAAAATACTTGAGTTTATAAAAAAAGGAAGAAAAAATTAACACTACTCTGAAATACAGACTTATCAATGCCAGATCAATAAAAAAAATGTTAAAGTGCTAAAATGTGACTTGTGCATGTTAAAATATACTAAATTTACTTTGATTTTTTTAAACATATTCATAAATCATTGTTTACACAAAAATCTGAAGTTTAAAAGAAATAAACAGCTAAAGTGTTCAATTATATAACTCTCTTAAGAAGCCTATAATAGCGAAATATCTAATTGAAAAAGCTTATTTAATTTCAATATGGCTTTTTTCAATTCTTTCAGCTTCCCTTTTCAAATATAATTTTTCTCTAACAATGATTTGAAATCTTTATACCTGAAGTTATTTGTTAAAAATATTTGTATACTGTGCCAGTTCAAGTAATCTATAAAATAAACATATCTTAAACAAAATGCAATCAGCACCATAAAAAATATACATTGTGATGTTTTAAAGAAAAGTCTTGCCAATTTTTTCCAATCTCATTTACAAGACAGGCCAACGTGTCTTCATAATGCGTGAAAAGCATATCAAGGAAAATTTGATAACAATGCCAATACTTCGAAAATGTTTGTGCTGTAAAAATTTGAAATTGATTCCACATAACTTGACAATCTGGTATGAATTTGATGCCTACTTTTGTTTTTAAATAAAGAAAACTATAAAAAAATATGACTGAGTATTTGTCCTCTCTGTTGTTGGAACTGAATGACACTTCTTAGACAATGTTTTAAATAATTAATGAGAGCCACAGAGGGTTTTTAAACAAGATTCCTCAATTAAAATCCATTAAAAAAAAGTATCAGTTTAGTTAGCTTATGATATTTACACAACTGCTGCTTTCTGAGACTAAGACTGCTGGCTCTATATTTTCTCATTAAATCTCAACAGCCAAAAACCTTGTGGATTCGAAGAAAACCCTTTACTTTCTAATTTATCTTAAATATATAAAAATTGAAAGGATAGAAATTGGTTTTGGTTCCTAGCCACAAGGTTGTTGATGCTAATGCGAACAAACCTGGAATCATTGATTTGTTTAAGTCTCACTCTTTGGGTCTCATAGGCCTGGAAGATGCCAAAGATGATTAGGATACCCTTGCAACCAAACACAACGCTTGGACGCAGTGAACCAATCACGTGTTCTAGTTTATATGTACAACTTTCTTGATTAATATTTCACCTTGAATTAAAAAAACAAAACCATATAAAAAAACAAAATAAAAAACAAACAAACCCAAAAGCACATTTTTGGCCTTACAAGACGCAAAAAATCGAGAAACTATGAAATTAGACGTAATAAAAACTTATATTACGGCCTGAAATTGAAGTTTATCCACTACAGACTGAGGCCTTATAAGATTACTCAAATTACCATGTTCTCTTACACATTAAATAAAAATCACCTTAACAAAAATGAGGCATCCAAAAATCTTCTTTATATAAGTGTTTGAATAGTAACGAATAAAAATACATTTATGAAATTTGGAGTACACCAAAGCACATTAAGCATTTTCAACATTTCCATTATTCCAACAAAAAAAAAATATTTGCACATTTAAGAAACTTACCTCATCCCAAGTGGCGCTCCCTTGCTCCCTCAAATGGAATAGCTGAACAAGGACCCGGTTGTTGAGTAGCGGCAGAGAAGGTAGAGCTGGTCTTCTGCCTCTCCCACACATAAGGAAATGATCCTTCATCCCTCGGAAGTTATCATCATCTGTTGTAAAATAAATGTTGATGATAAATAAAAGCTATTTAAAACCTGTAATGAAGGTGCTTTATAAACCAAAAGCAAAACCACCATTCCACCAAAAAAAGTTTTTAAAAAATTTAATAAAATACAATGTAATTACAATAATACAATGTAAACATATGTAGTAGTAGTAGTAATAATAATAATAATGATAATAATTAAAAAAAAAAAAAAACCTTCGCAAGATGTGACTGTGAACAATGATCTAGAGGCCAGACATGTGTACTTAAATTGTCTTGTACTTTCTTTTAAAGCAAATTGCATCCTATGACAAAATTATAGAAAAGTCTCATAAATATCATTTACTGATATATGATCGAAAATTGCTTTTGTTTTTAGTTACTGTCCAGACCATCCTTGATCTACAGACTACAGTACAAGTACAACTGTCAATTTCAGATTCTCGTAGATCTAAGCATTATGTACTACAATCTTGACTAAAACATTAGTGTTAGTACTTCTGCCTTGTGAGAAAATAAGATTTACTGTGTCTGTTTTAATATTGAATCAAATTAGATCTATAGATATTTGATTCATATCAAAACGTAAACACTTAACAAACACAAAACAGCTGTCTACAAATTTTACAGAAATGCAGAAGTTAGACCTATTTTTAGAACCATTGCACAGGAGAGCCGATAGAAAATAATATTCTCGTGACGTCATAAGGTCTGCGAAGGTAACGTAGTGAAGGTCACTCTTGAAGGAGAGTGTGGCTGTTCCGTTTACCGACAAACAGTCGATAAGAAAATAAAATAGTTCTTATTACACATATACTAGCCAATATAATTAAATCAATTTATGTAAAGAAATAAAGTAGTATTAACTCACATAAAATGTCCTCCACATTGAATGTTTGGGGATGCGAAGTGCGGTCTGCGATGGGTTCTCCACACATGCCGGACTGAGTCTGTTGACTAGACTGACCCGCCGTCATTTCGGGTCTCGGCAAGGGCTAAAATGGGTCTAAGTGTCTGCGTTTGAACTCTTTTCGCTGCATCCACAGGTTACACAATCAAATGATGTTTGTGAATTCTTTTAGAAAAATGGATGGCCTTCCTTTTGGTACTACACAAGCCGGGAAATGTTCCTTGAAACCATTAAAAATTCTAAATTTTCGTCTTCTTCTCGAAGTTTCTTATCCTTCTTTCCGGCGTGCCTCGTTGCGTGTGGTATCAAAAGAAAGCAGAATTACTGCCCTTTAATGTGTTTCAAACCCTATAAAAATATCTTTCTTGTGGTAAGAGCGATAGTCATTTCTCATTTGAAGAGAGCTAGGTCGGATCGGCCGAGCTCGGCGCTGTCGCGAATCGGACAATAATTTACAAAACACTGACACCTTTCACACGCTCTTTAATAGACCTATCGGATATTTTTTCATGCCAAAGTTATATAAAAGAAAAGACGATAAATAACACAACATTTTGATATGGTTTTTATTGAAAAAATATTATTAATGACGATAACACAACACTTTAAAAAAAGGGTAGATCTACGTTTTTCATGCCCGACCGACCATTTTCCAGTCGGCTAACAGCTCAGTTTGGAATACCTAATGTAATTGTAAAACTCTTGCCAATTCCTGTACTAAATTGGGAAAGACAAGTAAAGATCTTTTTTTTTAAGATGTCTCTGTTACCGTACAAGGTGTTAAATGAAAAGTTGAAAATTATAGACTTTGAGTAACTTCAGATTTCTTAAGATCACAGGATTTTTAAGAAATGTTATTAGTTGACCGACTTGCTGAGGTGAATAAAGATATTGAGAAACGAAAAGTTTCATTTGTCGAGTTTATATTTGTCACGATTTGTTTTGGTTTTTTTTAGTTTTGTAATTCATGAGCTGGAATAAAATTCAGGTTTTTCTCTGCTTCAATTTCAACCCTTTCATAAATTGACTTTCAAGGTGCAGTCACAAAGACACAGGACATGCTTTAAAAAAAATGTAATGTATGATGTAAAGCAGACAGTTTTATAGACAAGTAATGGATGCTGCTAGTGCTACCATTTGTAGAATTTTTAACATCAGGTCTTTTATGAACATCTGCAGAGGTGTATTTTAACTTCAATTTAAGGCAGTTTTTTTTTTTTCATATAGCAAATGTGAGTGAGCTCTTAGTCTTATCAACACATTCTTCCACTCACCACAAACTGCGCGGAATTATGCCATTTTTTGGGCACAATTATGCCGAATTATGCAAAAAAAAAAAGGGCAAATTATGTCATAAACCATGCCAAAAAAGCCTTGACATTTATGCATGTCCTTGTGTGCTTCTGTAACTCCCAAAACCTAATTTTCACAAAAAGTATAAATGCTTATAGGTTAAAAGGCACAATCAGTTGTTTCTAAAAAGGAGAAAGATATGCCATAATACTTGACAACGTACACTATTTTAAAGAACATTGATTTTAACCCTTAGCATGCTACACCAGCCTCTGTGACAGTCAGAAAAGGTCCACCCAAGGCAGAGTTGTGTGGTTAAGATTGGGTTAATTACAAACTTCACCTAAAATAGATAACGTTTAAATGATCAAATGGTAAGGAAGAAAACAAGATACACATGCATTACAATGATAAATAAAAAGAAATGAATTTTTGACAGCAATATGTTATTTATTATTGGTAATAATGAATCTGCAATTATTTAAAATTATGACAAAAACTGCTTTAAAAATCACGTGAATGCCTTTGAAAATTATCTTTCAAAGATGTGTAAATTGCTAAAAATGAATTAAGAAATATTATCACTTGCAACAAGGATTCAATAAAATTGTAAGAGAACATAAAAACAAGAGCCTTGAGGTTATCCTCCCTCAGAGAGCGTCTGCGGTCTGAAAAGACCAGGTTGTATAATGAAAAGACCAGGTTGTATAATGAAAAGACCAGGTTGTATGATGAAAAGACCAGGTTGTATAATGAAAAGACCAGGTTGTATAATGAAAAGCTTCGCTCTGCATCGGCTGAATTTACGAGAGCATGAATATACTTTTGGGCCAACTTTGACAGCTGAGGCAACTCATCTGTCTTGCTGTTCCAGAACACAGTGAGGTGTGCTGGCAACCCCCCAGACACTTTATCCGCTTGCGGTCCCACTGTTATTGTCTTTTGACGCTTTACAAGGGGGAGGGGGGGGGGAGGTCTTTGCTTTTGGTTTGATGTTTAGCGGACTCCCTTTGTGACAAACAGCGTAATTTTTTTTTTTTTTATATTGAAAGTTATCTACCAAAGTCCAAAATAATTACATATGTAGATCATTTTTAATTTTTTACAGCTGTATACATTTCTCGAGAGGCTTTCTTATAGAACAGCGGACACGTCAAAGCAAGGCAATGAAGGATACAGACTCATTCAATACTCATAGGCCTAAAATGTGGGAATGAAGATTTTTTTTAAAGAGAATGCAACTTAGACCAAGGATTCCACAGCTGATACAACATTTGAAGCTGTTACTGTTAGATTGGGACAAAGCTTGCGATCTTTCAGAGGTTCTTTTTTATTATACGTGCTGCTTACTTCTGAACAAGGTCTGAGTTTCTGAATGTTTTTGTTGGTGATGTGATAGTATTCTAATTTAAAAATTGTAATGGTGTCGGTCTTCATTTATGTTTGTTCTTAACTGATCTCTGTACGTAAAATAACAGGATTTCTTGCTTTGCTGAATTAGTATTAATCCATAAACAAGTGGTCTTTATTAAATCCAGATCCAGATCAGTAACTTTTGGTGAAAAAAAAATCAAGGCATCCTTCTTAATTTTTTTTTTTTTTAATTTAAATTGACTCACTTGGCTTAAGTTAAAAGCCTTGCACGTCTATGCTGTCATAGCAGGATGTCTAAGGTGAGGGTCACCCATTGTTCACGGGTCCATGCAGGTAATCTTTGGAGGGTCAAGCCCTCTGTTATTCTAATGTTAGTTCGAGAGCAGCTTAAGACAATCTTTGTTGAGCTATATTCCCACTGCTCTTCACAAGAGTATGTCTCAAGCCATCTAGTACAGGTACTATATACATTTAGATTATCCTTCACATCCATTGTCTATTGTGCTTCTGAGTTCTGTACCCCCAGTTGTAGCGCTGTGGGGTTGTTTTTTCCTGTCGATCTCTCTCTCTCTCTCTCTCTCTCTCTCTCTCTCTCTCTCTCTCTCTCTCTCTCTCTCTCTCTCTCTCTCTCTCTCTCTCTCTCTCTCTCTCTCTCTCTCTCTCTCTCTCTCTCTCTCTCTCTCTCTCTCTCTCTCTCTCCAGGTTTAAAAAGAGACAGGCACACCCCTTTATAACTACGGGACTAAAAAAAGAAACAACACAAGTATAGATCAAACATAAAAACGTTTCGCCTTTATTGTGGCTTCATCAGAGTGTCTCTCTCTCTCTCTCTCTCTCTCTCTCTCTCTCTCTCTCTCTCTCTCTCTCTCTCTCTCTCAATCTATTTGATTTATTTCTCTCTTCCTCTTCTCTAATCTTCCGCTTTTTACCGCTTTCTATCTATAACCTTTCCTTAAATTCTTTATCTACATACCAATCGATATATTTAATTTAAACATGCTGCGTTTTTTAAATTCTTTTACCACCATACATCACTATTGCGTACAAGGAGCATTTGTTTTACTTCTCTTGCTGAGTAAGTCTAACCATTACCGCAAGGGTAATCACTCTGATAACTGAGAGTTGTTGACAACACAAGCTATCTCGGTTTCATAAACGACGTGAAGTTTGCAAAATCAACACTTTTCAATCCAAATCTAATTTAGATCTGCAGGTGTGCAATTTGTTGTCTGTTTGATCAATTTAATCCTTCTCAAAGATGTAGACCTGTTGAACTGGAACATCAATGCCCTATGGCTGTATGGTTAGACTAGATCTAGATCTAGATTATATTTATCTAAAGAGACATTATTATAATAAATCCTATCTAAACTCCTTTCTAAAGACATGACAAGATCTAGACTTCTGTAGTTCTTTCTCAATCAAAATGTCCACTCATTATCTACTTGATCTAGATCTAGATCTAGGTCTAATATAAACTCTAGATTAGTAGATAAATTTTAAGTGAAGATTTATAATTATATAAGATTCCCACATAATTTATGTCATAGATAAATTTATTCAAAATGTTAATCTAAATCTAGATCAAGAATCTGATTCTGAATTGAAGTTCTTGTTGAATATGACTCTCTTTGTCTCATCACTCTGCTAATTAAAGTGAGATCCTTGTTTGAAGACTGTGTTTAGATCTAGATTCTAGATAATTTATGAATTGAAGAGCAATGCCATTGTCAGATGTACCTTTATAAATACATGTATTAGCTAATTTTTTAAAGTGATTTTTAAAAGCTGTCAGGACTGATCTTCTACTGAAACTAAAGAGGCAGCCAACATCTGTATGTATAGACTTACTCTATCTTATTCTTATCTTCTGTTATGTGGTGGCAAATGCTAATGACTGGTTGAGAAAGACTGAAGCTAAATGGGTGTGCACGGCCTGTGGCAGCTACTGCAGCCTGCAGGAAGACCGGTCTCTCTAGAGTCTCTTGAGGGAAAAGTCTTGGCTGTTGGTATCCTTCCAGATGCTTGATATGGGCATGCCTCGCAACACCAGATTTTTAGATTCAATTTGTAGGTAGAGCTTGAAAAACATTGTTGGTGCAACATATTTTGTGGAAAAATGTGTGCACAGCATCATACTCGTTCATGCAATTTTTATTTTTCCATGTTGATATTGAACCTGATATCTGCTTTGATAAAAAGTTTAAGGATTTAACATTTCATTGTGATCATTTAGCTTTGAAATTTGATGTTGGCGTTTGATGTAATGAAATCATTTTAGTATGAGCAGGTGAAGGAAATGAATTTCAAACTACGAAAAATTGATCTTGAAGTTGAAGCTTAAAAAAAATCTTTTTAATTTATGAATGTTAAAATTTGGAATTTTAAAATTTTAAATCTGTCCTTTTAGATTTGATTTAGATAGAACTTAGAAGAAAAAAAAGAATCTCCCTTATATGATCATATGTTGCCTTGACATGAAATTAAAGATGTCAGCATCTGGCTTCACCAAACCATGAAGGGAATGAGAGACAAAGATGGGAACCCTTTACCAAATGCACATTTGCAGGTGACATTACATTTCATATTTGATGAATAAGATTCCACACTTTAATGGTCTTCATTTGTAGTTGACTTTATTTTGAATAACCTGTTTTGAATTTGATATTTGTTTCAAGTATACATGTAAGTAAAGTAGAAATCACTCATTGAGTGTACATGTGTACCTTTCAATAATATTATAAAAGCAGATGTACATGTTAAAAGACAAAAAGACTCTTTTATATATATATATCCGTGCCTGAAATTAGTTTTTATTGGTGAAGCTGTTTATCGTGATAGGATTAAAAATTATCTTGATCATGATTATTATTATTATGTTAGCAACTTACACATTTTATATTCCTTATAACAATGATTAAGATCTTATCTTAATATATTTATATGTCATTTATAAGTTTGTAATGTTTTTATTTGCTTTGCTTCCCAGATACAATGTAAGATTGTAAAATGGACACAAGTAAAAGTATTAATGTTTTTTTCTGTCAGGGTTTATTTTCAAGAGTTTGTAAGCTGCTGTTTTATCGCATCAAGCCAGTGTTTGTTTTTGATGGTGGTGTTCCAATTCTGAAGAAGAAAACTTTGGTAGGTGCAATCAGTTTTTCTCTTTATTGCAAAGGCATAACAAACTTGGCCACTATTGCATGCTATTTATACCTTGTTATGACATTGTATTGGCTATCTTTGCCATTTCTGCAGTTTATGTATCTTTAGTTGTTTTTGTTTTGTTTTGTTTTTTTGTAGTATAAAGACTATCTTTTTCACACTTGCAGGCTTCTCTTATCAATATGTAGCGTTGAGCTGTTCTCCAACAGATCATGGCAAACATCAGGAGCCATGGCTCATCTAGGGACCATTAGTTGATGACTGTGAGAGAATCACACCCTTTATTTTTTTTTCATTTACAGAGTTTTCAATTTTACGCAGAATTCCATGTTTTTTTGCCTTTTTCGAGGTTCCACGATCAATCGCTTCCGTGAATCCGTGGTCTTCCACATTTTTTTTGTGTTTGTTTTCTCAGATTTCTTCGTTTTTCATTGTTCGAGACATATGATGTAAGAAATTGATAGTCTTGTGTAATTGTATCACACTCTAATATTTTGATCCCCTGCGCGCGCTGGTTTTTATTTTTGGTGTGTTGCGCGCTTCTGTGAAAAGTTCAGTGGTTTTCAAGATTTTGAGTGGTGATCCCTGCATTTAGTCACCTGTAAAATGTGCAGAAAAACTTTAAAATATCAATATCAATGAAATTTCAGGTCTAGATAAACATGAAACTAACTCATTTAGTTACAGAGCCAGATGATCATTGTTATTCTCTAAAAACTCATTTAGTTACAGAGCCAGATGATCATTATTATTCTCTAAAAACTCATTTAGTTACATAGCGAGATGATCATTGTTATTCTCTAAAAACTCATTTAGTTACAGAGCGAGATGATCATTGTTATTCTCTAAAAACTCTTAGGCATCTCTGCCATGCTTAATATATGTTTCATACCTGTACTCATTAAATGATATGGAGATATATGTTTCCTACCTGTACTCATTATATAATATGGAGAAGATATTTTTATTTTCATGTTTTCTTCTAATTTTTTACTGTTGAGTTTTCACCTTGCGCCATTTCAGGCTGCCCGCAAAGACCGGAGGATTGAGGCCGAGCGAGAAAGTAGCGCTGTGGCGGAAAAGCTTCTAGAAAATTTGGTCAAATCTCATGCGGTCAAGCAAGCTCTTGGCGGGGGAGGTCAGCGTGGGTCAGGGGCTAGTAATGTATCTTCAGGGTCAAAGCCCGGAAAGGTGCCTGGTGTGCGCAAGGGCCGTAATCAGAAGGAAGAAGATATTTTTGAGTTGGCTCCCTTGCCTGAGTCAGAAGAAATAAAGTAAGTGACATGTCAAAGTTTGCCTTTTTTCTTCTTCTTCTTTTCTCTCTCTCTCTCTGTCTTGCTTTTTTTCTATTTTTACTTTAAATTTGTTCTTTTTCTGTCGTAAAATTTTATGTTTTCTTGAAATGGTTTTAGCTGCTTTAGTCTGAAGTACCTAGCTTAGTGACGGCATTAACTAGTCAAATCTGTTTGCTCTAGTTCTTTTTGCGTTAACGATCTTGTTAAGGGACTAAACCTCAAGTGTTGAAGAGTCAAGACTTTAAGTGCTAGTAATGAATTCACTAATTTGACTGAAAAAGCTAGCAAAATTTTGAACAAAATGAGTAAAAGTAACCCATAACGAAATATTTTCATTTTGAGAAGATCAAGGATTCAAATTTTGCCATTGACTTTACTTTCACTTCATATGTTGTGATGGCCATATTACATTCAGACTCAACCTTCTTCCTTTGTTATTTCAGTTTGATCAAAGAGGCACAAGAATGGGAACAAGGCTTTGAGCAACAAGAAAACTGGATCAAGGTTAGTTTCTTCCTTAACATTTCAACCAATTGATTCATTCCCTAATTTTTTTTTTTTTGCTTAATGCTGATTCAACTTGTTATATAAAGATCTGAAAGCAGGTGGAAGTAGAAAAGATGCGGCATTTATTATTAAAATAACATACATTGTCAGGGGAAAACGAGAAAGGAGACCAAGTTTATGCCCGCCATTATTTATGCCTGAATTAATTTTTCAGGAGGGGTTGGCAGCTCTCTCCGACACACACCCAGACGCGGACGAGTTCAAGTCTCTTCCCTCAGAGATTCAGCATGAGATTCTGCGAGAGCTCAAGGAGCGAAAGAAATATCACAGCCTGAGTCACCTCACTAAGATGCCAGAGGTGAGGCTGGACCTAGATTAGGTGGGGGAGGGAATTTGAGCTTCACCTCCATGTGGAAGTTTTCGCTACCCGTCATCATATTTTCTTAAGAGCTAGGTCTAAAATTCTACTAACTGTCCAGATTGAAAGAAAAACAGAAAACTTGCACAAAAGTAATGTTTCAGATTATTTCATATATTTAATGTCCTTTTTTTCCACAAAACATGCTTAAATGTAAAGACTGCTGACTGACATTACATATTTTTTATTATTTTTTTTTGATAAATATTGTTTTTGGTCCCTAGGACTCGGAGGATTTTTCTAGTTATCAGCTGAAGGGCTTGATTAAAAAGTGTCGTCTCACCACTAGAATGGAGGAGATTCGCAAAGAGATGACCAACCAGACAGCCGTGGATATCGCTTCTCAATACGCTGGGGAAGAGTGTGGTGATGTCAAGACCCAGTTTGGAGACCAGGTTGAGGCACGCAGGATTGTGTCGGAAGACGCCTCACACTACGTGCTGATCAAAGGGATCAGCAGCAACGGACAAGTCGAGCAGGCAGACAGGTACCATCTGGAGCAGACGGTGAAAGTCGAAGACGTCGACAGTGATTATGAGGCTCGACCTCATATCACTATTGAGGGGAAATGTAACTCCCCTGACAGGTCTAGAAAACCATCAGTGAAGATTCTATCTACAGACGATTCCGATTCAGACATAGAAACTGTTGTGGCCAGTCGATTGAGGAAGAAGGGGGCAAGAAAACGTTGGTCAGTGCAGAGGAGTCGAGTGGGCTTAGAGAGGGGGAAGATCACCGCAGCTTTGAAGGTGGGAGAAGGCAAGACTCGTCCGAAAGAAAAAAAGAAAGAAAATGCGGCTGTGGAGAGCAGCTCGAGTTCAGAGGGTGCGTATTTTTTCATTGGCTTGTATTTGTCTTTTCTTCAAGTTAATTATATATATATATTTTTTTTTCAAGACAGATCAGTAAAGCTTTGAATAATAGTAAGTCTGTCTTCTATATGAAGAGTTAAGTCTGTCTTCTATATGAAGAGTTAAACAGATGGTGTTTCAGAAGATTGTCTGCATGTCAGATCTTGTTTTCTGTACATGATGTTAACATGAGTTTTAAGGGTTTTTTTTGTTGTTGTTTTTTTATTCATACCATGAAGTCTTTTTTCCTGCTTAGCAAGGACACATGAGCGTGTTACTCTTCCAACAATATTTTCTTCAAATTCAGCCTCAATGTAAATTCTGTTTCCAATTGGTGACTGAAGTTGTCCTCTTCCTGCTCTTCTTTTCTAGCAAGAAGTGGCATGATTTCTGGTTAATTTTAAACACAATTAATTTACCTATCATTTTTTTTTCTCTATCATCAGATGAGGGTTTTATTGAGGTGACTATTGACGAGGATGTTGCGATAGAGGAGGATGAGCTATTTCCCGCCAGCATCTTTGAAAGGCCGGCACAGAACGTTCACGATAACTCAGCTAAGCTCGAATCACCATCAGGCACAGCAAGAGACAGACGACAGGAAAGTTTAGACAGGACCAAGGGGAAGAAGGGAAAGAAAGAAAAGACAATGAATGAGACCAAAGGAGTAGTACAAAAGACAGGGCCAAGGCCATTTGATGATGGCGACTGGCAAACAGAAAAGTTTGATGAATTAAATGTGAACCACAAAGAAGGGTTTAGAAGTTTGCCCAATCAATCAAAAGAAAAGAGTGTAGAGGCAAATGAAACAAAAGTAGCAGCAGCAAAGCGGAAAAGCGTCCTCACAGATATTTTGGGACAGCTGAAGGAGAAAAAGAAGAGGCTACAGGAAGAAGTCGGAGAGGGTGGGGAAATCGGTCATCAGGTCAAAGGTTCACCAGAGATGATAAATGATAATGTGGAGGTGGGTGCTTCCTCCGGTCTAACGGAAGAAGTAGGAGCCACAGGTGGCGGGTTCATTCCTGAAGAGTCGTCAGATGAGGATAACTCCGCCTGGTCTAAGGAGAGAGAGCGACAGGATGGAGGTGCTATGGCGAGCGGCATTGAAGCATCCGCCAGGAAGTTTTTGTCACATGAAACTGGCCGTGGTGAGCATACGGCTTCCTTAGACTCTGACAGTGACGAGGATCTCAAACTAGCAAAAAAGTTATCCCTCCAAACAGACCTCAGTGCTGTCGGGCAAGGCATAGATTCTGAACTGGATGAAGATTTGAAGCTGGCAATCCAGTTATCGCTCGAAGTATCAAAACCTGGTGAAGAGGCACCTCGACATGGCACCGAAACTGAGAAGAGTACTGAAGAAAGTGGGAGCCTTTATCAAAGATCCACAAGCAGCTTTCAGACGGTGGACAGGTCCTCCAAATCTGATGATGACTCTGACGGATTTGAAGATGTAGCAGAGACGGATTATCACAACCAGAAGGAAACTCAAATTGGACCAAGATGGACAGAAGATAGACTTGCCAGCCAATCCATTGCTCAAGGTGAAACTGATCAAGATCGCTTACAGCCTGAAGACTTTGAAGTCGATGATTCTGAGAGTAGATCGTATGTCCCTGCATTGACTGAGGTAAGTAAGAGCTATTACCAAGCTATGAATTTCTTTTTAACATTTGAGTTCTATATGATGCAATGGTACCCTTCTAACTTGAGCCTTCTATGTTTTCCACTTCTTTTAAGGTGAAGGCATGCCATATGTCACATTCCTTACATTTTTTTTACTCGGTTTCACACCCACTCCGCTAAGCTCTCAAACGCTATTTGCCATTCTTTTACTTGTCCTCACTGGATCAAAAGATATTTCATGTTGCTTCTGCCCCATTCACTCTAAAATGAGATGTGATTCATGTCTCCATGTCATCTGCCATCCATAGTCCTTCTTTGCAGCATCTTAGTGCTTTTGTCATGGAATGCCTGAGCCTTTGGGGTTCAAGCACTGGCCCTGATATCTGCAAGGAGTTTTTCAGTATAGGTTCGAGCTCCAAACTGTTAATAGTTGAGTTTAGCATCTCCTCTATTAGATATTCACCCTACCTGATGGGGGGGCTCAGGTTTGATTTGCAAAAATAAGCCTGAGATCATTATGTTGTGGAAGGTCTATGCCAAGCAACAAACAAAGAAGCATGTTTTCACTTTATGACACTTAGTTGTAGCGTTGTCTCCTTGTACCATGCCATGTGTCATTTTTAACTCCTGTCAGTATGACCTAAGTGACATGAGGGACGAGTTGGAGAGTGAGAGGTCAGCCCTGATATTGCAGCAAGGTCGTCAGGACAGGATGGCCACCTCGGTGACAGAACAGATAAATCTGGATGCACAGGTTAGTCACGTCTCTGTTTAAAAAATAATTTTTTTTTGCTCACAATGAAAGTATCAGAGTCAAATCTACTGTTAAAAAAAAAAAAGAAGAAAGAAACAGAATTACACCTTATTAAAGAAATTTGTCAATAGATGTGTGTGGAATGCATTGATCATGATAAGGAGAGAACTTTATTTTTACCCATAAACTATCATACACTGAGTTTGAGATTCCATAACTTCAACTTCAGGACCTTCTGCGACTGTTTGGCATTCCGTTCATCGTGAGTCCCGTAGAGGCAGAGGCCCAGTGCGCTTTCCTTGAGGCCGCGGGTCTAACTGAGGGCACCATCACTGACGACAGTGACTTCTGGCTGTTCGGAGGTCAGCGCATGTACAAAAACTTCTTCAACCAAAACAAGCACGTGGAACTTTACACCATGGACAACATCCAAAACCATTTCAGTGAGTTCGCAGCTTTGGTATTGTCCATGAGTCAGAGTTCCTAGTGTATCCAGTTAATCTGGTACCGTTGAGATTTTAGTGAATCTGTGATTCTGCTATCTTAGTGTATTCATTGAATCTGCTATCCTTGTGAATAAATCTGCATTTATAGTGTCCGATGATCTTCTGTCTCAGTTTTCATGAAGCTGCACTTCTTGGGTTTTAAGTGAATATAAACCCTAGCGTTTTCAATGGATGTACATTGAAAATGTAAGGACATTTATGTTAAATGTTGCAGTTTGAAATTCATAGGGCTGATTGTTGGTTTTGTTTGGTGGAGCAAAAGAGAAAAAGATCATAATGTTGCAAAGTAGAAAATGGCTTTAGATTTTTATTTTAGCACAAAAGAAATGATTTCTGATCTGCTTGAAAAGGCTAAAAGTCTGATCAAAATAGAATTTGGAAATGTGTTATTTTATTCAGAAATATATACTTTTTTTCCCCTTACCTCTCAATCAAGTGTGTGTATGTGGGTGTGTGTGTGTGCGTATATATATATATTTCAGAAATAATATTTATTGATGGAATCATTTTGTAGTTTGACATCCTTAAAGGTATCTCTATCTTCATCACAAGATTTGCTGAGAATAGCTTAATGTAAAAGCTAAAAGGTCAAGGCCACTTTTACCATTGTTTTCTATTCCAGGTCTGAGTCGAGAGCAGCTGATCAACATCGCCCTCCTGTGCGGAAGCGACTACACTGAGGGGCTCCAGGGGGTCGGACCAGTCAGGGCACTGGAGATCATGGCAGAGTTTCCTGGCTCTGGACTCGAAGGACTCAACAAGTTCAGGTTTTTATCCAAGCGGCACTGTCTGCTATAAACTGGTCCCTCTTAAGTCTCCTAAAGGTCCCACAGTTTTTTTGTTTTTTTATATAGTTTTGGAGGTACCAGATGTGTCACTGCAACTATGATGACCAATATAAATGTTTTTTTTTTAAATAAAAGTCAATTATTCTTGGAGTATTAGCTTGGTGATAAGGTGAAAAGGTGAAATCTTTATTGAAATTAACTTTGAAACACCTCTGAAATCTATGACTTGAAACTGTACTGTAATAAATAATGACGAGTTTTATTTTTTAAGTATTTTTGTTTTTTTTGTCTTTTCTTATTCAGAAAAAAATTTTGGGGGGGTTTATCTATGTGGGGTTTGAACTCATAATGAATCCTTGTTTCTCTCTTGTTTCTGAGACCTCTAACCACCAAAAAATAAATAATTCCAAGTTTATCTTTGTTTGTTTAGTTAAGTCTTTTAATGCCAACATAACATCTGAAGGAGAAGCTTAGATCTATGCTTTCAATTATTTTACAGCATGAGCGCTAATTTGTCTTGCATGATTCAGCAATATTTGAGTGTTAATTACTTTCATCAGAAGTGATCTTTAAGACTTTACCAACCTGTTGTATCACCTGTCGTATTTTGTGTTATGTTCTTTCCACAGGCAGTGGTGGGACAAGGCCAAGAAGGCAGCAGGCTCCCTAGTGGTTGAGAACAAGATCCGAGCTCGGCTGAAGAACCTAACTCTCATACCAGGTGACATTTAATGGGTTTGAATCTCGTGAGGCCTTCGTGCTTTCATGTAGATTGGGCCCTTTTATTTTTTCTTTTTCGTAGTTTAATCATTGGGTTAGATTTCGTTGATGAAAGTTAAAAGTTTGCAAAATTTTGTCAGATTTATCTGAGTTTTGTTTTCTAATATTTTTTTTTTAAACAGTATTGATTTAACCAATAGATGGATTTTGTTGATGTTGATTGAAAGCATGTGACATTTGTTCCAGGTTTTATTTTATTGCCCATTGAAATAATTAGAAAGTGAATCACAAACATGGTCTTTCATGGTTACAATTGATACTATGACTTTAAGTCAGTAGAAAAAGAATTGTAGTATTGAAAAAGAAACATAATAAATAAATATAATAAATTCAGCCTTTGTTTTTAATTTGATACTGACGTACCAAGTCTGTCTAAATTTTTACCTGTGTGAAGAGTCAGCTAAAACCAAAGGCAACATAAAAGGTTAAACTCGTTCTCTTCATTAATGAAACTAATTGCACCAACACTCATGAATTATTTGTTTGCTCTGCTGAAAAAGAGGGTAGGTAACAGTTCTTACAGAAAATTCTGGTAGACACAAATTTTTCAGCCGCAGTCCTTTTGGGGCATATTTTGGATATTGAAATGCCCTATATTCTCATTTATTTTCTGCATTTGAAAGATTTTTTTTTTTTGAGAAGTGATTATCTTAAACGGAAGTCGACTTTATCTCCCTTGTTCTTTCTCCACCACCCTCGACACTGTCCAGGTTTCCCCAGTGAAGCCGTTGTTGACGCGTATCTCAACCCAACGGTTGACGAGTCGACAGAGAGATTCTCATGGGCGAGTCCTGACCTTCCCACATTGAGAGAGTATCCTTGGTTTCCTCAGTCAGCGTTTAACAATACATATATATATATAATATATTATAACTTAGCAGCAGAGCTATCACCTAACTGTCTGACTGGTATTAGATTATTTCAATCCTAATTTGAGGAAGCTTCCTTTCGGGCATTAACTGGCATGGCTTGACAATTTCTCTTACTGGTCATTACATCTTTACCCTAGCTCCTTAGAGCTTTTATATACTTGTGTGTACTTTTGGAGAATTTCGCTTAAAAAGATTAGCCAAAAGCTATGATATCTGAAGATTTTTCAATTTTATGTGAACACAAAGTCAGAGGTGCCGAATTTCTGGATAAATCCGGAAATCCGGGTTTTTGTAGATCTCCGGATTTTGCGTGGCAGGGGGATGATCCTCGCTAAAAATATCCAAAACTTTTTATGAGAATGGATTTTTTTTTTACCCTACCGGATTATATTTCGACCACCACCATTGTTTCATCCGCAACTTTTATTTTTGTGGTGGTCTTATGGACTTGTTCACCACTTTTTTTTTCTACTCGCCGGAAAAGTTAACTCCCTTGAAGCATTTTGCGCGTGCGCTCTTACCTTTTTTGTTTCAATTCATTCTTTCATTTGAATCGATGAAACCAGCTAAAACCATCTGACATTCTTAGCGCTGGTATATTTCTGAATCTGATCCCCTAATGTTAGTCTATCTGTGAAATAGACAGGTTCTGACATCCCTTGCATTGAAATATTTCTAAACCTGACACCCCTATTCTTGGAATTTCCCTTAACATTTCCCCTCTCCAGCTTCTGCAAGATCAAGTTTGGCTGGGTCAAGGAGAAGTCAGACCAGACTCTGGTGCCAATGTTCAAAGAGTGGAGCAAGACCCAGGTAAAAAAATCCCACAGTAATTTAGATAAAGAAATTTTCATTTTGCTGAGGAGTTTACATTTGGTCAAGAGTTATGTTGTGGATCCACAGCTCCGTTGGTTCATGACGAATAGAGACAGAAAGAGATTTCATTGTGTGTATGGGGGTTGGAAAACACAGCAAGTTAGACTGGCTGACCTAACGAGGTTGTAACCGCACTGTTTTTGCTTGTCAAATGTGGGAGTAAATAAACATTTTTTTCAGAGTTGTTTATCAAATACATACCAATAATCCAAAAATCAATTTATCTGTTTATAAAATACAAAGATAAAGAAGAGGCAAGGCTGGAAAAAAAGAATCAGTTATAGAGAAGATCAATTTATCATAGTTTGATATAAGTGGAGGGCATTGCAGTAAGCAGTTTCATAAGTATTGTTGTATGAATGTTAGCTGAATTGTATTGAAGGAAATTGTCAACCTGCCAAAATTGAACCGTACATAGCGTTTGAAGCATATGCAGTTAAACGTTTTCAATTTTGTCTATTGTCTTGTTGTATCTTTAGAATTACATATCTTAAAGCTAAAATTTTTAACCGCCGGTTGTGAGCAAATTTGTTACCAATATGGCTTTGGAGGCTTCTAGCTTCAGTCATTTTTCTGTAGAAAGCAATGTTTTTCCACATCCAAATTTTTCCCTACTGGCTCTACAAAATTGGTTTCTTATTCTTTGCTTTCTCCACAGAGTCAAGGTAGGATTAACTCCTATTTCGGACCGGAAGCATTTGTACAGACCTCTAGGATAAAGAGCGACCGTTTGAGGAAGGCACTGGAGATGGTGAAGAACCCGGCCTCGGCTTCTCAGGCTGAAGGCGAGAAAGTTAGCGATAAGGCCACAAGTGGCAGGAGCAAGAATAACCAACAGCTCAGGAAGAAAAATTCGAAGAGGAAACAGGTGGAAGATGTTGAGGAGCTCGGAGAGGAGGCAAGGAAGACAGAGGAAAACCAAATTCTTGAGAAAGTCCCAGAAAATAAACGAAGCAAAAAAGTTTCCTTCGCTGAAGAGGTAGAGAAAAATTCAAAAGATATGAATTGGAAAAAGAGTTGTACCAAATTTGAGAATGATGACGGAGAAGAGGAAAGAGACAATGACTTTATGATCAATATGTCCGGGAAAGTAAGAAGAGCAAAAGAAGAGTTGGATAAGATAAAAGAGGCACAGAGCTTTGCTTGTGTCCAGAAAAGAGGAGGGATGACGGGAGAAAAGAGAGGTCAGACCAAAGGTAAGGTAAGAGGGAGTGGGAAGGGAAAGATCCAGGTCGGAAACACCACACCAATTTCTCTGGACATCGCTAGAAAATCTGGCAATTCTCGGAGGGGAAGGTCAGCACGAGGTGGAAAGGTTGTTTCGTCTAAACCGGCTGGGGCGGTGAACTTGTCAGAGAGCAGCAGCACAGAAGATTGCGAGGAAGACGCAGCATCACCAGCTGGTCAACGTATCGAAGATACCAAGGTCAAGCTGGAGACTAAGAAACAACAAGTGCCTTACAAAACTTTGCAGAAACCTGCTAAAACATTTACAGATTCAATTTTGGCAAAAAGAAAATCTGGGATAACCAATAGAGAGAGTGAAAAAGGGACAGAAGGAAAAAGGACAAGTTCCCTCTTGTCAAAACCGCGAGCCTTAGAGAAACCCAGTTGTCAGTCCACTGGCATGGCAGCGAGACAGGTCAAAGGTCGTGAGGATTCCAGCAAATGTCTCAAGGAGTCTGCTGAGTCAGGTCCCAGAGATTTGTTGACTCATGATGACGGGGAGATATTCAGGCAGGCCAGGCAAAGAAAATCGGGAAGCTATGGTCAACGTGACTGCGAGGAGAAGGCATCAATTGTTAAGAATATTTCTCTAGGAATGTCTGAACAGAATGGCGCTGCTATGACTGTTGCAGAGAAAGCCCCGGCCAGGTCAGCAGGAGAGGCTGCTTGCAACAAGAAAGATAAGGATAGTGAAGGCGCAGATAATTTAGGTGAAATTATGTCTGGTGGAGAAGTTGAGTCTGAAGCTGTTGACATGAGCAAGGCAGACGTGTCGGTGATCAACCGACGTAACCTGCCAGCCACTCTGGCGTATTTGAACCAACGCAGCCGACAGGACAGGATGCTGCTTCACCAGATCAGCGGCAAGCGGTTGCATAATGCTGTTGAGCTGCGTATGGAGCAGGAGGAACGGAGGCAGCCTCTCGTATTAGAGAGAGCGAAGAGAAAGGAAGAAGAGGGAGAGAGGATGCAGCCTTGTGCTGAAAAAGTAAGAGGAAAGGAAGAGGCAGATTGTGAAACTGAAGAGGAACAAACATGTTACCTCTCTGGTTTATCTTTTGAAGATGCTCTGGGTGGCGGAGACCTTCAGTCTAGTTTTGGGTCAAGAGTAAAGAAGAGGAAAGTGAACAGCGGCAAGGAGAGACCTGCGCAGATTAGAGGTAAGGTGGGACACAAAACAGCTAAAACTGTTCCGCAAGATGTTACTTCGCACACTTCTCCTGGTGATGAAAGGAAAATATCATCTGAACCCCAAAGGCATATGTTGCCAAGTGGCAAGGAGATAGCCAAAACCACCTCCAATATTCTTAATACTGATGCAAATATTTCATCAACTGAGAATTTGTCAGTAGGAAAGACATTGAGCACAGGTGTAAGAGATTTTTCTCAAAAGAAAAAGCCTTATACTGAAGACTTGAAATCTTCTGGTGATTCAACAGAAACCACAGACAAAATTGACTCTTTTTCATCTATGGTTAGAAAAGATTCCGAAGTGCGACCAAAACAAAATGAGGGAGACAGGGTAAAATCAAAAGGGAAATCTAAACGAAGTCAGGCTTTTGACAAACCCATAAACATTGTTGGTTCAGATGATGATGGCACCACACGCTGCCCCAAGGCAAGTTTCCGTAATCAGCTAAAACACCTCCACGAATCAAGGTCAGTAAAAGGTCACGGTCCACTGTATTTATCAGCTCCTGGTCAGAACACAATGCCCTCACTTGATGTGCGGGCCAGAGCTTTTGCTGGAAAGGGTAAAGGTCGCGGTAAGAACAGAACTGTGGAGGGGAGTGGAGGTGAAGGAGGCTTCATCACTACTGAGGAGAGAAAACAGTATGAGAACATAACTCTTGACGATCTTGGCAGTGATTTCAGTGATGAGGGCTTTTGAGTAACGCAGGTTGGAGAGGGCTGATTTGTTCTTAATTTTTTCCTTGTTATAGTATAAAGCAAATAACTACATGTATTCCTTTCAATCAATTGTGAATTTAAAACAAAACAAATATGTTTCATAGGTAACTGCTTTTTCTCATTCATTCTGTCGTAATACTAAAGGCCTTCTTCATAACTGAAGGACTTATTAAGGCTGCCCTTAACTTGAGAAAAATGTCAGCTGTCAGAAAAATCAGGGATATTAAGATGGCATAGCATCAGCAGCAAAATAGCAGCAGCTTTGCTTTTTTTCAATTTCTTGTCTATAATTTGAATCGCTCACCAACGAAAACTTTTTTTTTTCAGATTAATCATTACTCTGTCTCAATGAAAACTAAGTACGATATTTATACATCTGATCTTTGAGCTGTGTGACGGATATCTCTGTGCTTGTCTGGAAAAAATTGTTGTCAATACTCGAGAAAAAAGATTTACATAAGATACATTTAAAAAGTTTTATGATCATAAATCTGCACTATGAGAATGAGATTGAGACAATGAGTTATTATGTGGTTGGGAAAAATTGATGTAGGTTTAATGCCATTTTAGCCGCAGAAACATTACTCGTGGTTATACCTAATGTGCAAATACATGTATTTACTCCCAACATACAATAGTTTGAGATGTGAAATTCAAGTCAGGGTACTAAGACTTTCACTACTACTAGTACTAGTAAAATACACTTTTGTGCAGTGAGTTTTATTATGACCTTCTTAAAAACTTGACGACAACGAATTCATGAACCGTGATTTATGAACTGTTCAAAGAATGTAAAAGATACCTTTCAGTTTAACTTGTAGGGACATACATCACATGTTTTTAATGAGACTTTGTGCACAATTTTGCGAATTTACACACCGTGCTGGTATGTTCATGTTTGGGTCATCATTAATAACTTAATACTGTACGTACATCTACAGGTATACGCCTGTACTTTGTTGTATGTCTTCTCTATTATTTGTGTATTAATATACTGTATGACTTAATCATACCTTCCAATAAACCTTTCTTTGTAACTTATCAGTTCAAAGAAGTTTGTCGTTGGTTTCTTGATTATCTTGACAAGATCTGTTTGGATTTTAAAAATTGGATTGATCTTGAATATGATTGTGATCATAGTCTTGACACTGATTATGATGATGACGATGCTGGTGATGGTATTGGTCTTTGAGGTTGATGTTTATAAAGATGATGTTGCTGATTATAAAAATAATACATGTAATCTAAAGCTAAAATGTAAGGACAATGTTAATATTGGTTTTGTTTGGTATGATATGATCAATGGCAATAATGATGATGATGATGAAGATCAGTGTAAATTATGGTGATGATTTTTCTAGATGGATTCTCATAGGATGTTGCAATTATACTTTATATAGTGTCTATGTGTATTCTAATAAACAATATCAATCAAATCTAAATGCAGTACTTTTTTTTTTTAATTTCCATTACAATCCAGTTGGCATTTTTGTAATTAAAATACATGTAGGGCCTACATCTGTAATTCTTTTCTTTTTTTTTAATCAAATTTGAAACTGTGACATGATGTAGTCTGTCCCACCTCAAGTTCAAGTCATGGCCTTGTCTATTATGTGGAAATTTCTTCTTTTAAACAATTATACTATTTATAGGCGTTACGTATGAGACTCCCACTATGTGCACTAGAGTTGGATGAAGAGGTGTGATTGTCACTGCTTGGCTAGATATCTATAGATCTCACTATTCATTCCTAACAAACTCGCTGATTATTTTATGAAGTCTGGTGTTCTATTCTCAGTCTAAATCAAGCAGGGCAATAAAATTAAAAGATTGATTAAATGCATTTTTTTAAATTTTTTTTTATTTTTAACACTAAAAGTAAATTTAGAAAAGTAAAAATAAAGTGCATGAAATGAGCAACGCTTCCTCTTTGCTCTGTTCTTCTTCTTCCTATTCTTCTTCTTCTTCTTCTTTTTCTGTTTTTTTTACTTCTTCTTCTTCTTCTTCTTCTTCTTCTTCTTCTTCTTCTTCTTCTTCTTCTTCTTCTTCCTCTTTCCTGCCTTCATTATCATAATCATCATCTTCATTATCAGTATCATTAACTGTTTATCAATCATAGAAATCTACACTTGATGAGGCCTTTATATGTACAGACAACCTTGTAGTACACATTATACCGGCTCCACTCTGGAAAGGGCCTGCGTGTGTAACAACTACATGTAACATGAGTGCTAAAGTTCCTTCACCGTTCATCGTTATGTAACTGCTGTATTTCCGCAGCCACGCTGTGCCCCAACGGCCACAACACATACAGAAACGCATACAGATGTTCAGTCGCCTAAGCCGGTCATGAGGCTTAGAACAAAACCACAGGGGTTTTGACTGTTTGCTCTTCTGCCCCACAAGGTCATTGTCACCTGTTTGCTCTAAGACAGGGGCGATAATCGAAGTTCTTGTCCTCCTGTGTTGCGGACCTCTGTCACGTTACTGCCAGATAGCTCAGTCGGTAGAGCTCCGGACCTACAGTACAGGTCGGGGATTCGAACTCTGACTTCTTGACTTGGGTTACCTCAGTACCTGGTGGTGGGGTAGAGTCTCATCTAACCAACCTTATCGGAAGGCTTGACGGGAAGCTAATAGTCTCAGTGACTGTCAAGGTGACCCTGACATTGCACTTAACTTAGTTGTTGCCTCTGGATCTGAAAATGAACTGTTGTAGAATTGCCCAGCTGCACGGTCCGTTACGGTCCTAAAAAGATAAACGCCTAGCGTAGCGAGGGTGCAAAATCATAAACTAACCAACCATGTGGTTGGCAGACATAATGAAGGTAACTCTAGACAGAATAAAAATTGTCCAGCGTCTATAAAATACAGCACGAGGGACACCATACATGTATAAGCCAATCGGTATGAACTGGGCTGACTATGGAAAAGAACCGTTTTTTATCTGCTGGCGGAGTCGGATCTAACGAGCCGAATATTCTTGGCTTCCTCAATCAAGCTTTTGGTTAAAAAATGAAGACGAACCGGGTTCGATTTTCGGCTGGGCCATCCGGTTTTGGAGTCGGATCTTCCTAGCCCTATACTTTTTGCTTGATCGAAAGATTCGGTTCCTGTGTGGGATTCTACCTGAACCTGTGCGAGAAACCGATAGAGCCTGGCCAAAGATGGGTCCTCTAAATCATTCCGACTTGAAAGGATAACATTAACAACGTACATGTATGATATAGGCCAAAACATTAATAAAACTGCTAGAACAGCAACAACAACAAAAAAAATCTATCGATAAACACAAATAACACAGTGGCTAACAAAACGACCGTATTTCATATAATTTATATACATATACACCTAAACCTACATCACAAGTTCCAGAAGTCACAATTAATTATGTTCAGACTGCAGACCAAAAAAAGAAGCAAATAAATTATTAAATAGCAGTAGCACGCTGAGGAAAATGTTTGGGGAGGGGGTGGAGGGTGGGTCAAAATAATTCCATGCTAAAAATGTTTGGGGTGGGGGTGGTGGGTGGGTCAAAATAATTCCATGCTAAAAATGTTTGGGGAAGGGGGGAGGGGTCAAAAGAATTCCATGCTAAAAATGTTTGGGGAGGGGGGGAGGGGTCAAAACAATTCCATGCTAAAAATGTTTGGGGAGGGGGTGGAGGGTGGGTCAAAATAATTCCATGCTAAAAATGTTCATATCGCTTAATATGTGGTTGAAATAAATTTTTAGAGCCTTTTCAACTACAATAATATGATTGTGACGTTTTGGCTTTGAGCGGGGGAAAATGTCATGACGTCACTTCCCCTTAACAACGCTCGTTCGATATTGGTTCTCAACAAACCATCATTCATTGTTCCTCAGTAACAAAACTGCCCCGAGTGTATTATAAGCCAATAAAGACGTAAGGCAGTCTAGGTCTGTTTAGGCGTCATGTGTTGTGACAATGTGAGTAAAATTTGCTCCTTGATGCAATAGCTGATGTGGCTTAGAAGTAATGTGGTCATTTCTTGTTGATCCTAGGCCGTTTTACAATTAGCAATGACATCACAGTTCACTCCCTTACTATCATTAAGCCCTAATCGATCCTGTAAATGGGGAGAAAAATATGGCGTCACATTATGAGAAAATAGACGCTAGACTCTATCTCTTTCGGTATGTGGTAAATGTAGGTGAACATTAAGTAATAACTTTTACCTACAGCACAAAATGGTCTAAAGCCGTTATTTTGTTTTTTCTTCCTTAAACAGTCTGTTATACTATAGGGAAGATAAATTACAGATGTTTAGCACCGTCTACCTGGGTTTGTTTAGAAGTGGTGCCGTGCCCTTATCTCGACTGATACAAGCTTTTATCTTAACTATTGATCAACAAATTATAGTCTTAAGTTCAGACAAGCTGACGGGAAATGTCTAATCTTATCTTAAAGCTGTGGGTAAAGAACTGAGAGATGTCTTGTTGTGAGACAAGGACTAGACACTTTGTAAAGTCTCGTTCTCGTAACGGAGAGACAGAGGGGCATTAAATGGGAGGTATCAGAAGAGAGGGATAGACAGAGAAAAAAGAAAGAAAGAAAGGAAGGGAAAGAGATAGACAGAAAGCAGAGAACTAGAAAGGAAGTAAGAAAGGGAAAGTGATATATAGAGAGAGAAGCAAGAAAGAAAAAAGATATATATATATATATATATATATATATATATATATATATATATATCAATACTAGAGAGAGAGAGAGAGAGAGAGAGAGAGAGAGAGAGAGAGAGAGAGAGAGAGAGAGAGAGAGAGAGAGAGAGAGAGAGAGAGACAGAGAGAGCTTGTCTGATGTGATGTCCCATGTCACCAACACCTGTGACTCTCTCCAGCTGTACGGGGCGCCAAAAAAAACAAGGAGGAAGTTTTGATGGAATTATCAGATCATGGAAGCCATTGTGACCTCAATATGACCTTTACTCCTCTCTTTACTTCTCTTTATTTCGTTTTTTCGGCGTCTCTATTTATTCATTGTGAACTTCTTTTCACTTTATTTCATGAAGATAATGAAATATGAATACATGTACATATTTTTCGTTCAAAATCAACGGAAGTCTATCGACAACATAATGTTCATCAGACAGACTGTGCAAACGTTTATATCACATTTCCCTACATTTCCTCCCTCGTTCCCTTCCTGTGTGGCGAACGGGCGCAAAGGCCTACAGATCTGCCTATCTTGGTCTGCAGAGGAGCTCTGTGCGCTTGTCCGTTGTCAACTTTGCGCCGATATAGATCTAGATCTAGACGCGACAGAACTTCATCGAGCGACAAAACTATTAAGCCTACAGTACACTCCACTCTAGATCTCGCTCCTTTCACCGCACAGCCTTCTCTGGTCTTGGATATTGTACGATCGTTAAACCTCTGTTTGCTTGACACATCAAGATCCACTATGGGTGAGTTAGGACCAGGTTGCAGTTAATTGATTAATTTATTTGCCAATTAATTGGTTGATTGATGGTGATATTTGTCTATTGAGGATAGAACGAGATTTTTTATCGATAATAGGATCAGTTAGAATACGTTAGCTAATTTTGTGAAATCTCGAGATATAGGCCCTTACGTTTTTTGTGATTGATCTAGATCTAGGCCTATACATATTATAAAGTAAAAAAAAAAAAAAAAAATAGAAATCCTGCAAGACGGTGCACTACTCGGTCCTTTTGCATGGATTTCTGTTAAAGAGAAACATTTCAATGTATGCAGTTTCGGAAAAGAATAATTCGCTGTTTTGCAGATTTTAAAGATCACTGAGTAATCACTCCTCTTATATCTTATAGCAATAGGCC
>JAWDGP010001973.1:385000-470000 GCA_033675545.1 Elysia crispata
GCCAGGATTTGAACCTTACGCACTGTCAGCCCATTGCTTTAAGCTATCTGGCACCCCAAGTTTGTATCAATCAACCTGACAGCTGTTACGTTCTATAGCGTAGTCGATCATGACCTTCCACACATCTCTATCCCTCGTTGCTTTCAGTGCTTTTGTCATTCGTCCCACTTTGAGCTACTTTGTTCGTCCATCCAGCATCTGTTCACGCTGTTTTTGCCCTGCTGCGTTTTCTCTCCATCATTTCAGTTATCACAATATGTTCTAGTTTCTCTCTTCTCATCAAGTGGCCAAAAAAAGGTTGCTTGACGTTTACATATTCTAATTATGAGTGATCTTGTTATATCAGCTACTCATAACACTGTTTTATTCGATTTCTTTTTTATCCATGCGATTCGTACCATTAGCCGAAGGTACCACATCTCTGTTGCCTCCAGTTGCTCTTTTAACTGTGGCCAAATTGTCCAGGCCTCTTATTCATACTTCAGAAGGGGTTCAATTTAGACTCCATGGCTCTTCTTCTTGTGTGTGAATGGAGATGTGTTTATTTGTTAGTGCCGATTTCATTCTTTGGAAACTTTTTTTTTTGTGCTTGCGCTTTTCTCTAAGCAATTTCAGTGTTGATGTGTCCATCGCTTGATATCAAAATACCCAAGCCTGTTATAGTGATGTATTTATTTTGAATTTTCTCTCCAATCCAACCTTCTTCCATTTCAGGCGAGGCGGGTGGATGCTTCAGATAGACGTGGACACGGTCAAAGGTGGACTCACCCTCAACAAGAATTTCTTGGTGGACTTTGGTCAAGAGCCCTACGGTCCAGTTCTGGGCCACGAGATCCGGTACCCTGGCGGAGACTGCACGTCTGACATCTGGCTCTGATGGCCTGGTGACTGCACGCTTCTTCCTGGCTCTGGACACATATACACTCACACTTCCTCTCTTTCTTTCTTTCTTTCTTTCTTTCTCTCTATCTCTCTCTCTCTCGCTCTCTCTCTCTCTCTCTCTCTCTCTCTCTCTCTCTCCCTCTCTCTCTCCCTCTCTCTCTCCCTCTCTCTCTCCCTCTCTCTCTCTCTCTCTATCTATCTATCTATCTCTCTCTCGCTCTTTTGTTTTCTCCTTCTCCTTCTATCCCTTTTCCCTTCTCTCTTTCACTCTCTATCTGTCTCTCTCTCTCTTTTCTCTCTGTCTCGTTCTCTTCTCTCTCTCTCTCTCGCTGTCTCGTTCTCTTCTCTTTTTCTCGCTGTCTCGTTCTCTTCTCTTCTCTCTCTCTCTCTCTCTCTCTCTCTCTCTCTCTCTCTCTCTCTCTCTCTCTCTCTCTCTCTCTCTCTCTCTCTCTCTCTCTCTCAACAGAGAACGGCTGTCTGGTTGGAAAACCTTATAAACGTACAGTTCTCTACATGACGTGTGTCTGCCGTGCGATTCTGAAACTTACATGAAAATTGGTGATTTTTCTTGTGATATAAATCATCCAAGATGAGCTTGCAAAATAAGAAAAATAATAATTTACAGGAATGATTTTGAAAAGAAAAGATAAGCATGAAGTTTAAGGACGTATTAGGAGGAAAAAAATGACGTATTTTGGTGCACTTGAAAAAAAAATCGAAAATCCTTAATTTTGATCAGTTAGAGAATCGATCTGGGAGCCTCGGCAGTGCAGAGCTGGGAGGGAGCCAGCTTCACCCAGTGTCATTGGGAGAAGATGTAAGATCTGTTTGAGTGGAAAGGGGAGAAGGATGGGAGGGGGGAGAGCGTGGCGGGAAGGACTGGAAAGGGAGGGGTCGTTTAAGGACCATGGGAAAAAATATTACCGTTATTTTATTTTCAAGTGGTAGAAAACTATTGTTATATCCCTGACTGTGACGACAAGACTTATCTTTTACCGACGAAGTAAACAAAGAAACAAACGCTCAAGGGATGAATTATTCTTTTTTTATTTCTTTTTTTTTCTGTATGTAATTCGTTTCCTATTAAGTTTTATACAATAATTTATATCAATGTTTTGTTATACTTTCACTTTGTTTTTTGCGCTATGGGATTTTTTTTTCTGTCAATCTCTTATTATAAGCAACTTTTATCTTTGACCATAGATGCACAGCAAATTTCTTTATCAGTCATATTGTACTGTTTATTACGTTTACTTATCAACGCGTCAACTTTTGTTTTTGTTTTTGTTTTTGTTTTTTTTTATGTTGTCTTTACAGTCTTTATGTGTGTGCGTGTGTGTGTGCTTCTTTTGGTTAATGGTTGGCCATTTCCTCTCCAGAATCAAGGAAAATATCTTAAGCATTAAGCCGAGAGGTAAGAGGCATGACGAAAAATTTTAAAATAAGCTAATTCTGTACTTTCCCAATCTATTTATAGATCCTTTTAAACGCTTATATTAGAAGGTTATGAATTCCCGCAAAAAAGTGCATAAGGGTGCGCTGCCTTGCGGGAATTCATAACTCTCCATTTATTTAAAGCTATATGATAATAAAGGACTAAAAGAACCTACAAATAGATTTGGACTTCTAGAAATTTTCGACATTTCCCGTGCGCACAAGATTGAAAAAGAAGCCCCATTATAGGCCCAGGTAGCGCGCATCTCTTAATGACCTCTTGATGGCTTGCAGTTAGTTTCTTGCAAACTTTAGGATGATAACAATAATACACAGACCCTGAAGCTTCAACACTGTGACCTTCTCCTGAAGACCGATAGTTTAGTGTACAGGTGTGTAAGCTTATCTGTGTCGTGGAAAGATTCATATATCTCATCTCTCGAACTGGGACTTTAGATTGGAAAATTTTCTCATCAACTTGGCATGATATAGATAGGTGTTGAATTCTATACAATCAGTTACCACGTAATACTTTCAGTCTTTGAAGCAGTGAAGATAACAAAACCTGAATATGTTGAACCTTACAGAAGAAGGCCAGATATGTTGTTTTGCTTCTCCGCGTATCGTTATTTCTTATGAAACCAGTGCGAATTTTTTGTCAAACTTCGAAGGTGTAATGTTTTGTTATTTGGTGAAATGGACTACGGTTGGAAAAGTATAATTATTTGCCTTCGAATCGAAATTTGTATATGTTTGTGATTTTTTTATTATTATTATTTCTTATCCTGCAATTAGCATAAGAATTGCTGTTTTTTTTAAAGTAAGGAACTTTTACTGTAGATCAACTATTATTGGATCTCGATCTCACTGTCTCAGGTGTTACCTAATCCAAGAGTATCCCGTGCTATATTTATTCCATAACACGCTAGCCCTTGGCGCTCTGCTTTTTAGACGGCCATGATCGACCCCAGTTCTGTATTGATTTTTCTGTCATTTTCAGTTAAATGCGTCGAATTAATTAGATCTAGCACAAATACGAACACAGATCAAGGATATAACAATATTTCACGATGTTTAAAGAGGGGGTAACGCTCGCGGAGCTTTGAAGTCCGGTTATCTCGCTTTAGTTGCAGTTGGTTTGTTGTTTTTTACTGCTACGACTACAATGCTCTCTCTGTGTATCATAGGAAATATAAAAACTTGTCTGTTATCTAGAACTCCTCACACGCTATCTGGTCTATCTGTGTCAGGGGTTATTGACATACAATCTTCTAATTTAAAATCAGGCCCAGGATATAGATCTAGTTAGGATGGGAAGAAGCGTCTGAAATCTTCTCAATCGTTAGAGGATAGTATGAAAATGGTGAGATTCTGTGATCGAGCTCACATGCGGAGCTTCACTCTGGGGACAAGGTTATATCTCATCTAACAAGCTCTATCGTTGACTTGTCCGAACTTCAGTCCCCATATATGCGTATGCGATAGACTTGGGAGATTTAACACTAGATTAGCCGAATATATGAGACAGGAGAGATTATAAGTTGATATCATGGAGTAGAGGAATGAGTATCTTCTTAGAGCAGGGAGAAAGACTGGGTTTTCGGCGTATTTCACTGGTGTTTTTGCTTCCGTTTATTTATGATTTTGTCACTGTATTTTTTTCCTTTCTGTCTCCATGCATATTTTTTCCCCGCAATATAAATCAGTGATCACTTGGTTACGCTTTGGTCTGCATCTTGAGCAACTAACATATTGATGTCATTATTTGAATAAACAGAAACTTATATACATTATATTTATAGCCATATGTGTTGCTGATTTGTATTTACCCTTAACATCGATGATGATGTAATACTTTTCCACATGATGATGATGAGGATGGTAGTGATAATGACAATGATGATGATGATGATGATGATGTTGATAATGAGGAGGAGGATGGTAGTGATATTAACAATGATGATGATGAAGAGGAGGAGGAGGAGGAGGATGGTAGTGATATTAACAATGATGATGATGAAGAGGAGGAGGATGGTAGTGATATTAACAATGATGATGATGAGGAGGAGGAGGATGGTAGTGATATTAACAATGATGATGATGATGAGGAGGAGGATGGTAGTGATATTAACAATGATGATGATGAGGATGAGGAGGTTGGTAGTGATAATGACAATGATGATGATGAGGATGAGGAGGTTGGTAGTGATAATGACAATGATGATGATGAGGATGAGGAGGATGGTAGTGATAATGACAATGATGATGATGATGAGGAGGAGGTTGGTAGTGATAATGACAATGATGATGATGAGGATGAGGAGGTTGGTAGTGATAATGACAATGATGATGATGAGGATGAGGAGGATGGTAGTGATAATGACAATGATGATGATGAGGATGAGGAGGATGGTAGTGATAATGACAATGATGATGATGAGGAGGAGGAGGAGGAGGATGGTAGTGATAATGACAATGATGATGATGATGATGATGATGATGATGATGATGATGATGATGATGATTATAATAATGATGATGAGGATGAGAAGGATGTTAGTGATAATGACAATGATGATGATGAGGAGGATGGTAGTGATAATGACAATGATGATGATGAGGAGGATGGTAGTGATAATGACAATGATGATGATGAGGATGAGGAGGTTGGTAGTGATAATGACAATGATGATGATGAGGATGAGGAGGATGGTAGTGATGATGACAATGATGATGATG
The DNA here is from genome assembly GCA_033675545.1 of Elysia crispata. Lineage (NCBI taxonomy): Eukaryota > Metazoa > Mollusca > Gastropoda > Plakobranchidae > Elysia > Elysia crispata. Next base: position 390,056 of record JAWDGP010001973.1, read on the forward strand.
AGGATGAGGAGGATGGTAGTGATGATGACAATGATGATGATGAGGAGGAGGAGGATGGTAGTGATAATGACAATGATGATGATGAGGAGGATGGTAGTGATAATGACAATGATGATGATGATGAGGATCAGGAGGATGGTAGTGATAATGACAATGATGATGATGAGGAGGATGGTAGTGATAATGACAATGATGATGATGAGGATGAGGAGGATGGTAGTGATAATGACAATGATGATGATGAGGAGGATGGTAGTGATAATGACAATGATGATGATGATGATGATGATGAGGATGAGGATGGTAGTGATAATGACAATGATGATGATGAGGAGGATGGTAGTGATAATGACAATGATGATGATGAGGATGAGGAGGATGGTAGTGATAATGACAATGATGATGATGAGGATGAGGAGGATGGTAGTGATAATGACAATGATGATGATGATGATGATGATGATGAGGAGGAGGAGGAGAAGGAGGATGGTAGTGATAATGACAATGATGATGATGATGATGATGTTGATGATGAGGAGGATGGTAGTGATAATGACAATGATGATGATGAGGATGAGGAGGATGGTAGTGATAATGACAATGATGATGAGGAGGAGGATGGTAGTGATAATGACAATGATGATGATGAGGATGAGGAGGATGGTAGTGATAATGACAATGATGATGATGAGGAGGATGGTAGTGATAATGACAATGATGATGATGATGATGAGGATCAGGAGGATGATGATGATGATGATGATGATGATGATGAGGATGAGGAGGATGGTAGTGATAATGACAATGATGATGATGAAGAGGAGGAGGAGGAGGAGGATGGTAGTGATAATGACAATGATGATGATGAGGATGAGGAGGATGGTAGTGATAATGACAATGATGATGATGAGGATGAGGAGGATGGTAGTGATAATGACAATGATGATGATGATGAGGATCAGGAGGATGGTAGTGATAATGACAATGATGATGATGAGGATAAGGAGAATATTAGTGATAATGACAAGGATGATGATGATGAGGAGGAGGATGGTAGTGATAATGTCAATGATGATGATGAGGATGAGGAGGATGGTAGTGATAATGACAAGGATGATGATGATGATGATGAGGAGGATGGTAGTGATAATGACAATGATGATGATGAGGATGAGGAGGAGGATGATGATCATGATGATGATGATGATGAGGAGGAGAAGGAGGAGGATGGTAGTGATAATGACAATGATGATGATGAGGAGGATGGTAGTGATAATGACAATGATGATGATGATGATGAGGATGAGGATGGTAGTGATAATGACAATGATGATGATGAGGATGAGGAGGATGGTAGTGATAATGACAATGATGATGATGATGAGGATGAGGATGGTAGTGATAATGACAATGATGATGATGATGACGATGACGATGATGGTGATAATGACACTGATGATGATGATGACGATGAGGATGATGGTGATAATGACAATGATGATGATGATGATTACGATGACGATAAGGATGATGGTGATAATGATAATGATGATGATGATTATGATGATGGTGATAATGACAATGATGATGATGATTATGATGATGGTGATGATGATGATGATGATGATGATGATGATGACGATGAGGATGATGGTGATAATGAAATGATAATGATGATGATGATAGTGATAATGACAATGATAAAAGTGATGATGATGATGATGATGATGACGATAATGGTGATAATGACAATGATGATGATGATGTTGATGATGATGACGATGAGGATGATGGTGATAATGATGGCGATGATGACGATGACGATGAGGATGATGGTGATAATGACAATCATGATGAGGATGATGATGAGGATGGTGGTGATAATGACAATGATGATGGTGATGATGATGACGATGAGGATGATGTTGATAATGACAATGATGATGGTGATAATGACAATGATGATGATGGGGATGATGATGATGATGACGATGAGGATAGTGGTGATAATGACAATGATGATGATGATGATGATGACAATGACGATGAGGATGATGGTGATGATGACGATGACGATGAGGATGATGGTGATAATGACAATGATGATGATGATGATGATGATGATGATGATGATGATGATGATGAAGAAGATGATAACGATGAGGATGATGTTGATAATGACAATGATGATGATGATGATAATGACAATGATGATGACGATGATTACGATGATGGTGATAATGACAATGATGGTGATGATGATAATGACAATGATGATGATTACGATGACGATGATGGTGATAATGACAGTGATGATGATGATGACGATGACGATGACGATGATGGTGATAATGACAGTGATGATGATGATGACGATGACGATGACGATGATGGTGATAATGACAATGATTATTATGATAATGCTGATGATGATGACGATAATGATGATGAGGATGATGGTGATAATGACAATGATGATGATGATGATGACGATAGTGAAAGCTAATCAATGAACCATTATATTAGGTACCGAGAGCAGTTCGAGTAGGCTTTCTCACAGTCTTGGCAGGGGACGAATCCGCAAAAGCCATGAGATTTTATCCCAATGTGCAAACTGAATCATCTAATGCAAAGCCCATTTATTACACACAATCAGTCACCTGCTCTTTAGCGTAGGCGATTATGGCTTTCCACACATAGATATCTCGATCAGCCGTCGCTTTTTGGTGCATCTGTCACTCGTCCTATATTTAGCCACTTCATTAGTCCATCCTGCAACTTTTCTCGCTGTTTTCCCCGGCTGCGTTTTTCTTCAAGCAATCTGGTTGTTCAGGTAACAGGATGTTCTAGCCTAGTTCTTCTGTTCTCATTTCATAGCCAAAAAAAAAAAGGTTACCTGGCGTTTGCTTACGATCTAAAGAAAAATTAAAAAGGGAAACTTAGTAACAGCGGCGAAATGAGGAAGTGAAATAAAAAAACCAAAACGAAACAAAAATACCCAAGGGAAATTACTGCAAGTAAAAATGGTCTAGTTTCAAAACAATCAAAATAATGCAGGCTGCTGAGTCCTATTAGCTGAATGATTATTCAGGAGAAAGTGTGAAATATTTTAAAATTAGTCTTAGTAAGTAGATCTAGATCTAGATTAGATATTGTTTCATGAGGAACGGTATTTAAAATCAGCAAATCACCTAGTCTAGGATGTCTGAGATAGATGCTATAATCGAAGCTCGATGCACCTAAAGGAATCTTTGCATTTCGATGCCACTCCAGTAGATCGGCAATCTCAAATCAAGAAGTGCTTTCAATAGGAAAATCAACAACAGCAAACAAACAGCAAGACAATTAGATCTAGAATCTATTTTTTAAGGTCATGAATCTGAAGATAAAATCTATTTTGACTCGGACAATGACCGAGAATATTTGCCACAATAGGCCTATCAAGAGATCTAAACTATTTCCAAACCTAGCTCTACCCCCAATACCGAAACTAAGAATGAAACAGAAAGCTATCCATATGAGTTCTAAATCTAAATCTAAATCTAAATCCAAGTGGAAAAGTAAAATTTCTAATTGGACACATTGGTTTAGTATACTAAGATATGATATGTTGTAGTGTTCTCTTTATGGCTAATTCATTGTTAGAAAATGACATGCACTATTTTGAGGCATTAATAAGTTCTATTTGTGGCCAGACAAATGAAGCCCTCTTTAGTATGATAGAGGTACCATACGCACTCGGAAGACCTTCCAGGGGAAAGACTAAATAAGGGAGAACCATAGTATATCAGGCTTTAAACTTAAAGCTGCTTGCAAAATTTCACAAATTTACAAATTGTTAGCAATTTAATCCAATTTAGGGGTCTAACAAAAAAAATAAATGGATTTTAACATTTTAAAGAATAATAATAAAAAAAATTATAATGCCTTCTGTTAAATTTGCCAAGTTTACATGTTGTAAAAAAACAAGATTACTGCTGAATGAGTTGATAGTTTTCTTTTGGAATTTTTTTTTGTATAATACCCATGCATGAGCAATTTTTAAGCTAAAAATGGTCCAGAGAAAAATGAGTTAACTATTTTTTAAAGAAAGGAGAGTGAAAAAAGTAATTATTTGGTAGTGACCAGATTGTCTTGATAGCTCTACATGTTTTACTAAACATTAATTATTGGAAGTGTTTTGTTCTACTCAAGAAAGGGACATTACTGCAACTTTTTATGTTTTAAAGGATCACAAACTTAATACAAACGTAATACGAGTGAAGAACCATTTTTGTCTGTTATTCCTCCAGTCATGAAATCTGCAAGTGATCCTCACCTAGCGTTGGCGCAGCATGTGACCCCAGGCTACTTCCAGCAAATCAACAACCTCACCTCGTCACAGGCAACTGCTGAATATGTTGTTTACTTAAAAGGTAATCAGCAAAAAAAAATATCTGGTTTGATCAATTTTTAATTTTCAAATTCTTTTCTCCTTAATGATACTTTTCATCTTTCTTTTTTTTTCTTTTTTTCTAACCGAATGTTTGTTAGGTTGATTAAATTGTTTTTGACAGATTGAGTAAATATGTGTAAAAACTTTAATGTGGAATATTATGTTTTCAATGCAATTACCTGGTTGTATAGCTGAAATAGGTAATCCAGATATGGCAAGGTCTTTATTCTCTTACTCTACAATGGAAGACAAAAGAAAATATTATATAATATGAGCAGCATACACTGTTTTACAAAGACTATTGATAATTTGTTCTCAATTATCCGGGACAAGTTGTATGGTATAAATGAAATTATTTTATGTACCTTATAAAATATCTTCTATTATTTGACCATGAATTGAACAATTTTACTTGTTGACTTCACAATAGTGATCAGAGACAGGCAAAACAATCTGTCGTAATTTGCAGAAAACAAAGACTAGATCAAAGTTTATCACTGTCTCCTTTTGATATCTGTCAGAAATTACAAGACACCATTGGAAACCGACCGAGGGAAGATCAGCATGCGTGAACAGCTCATGTCGCAGACAGTTTTCTTTAATAGATAGACCACATCACTGCAGAAAGTAGGTGGAGTGTGAAAAATATTCAGAAGCTCATTCTAAGTACATGATTTACTGTAACATTTATCTACAGTTGAGTCCAAATAATTTGAATCCGGATAGTTCGAATTCTTGGATAATTCGAAGTCCTTTAATTTTACTGAATATTTCTCTATTGAAGCTTTGTTAAAAAATATCGGTTAGTTCGAATTTTGAAATAAGGATCCAGTTAATTCGAATTTTGAAATAAGGATCCAGTTAATTCGAACCGATTTTGGTGTGGTTTTTTTATTCTGACACAGTAAAAGCACTTTTCCAGGCTTGTAAAACAAAATGCATGTTGTGCTATGCTCCGCGGTGTATTCTGATAATTAGAATTTCGGATAATTCGAAGTCCTTTTTTATCCGAATGACTTCGAAATAAGCGGATTCGACTGTATATATATATATATTTATATTCAATCCACTTGCTCTTTTTTTCACTTTACTTTACATTGAAATTGAGTTTCTTATTTGAAAGTTATCAAGAAGTTCTCTGGGAAAGAGAAGGTATAAATTTTGAATGTTTTTGTTTTGCAGATGTGGTGAAGTGTTTTGTGCTAAATGTGTTGCTTACCAAAGGCGTTTGAACAGGCTTGCGCATTTTGATCTGGATGGAGACCTTGAAAAGGTAATTTTTAAATTTTCTGCGGGCATTAACGCTCAATCCAGTCTTGGTGTAAATATCCTCATTTTGTATTGGTTATGAATATAGAACATCCTTTAAATTTTTCCCGAAGCTTAAAAAGAAATTTTGAGTGCATTGTTTCTGATTCATACTGTAAATATTTTGGTTGTTATGAGTTTGCATGCTTGCTGTTTCAAAATTTATTTTTTTCATTTCCCACAAAATTTTATCCCAGAGTAGGAATGTTTTTTTTACGTTAGAAAATTTTACATAACTTGTGATTGCTTAGAGATAAAGTCTGGAATTTATAGCTCACACTAGTAACCTTCCCTGTTTGATAGGTGTGTAAGGTGTGCTTTGAAAAGGATAAACTGACAGACGGACAGATCAGGAGTCACACCCAAGATTTGATCATTCTACGCAGACGGTTTAAGGAGAAAAGTTTGCCAAGTTTTAATGCCGGCAACGCCTCCATCTGGCGCAATAAAGTTGACTTTGACAGAGAATGTGAGAGGTTGGTCATTTTCTTTCCCTTTTCCATCCACACATGAAGAGAACTGCGCTTGTCAATGTGAGATGCACAACATTTCTTTTTCTTCCATGATCTACTTAAACAATCACTCATAAAAATGTGTTGTTTGTGTGTGTGTGAATATATATATATATATGTATTAATTTACAAAATGCCAAAGAGGAGAGGAAAGGGTAACAGCCAGTCTTTCCTTAATTAGCAAAGACTTGTAATAAAAATGGGCCCAAAAAGTTTCTCTGCAAGTAACTATTAACTTTTATGGAGAAGAGAACATTCCTAGTATAAAAATCTTTTATTTTTTTAGACTTGAAAATGAAAAGAAATCGTAACAATTTTATTTAAAAAAGTTGTTTTGGTAATTTGTCAATTTATTAAAAAAAAACCTTGATAACTGAGAGCAATGATCAATTCTTGATTACTCGATTTAAAATCCCACCGATCAGAATTTCTTGGAAAATTGTCATACTTGCAATATTGAGGTTCACACATGAATCACTGAGGTATGAAGAGACCTAACCCAGGACTTCGGACATCTTGAGGATCAGCATGAAAAATATAAAATTTGAAATGTTTAATTTGTTTGTGTTGTTTGCTGAGTATTGGAAGCTGAATTCGTACTTGAAGCTTCCTTTCAAAGAGCCAAAATACTGTATTGGCAGTGATTTCTGAAGGGAATAAAGATTGGTCTCTTTTTTAATGATTTTTTTTTCCTTTAGTTTTTTGGTTATTTGCGTTCATGGTTAAAGATTTTATCTTAATTTCTGTTTATCACTCAGTTTATGCAGCCACATTTAATTTTTTTTTAATTTTCTGAAGTTCTCCAAGCCCCTCTCTGCCTGCTGAAACAACTGGAAACTTTTAATATATATTTTTTTTTTTGCCCTTCTCGTTACTGTGTGTTGTGAAAGATGAAATATGTGTACAACCTCTCTTTTAATGAACAATTAATGGTAACTTTTAAAAGCTACATTCTTAAACCCTAGACACTAGTGAAATTGGTAAGACTGATAAAGTACAATGTGACTCACATATATATATATATATATATTCCCTTATTTTATATATATATATATAAAATAACGGAATAAAACAAATTACATTTTTTTCTTTGTGCTTTTTCGTGCAGGCTCATCCAAGGCTTTGAGCAGAGTGTTGGGAATTCTGAACTCAAACGAACTTTTCATGAAGTCAAAAGTTTTCTCTCCACACCAAACTGGATGAAGTCAAGTGTATGGATGGTGAGGTGTTTGCTTCTCCTGAATTTTCCATTGATCAATGTAGAAATAAATTGTAGACAAGTGTTTAAAAAGCCAAAAAAAAAGGAACATCTGGCAAACTTTCATAAGTTTTCATTAAGATTAATTCTTTGTTTTTATGATTTTAATTTTAAAGAAAGAGTCCATACACAAAAAGGTCTGTAATGTTTTTAGTGAGGCAATCCCTGTTAATTTTTCTTTGGATATTTATAAATATTATTATTATTATTATTATTATTATTATTATTATTACTATTATTACTGTCATCAAATTAATAACACAATTACAGCCTTAAATGGTATTCTTTATTCCTCTTTTGTAATGCTTTTCATTTAAAACATTACTCCCTCTTTTAAGGCCATGCTAACCTTCGTAAAATGGTTACATTGTATCGTCCAGCTAGAAAATATGGCCACCAGCTGTCAGTTGTGCCGGGAGAAGCCTGGATGGCTGAGTGGAAAGATCTGGTGCCGTGTATGTGGAATAGTGACCTGTTCAAACTGTTCGAGCAAAGACCTTCTTGTCTATGTACCAGACAGCAACAGAGAGGAAGGGGAGACCAGCAAAATGCCTCATGCCCACCTGGCTGTGATCAAGATTGTTGGGGTAAGCAATGGAGTCGACACATTTTTAAAAAATGGCAAATTTGTGGGATAGGTCAAACCATCTTTTATTATTATAATATGGCTTTCTAATGTTTTTATTTTTTTCTGAATATGTTTGCCAAAACATAAAAGAACATTCATCAATGAAGAATTTATTATAAATGGGTTTCGTCATTTTGGGATGAGAGGGCTTTGTAGACAAAAACTATTGAGAGCTTCAAAAAATTTTGCTATAGTGTATTATAAGGGATTAAAATTGCATTTGGCCAGATTGAGGGTTAATTCTGTCTTCTTTACGGTGGCTGGATCCCTTTGAATTATTAATTCTAATGCCAATAAGCCCACAATGATGCATTATCATTTTACTTTGCAGTAGCATAATTATGGTATTCAATAGTGGAACAGACTCCTGACAGAGTAATACAAAAGGCAGTAAGAGATACAAATCCAAGAGCAACTCATATTTATATTATTTTCTTGGCCCAATTACTAAAACATGCAGTGGAATATAGTGAAACCGAAAATCTAGATAAATCTTTTTTGATTTATGCTTTTTTTTTGTATTAACCAAATTAGTTCTAAGAGTAAACAGTTTGAGAAGCAAAATCATATTTGTGTTTATATATATTTTTTTTTTTTTTGGGGGGGGGGCATGGGGTAGTTTAATACAGGTTTTACTGTAATTTGAGAGAGTTGTGTCCCTCAGTGTCCTTCAGTAGAGCCAGAGGTCAGTCTTTACCTACGGGTCTGCCAACTATGCAAAGATAAATTGGTCGAGCGCCAGGTCAGACGTTACAGTGAGGAGGAGAGGGAAGATGACGGTTCAGAGACTTTCCTGGACAGTCTAGTCGGTCTGCATGAACAGTTTTACCGCAACGAGGAGCGGGTTAGAGCACAGTTGCCTAAGGTAAGTACTGGTGTGTTTAGCATCCAGTCGAGTAAAGATAAGAGTTGATATATCCAGCAGTGGTCAAGATAATATAGGAGCTGATATGTGAGGCACTATTCACTGTAAGAAAGGAATTGATATGATGAGTATTGAGTTGAAATGAGATAGCTGCTGATTTAACTAGCACTCTTCAAGATAAGATATGAATTGATATGTCAGGCTCTATTCATAGTAAGATAGGAATTCCAGATAAGATAGGAACTGACATGTTGGGCACTAGTGAAGATAAGATAGAAATTGACTTTTGAGCACTTTTCATGATAAGATAGGAATTGACATGTCAGGCTCTAGTCAAGATAAGATAGGAATGATATGGCAAGAATCCATTTGAAATAATATAAGAACTAATAGGATAGGACCACCATTCAATCAAGATGTGGGATAAGTATTGTTCTGTCAAAATAAGATAAGACCTGAAATGACTAGGATTGAGCCAAGATAAGGTAACTGAAATGACTAACATTCAGCTAAAAAAGGATAACTGATTTGACCAGCATCAAGCCAAGATAAGATAACTGGTATAAACTAGCATCCAGCCAAGATAAGATAACTGAAATGACTAACATTCATCTAAAAAAGGATAACTGATTTGACCAGCATCAAGCCAAGATAAGATAACTGGTATAAACTAGCATCCAGCCAAGATAAGATAACTGAAATGACTAACATTCATCTAAAAAAGGATAACTGATTTGACCAGCATCAAGCCAAGATAAGATAACTGGTATAAACTAGCATCCAGTCAAGATAAGATAACTGGTATAAACTAGCATCCAGTCAAGATAAGATAACTGGTATAAACTAGCATCCAGTCAAGATAAGATAACTGGTATAAACTAGCATCCAGTCAAGATAAGATAACTGGTATAAACTAGCATCCAGTCAAGATAAGATAACTGGTATAAACTAGCATCCACTCAAGATAAGATAACTGGTATAAACTAGCATCCAGTCAAGATAAGATAACTGGTATAGACTAGCATCCAGTCAAGATAAGATAACTGGTATAGACTAGCATCAAGCCAAGATAAGATAACTGGTATAAACCAGCATCAAGCCAAGATAAGATAACTGGTATAAACTAGCATCAAGTCAAGATAAGATAACTGGTATAAACTAGCATCAAGCCAAGATAAGATAACTGGTATAAACCAGCATCAAGCCAAGATAAGATAACTGGTATAAACTAGCATCAAGTCAAGATAAGATAACTGGTATAAACTAGCATCAAGCCAAGATAAGATAACTGGTATAAACCAGCATCAAGCCAAGATAAGATAACTGGTATAAACTAGCATCAAGCCAGGATAAGATAACTGGTATAAACTAGCATCAAGTCAAGATAAGATAACTGGTATAAATGAGCATCCAGTCAAGATAAGATAACTGGTATAAACCAGCATCCAGCCAAGATAAGATGAGACTTGATGTTCAGTAACAAGTGAGATAAGACATCAATAGACTATCATCTCATCGAGATAAGGGAAGACTTAAGCTAACAACTTAACTGAACTGAGCAAGAAAAGATAGGTTAGAAACTATTTGACTGGCACCTAGACAAGATGAGCTGAGAATCTATCACAATAGTAGCAACACAAAGAAAGAACCGATGCGTTTTGCATCCATGAAGGTTCATGTGAGAAGTGTTTTGAAACCTGTCATAAGTGGATAAAGGAAATGATGATATATCAAAAGAAATATTATGTTAATATCGAAATGATGCAAAAGTTGTTTTTCTACCTGTTATGTCATAAGTAGAGCTAAACTTTCATACTAATGTTTAGTATGTTTCAAAACAAAAGTTTTTTTTCACGCAGAATTTTTCATTGTAAGTAAGCTATTTCGACAAAATGTGCAAGTTTCAAAGAGGAAATGATTTCTGTTTAATTTATTAATACTAACTTTATTATATGTTTCTTATAAAAATAAATTATTTCTGTTTCACTATTTATAACTAACACTATTTGTTTGGTACTTTTTTCAAATGAGTGGGGGATATAGAGATTTCAATATTCAGAAAAGTCTTAGCTTCTACATAAGGAAAATTGCAAAAAGTTATCACTATTCTTCGAGGATATATATTGTATTTCTGACTCTTTAAACATAATGAGAAAAATGAAAGAAATTATCTACTATAAAGTGAATTGCAAAATAATTCAAGTTTTTGACATTCAACTGAGTAATTCTGATTCGGACTTTGAGATTGTGTACACTTGGACTTTGAATCTTCTCTTAAGATCCTGTTTTGGTTTTATCAGTACAGGGAGGTGGCTGAGTCCCTGGTGGACAGCAGCCAGGCCAGCAGCTCGCAGGCCAATATGAAGCTACTAGCCAAGGCTCAGGTACGGAAATTCCGTTGTTTGGTTGGTTGGTTGATATAGTCTGACCCCACAAGTCCTTGTTTCTTTTTTCTCGTTTTTGGTTGATTGTACATCCTCTGAATTTCCAGAAATTTGGAAATTTGTTATATAGAGACACACCAGCTTTCTTTCAAGTCAAGGATAAGGCTGGTTAGATGGAATACAATCCCATGTAAGATAAGATAAGATATACTTTTATCGTCCTTCATAGGCATATTGTGGTGGTTTTACATGCAGCACGAGATTAGAGTACATAAACAGAAAAAAATCTTATATAAGGTGATAATGACAGACCTTTAAATAACATGTATGGTGGAAAAATAAATCTAAGGTAACCTAAAATTAAACATTTTATTATAGAAGTTTAACTGCTCTAGGCAAAAAAGAGTTACGGTACCGCTCAAGTCTACATTTTATAACCAGGGGTTTACCAGAGCGTTCAGAGAAACCGACTAGGCTGCTGAGAGGGTGCGTATTATCTTTTAGAATAGAGATGATTTTACTCTGACATTTGCATAAATACAAAACATTAAAGGAGGTGAAAAGATCATTGACTAGACGCAGTCTGTTACATTTATGAATAATGACATCGATTTTGGTATAGTTCAAACAGGAGGGCCAGACCTGTTAATGTCAGTCTAATGCCTGACGAGTCCTGTAAGTGACATTCAGTATCTTTGAGGAACAGGGCTTAGGAACTGAATCTTCATATTGATCCAGTGATGGTAATGTGAATCAAGCCTACAATTAAGATCTTCATACCCTCAATATGAAATGAAAAAGTGTGCTTCATCACCTGGCCCATCTATGCTCCTTGATTTGATTATAATAGATTTTACCACTTTGCTTACTCAGCAAAAAAAATTTGAATGAGTCTTTTTCCAAATATTCTCAGTGTAAGTTGAAAAAGTGTGGTCGCATTACCCATCTATGCGCCTTGATTTGATTGTAATAGATTTTACCACTGTCCACCAGGGACTCGGCTGTATGAGAGCTACTGATTGAGTTTTTAAGTTTGGGTTTCTAAGTTTGGTTTTTAAGTTTGGGTTTTTTTTTAGTTTGGATTTTGAGTTTGGTTTTTAGTTTTTATTTTTAGTTGGGTTCTAGTTCCAGACTAGACAGTTTTTTTTTTTTATCTCAACTTTGTTTTGTCGACTGCAATGAAAGAAACGATAAAAACTTACATCAGTATAGTTTTTATTTCCTGCACACTTACCTTTCGTGCCTTAACACTAGCCACATTACTCATAGTTTGTCATATCTGGTAGCTTAGTTGGAATTCTCTAAGTTTACCATTAAAACAAAACTAATTCCTGGCTTTGTTGGACAACTTACACTTTCATACACACACATAACATTTCATAATTTATCACACCCAACCTGTAGAGTGGAGAGACAAACTTCATTGAGTAGGGAGTAAGCATATAGCCAATTTTGTACAATTTTTGCAGGATTGTTAATAGTGCCTATAGTGTGTCGTGTCGCTACTGCTACACCACACCCTCCCTCGCGAGTTACTTCTTTTTAAAGCAACACTTAGTTTCTTTGATTTTTAAAACATTACCAGTTTATCAATGAAGACGACACCCATTTAATCTTTTTGAATTGTAAACAGAGCTGCTATTCGTAAATTGTTTCAGGTGTGGTAACTTACTCTGAGTCACACAACATTGAAAACTTGCAATATGAATCTGATATTGCATTTTCATATAAAGCTGTATTAATTCAAGATAAGTGTCTCACTAATTTCCTTCAGACTTTTGTTTCTTTGTTTGATTTAGGAGGACCTGGCGGATGTCCTTGCCGGACATATCACGGTGGTCCAAAAACTGAAGCGACTGAAGCCAATCACAGAAACACAGTCAGTTCTCCTGAAGACTTACATCAAGGTATGTTGGCTTGGCTTGAGGCAGGTGTTTTGTCAAATTTGGTTTTTACTCTGCCAAAATTTGGGATAATCTTTTTCTTTCTCTGTTCCCATATATCTTTCTCTTGCTCTTTCTATCTATCAATTTACATATCTATCTATTTACCTGTCTTTCTCCATTTATATCTCTCTCTCTCTCTCTCTCTCTCTGTCTCTCTCTGTCTCTCTCTCTCTTACTCTACCCTACACACCCTCTTTATTTTGAGCTACTGTATCAGCCATCCATTAGGTTTTGTATTCGTTTCCATTGGTCTGTTTGTCTATATATATAAATGTCTGCCAAGAAAGCAGTGCGTATGTCTGTCTGTCCATCTAGGCCAAGTGTGAATTTTATCTGGAGCACATGTCTGAGTTCAGAGCAGTGAAGCACAAGCTCAGCGAGTCCGTGCCCGCAGAGAGTCTGGACTTTATACAGCGAGTCATGGATAAAAATGTGAGTAGTCCATCAGTCACCATTAGGTAGTACCAAAGTCCTAATACAAGAATGCTCACTGGGTTGAGTATGGGCAGAGCTGGTGTCAAGCAAAATGAAAAAAAAATATTTCCTGGCTATTCCACTTTCTCTTGCTTTGAGGATACCCCCCTTTACCAGAAGAATCTGCTTTAATATTTGTTGTTGTTTACATTGTTTTCCAGACAATCCAAATTTTTCTTTTACATTTGTTTCCTAAAATGCAAAGAAATGATGAAGGTGCTGCCTTTCAAAATCAAACAGAATAAATAAAAGTTACCATCTCACTAAAAAGTGAAAGCATTTTGTTTCCTCTAAAAATTAAGTGCTCCAAAGCTGCTAATTTAATAGGTAGTAATGTCACAATGCAGCATTCATGTTGGAAACATAATTTGGTGTCCTAGTTTTCATTTTTTTTAAAAAGCTGTCGCCATATTCTTTTCTCAAAGTATATACAGCTACTGAGGATAACACATGGGAAAAGGAGAGAAAAAAAAAAGAGAGAGAGAGAGAGAGAGAGAGAGAGAGAGAGAGAGAGAGAGAGAGAGAGAGAGAGAGAGAGAGAGAGAGAGAGAGAGAGAGAGAGAGAGAGAGAGAGAGAGAGAGAGAGAGAGAGAGAGAGAGAGAGAGAGAGAGAGAGAGAGAGAAAGAGAGTACATTATAAGGACTTAGGTGACTCAAATAATCCCCAAGGTCTTCTCTAACAACTCTTCAAACTTTTCAACCCAAATTATCTTGGGCAGTCAGGCTTCACAATAAAGGAACATTGATTTGAATTGTCAGGTGATCTTCCACTTTATCTGTTACGTAAAAACCTAGCAAACGACAATACACCTTCCCTTGTTTTTCTTTTCCAGGCTATCATCAGCACTCACCTGCTACTGCGCCAGTTGGTCTACGAGACGATCAGTCTGTGCGAGAAGTATAGCCTGGAGGAAACCCTCCTGTTTCTCCTTCTGGATGCTGAGACAGTGAGTGTGATTTTATTTTAATTCATTTTTTTTTTCTTACTTGTCAATAAGATTCCTGCAAATAAAGAATAAAAAAATATGCAGGAAATTTGTAATTTTTCCTCTAACACTACAAGTAGACTAATCTCAATCCTGATATGAACCCAATGTGATTGGCAAGATAGCTTTGTGGAGCTGTCAAAAAATCTTTTAAAAAATTGTTATCTGATGTAATTGTGATTATCGAATAATCCAAAGGAAATTTACAGTTAATTCTATTATTCATTTGAAGTGCAGGATATTGTGTGCAGGTTAATTTTGTTATCATTGCAAAGTTTAAACATAATTTTATAAACGTACTTATTTTAAATAAAAACAGAAAAAGAAAATATGGGTTCTGTGATTTGGCTCAAATTTCTGTAGAGCTAGAAATTGTCATTTTAGTCCATGATGGACTTCTCAGCAGGTCAAATGGCTTCACAGTATGTGTAGGATTGACATTCGAAGAGATCAACTGTAGTTATTTCAGCAGCATAATATTTCGTTAGCTCTTACTATCAAGCAGGCCTTCATAAAGTGTGTGAGCTATTACAGCATAAATTTTTTTGTTTAATACTATACATCTTGCAGTTTGTTCAAGAAAGAAAGCCCCATAAGTTGTGTTAGCAGCATAGACTGATTGAAAATACAGGTTTTAGTACCAAACAGAGCCATGTGAGCTGTGTTAGCACCATAAATTGATTGATTTATAATTCTTTAATTATGAAATAGACCCACGTCAACACAATAGATTGGAAGATAATTTTCTATAACATGATATTTCTGTGGATCGTAAGGCCTATATCTTTACTTTGAATTCTACAATTTTTATTTCAATTTTTTTTTTGTACATGATATATCCGCTGCATAAAAATTGTATAATACTGATGCTCAAATTAGAAATATTGTAATTGGATTTTCTCCCGGACCGGTACAGTATGTCGAGTCTGATGTTACCAAGTGCTTGAAGGCAGAAAAGGAAGATGTGACCAAACATATGGAGCTTGTGAAAGAGATGATCAAGTCTAGTTTGAAGGTATGTGAGATAAAGTTTTTTCTTGAAATAGTGAGTATAGATGTAACCAAACATCAAATGGTAACTAGTGAAAAGAGATGATCAAAACAACTGTGAAAGTAGGTCAAACTCGTTATATTGGACTCCACATGCTTATATCTTCTTGGAGCTTTCATTTCTATTTATCAGTTTCCTGCTTTTCTTCTTCCAAACCATGGGAGTTCTTCACTTTCCTTTCTACTAATGATTCACAGTAGTTATATTATGAAGCTGATTATTTTGATGTACAGTTTCTTATCAAAAGACACCTCATTTCATCATAAATTTGCAAGATGACCTTTATTAAAATTAAAAAAAAATTGACTCAAAACTGATTGTCTCACAGTTTGCTTGTACGTCGAGAATTTTTCTTCAGCCGTTCATTTAGAATGAACTTGTCAAATATAATCAGTAATGAACATATTGCAGATTATTATCTGCAAAATTGAAAAGCTTTATTCCTTGCATTATTAATTCTGAGGCAAGCAGTGGCAGTAGTGCCAAGAAACTGGTCAGCAAGATTCAAGATTTAGAGAGCCATGTTCAATAACTGACATTTTCTGTCGTAATTTATCAGTGTAGAGCTTGGAAGAATTATGTTTCAGTATTGGAGGTAGATCAATGCAGGAAATCCTATTGTTTTTAACCCTTTGGCTGTGCTGCAGTCATACCAGGCACATCCTCCAAATAGAGAGTCCCTGTGCGCTGTAGATGTACTAGGTATGCCCATATCACAACCTGATTTGTTTTGTTGATCCCGCAACACAATACAACTTTTTATGACTAATATTAGTCTTCAGGCAAGGTTCAACCCTTTGTCACAAGTAAAAATATAACTAAGCGCCTATTTTTTTTTTTTTTGGACTGTATTTGTAGCAATATGACCATACTCTGACGCGCTTGTCAGAAATCCTATCACTGGTGGGAACATGTAGCAGTCAAGGGGTTAACATTGACCTGAGTCTCTCGTAGATTTTTATGTGGGGAATGCCATTGCTTCACAGCTTTTTATTTTGTGGTACGTTTTGAATGGTTGCCTTGCTTTTGGTTAAGTATGTATGTATAAAATCATTCAAAAAACTGTAAAACCTTCTGACAGTAATAATGTATAAAATCATTCAAAAAACTGTAAAACCTTCTGACAGTAATAATGTATAAAATCATTCAAAAAACTGTAAAACCTTCTGACAGTAATAATGTATAAAATCATTCAAAAAACTGTAAAACCTTCTGACAGTAATAATGTATAAAATCATTCAAAAAACTGTAAAACCTTCTGACAGTAATAATGTATAAAATCATTCAAAAAACTGTAAAACCTTCTGACAGTAATAATGTATAAAATCATTCAAAAAACTGTAAAACCTTCTGACAGTAATAATGTATAAAATCATTCAAAAAACTGTAAAACCTTCTGACAGTAATAATGTATAAAATCATTCAAAAAACTGTAAAACCTTCTGACAGTAATAATGTATAAAATCATTCAAAAAACTGTAAAACCTTCTGACAGTAATAATGTATAAAATCATTCAAAAAACTGTAAAACCTTCTGACAGTAATAATGTATAAAATCATTCAAAAAACTGTAAAACCTTCTGACAGTAATAATGTATAAAATCATTCCAAAAACTGTAAAACCTTCTGACAGTAATAATGTATAAAATCATTCCAAAAACTGTAAAACCTTCTGACAGTAATAATGTATAAAATCATTCCAAAAACTGTAAAACCTTCTGACAGTAATAATGTTTTGATAGCACAGCTGTATTTTTGTTCAGGGATGGCAGTACTGTAACAAGACCTCATTATGACAGAAAATGTCAACACAATGTAATTTGAAAGCCAATCTTTATTTTTTTTTTATGTATTGTCGAATCCCGGTATACACCATGAAATATGACCTGGTTTTGTAATGTAAATTGGATTATTAGTCTAGTTAAAAGAGTTAATCGACAACAAACAACTTGACAATGTGGCAAGCATGCAATTTACAGGAATCTTGGAGAAAAAAAAAGTAAATGTAAATCAATATTTAGTGCTCCTTTTTAAAAAAATTTATATTTAAGTGAATCTCCAACTATATTGTTTGTTTGTTTTTTTCTGTTTTTTTCTAGACCAATCGCCTGATCCGACCATCCCCACGCCTTCTTGCCTTGCACGGGGCTTGTCATGTTCAGAAACTGATGATGAATCGCACAGTGACAGTCCTGAGCCAGGTCAAAGTTCAGCTGCAACTGGCTGCTGCCCACCGTAGCTTTAGCGACAGCAAGGGAGCTCTCCAAGAAGTTTTAGACAAGTTGGAGACAGAGAAGAAGAGGGAGAAGAAAATAACACAGGACTTTGTATTTGTGGAAAGAAACCTGGCAGAACTTTGCTCTGGTTAAGAGTTTACTCTCTGTTTGGGTTTTTTTATTTATTGATGGGAGGGAGTTGAGAGGGAGTTTAAATGGGAGACGTGGATCTCATTTTTTAAAAACTGATTTGACATTGTGGAATGAATGTGTCTTAAGAGAGACAAAGAGATAGTTGTGGACATAACAGACTGATTGGGGTGATGGAAGAACAGATATACAGACAGACAGTGGCAGAGTCCTTGTGGAATGTATTTGTACTAAGTTGAAGGAACAAACGGTTTTGGAAAACAACCAATCATAAAAGGGGTACTTTGCTACTCCTAAAGCCATTTTGAAGACATATATTATTGTGACAATGATACTGCAGTGTGTAGGATTTTTTTTGCTTGGTTATTATGTGTGAAATACTTGACAGAATGCCATACAATGTGCCTTACATATCTTTGTAAATTATGTGTTTTCATGTCAAAATTTACATTGGATAAGAAGTAATTGAACTGCTCCATGAATACAATGAAATCATTGAGCCGCAACGCATTACACTGACAAAGTCATTAGACTATGACACATAATGTATTACAAAGAATCCATTCATCTATGGCACATTGGCACATTATACAAAAAAGCTTCTGAAATAATTTTTTCTGACTGTAGTGTTGCTTTCCCATCCCCTTTCATCGTCATTGGTAAGTTTCGGGGAAAGCAAGTAAAGAAGTGATGTGTTTACTTTGGTGTGGAATTTACATGTGGAGTCATGATAGATGTTTCCTGTGAAATCATGGATTGCTCTGTATAGGCAAATGCCTCAGGAAACTGAGACAAGTGTGTTCTTTGAACTCTGCTAAATGTAAAAAATATTGCTGTTCCTCTTTGATCATTTTTACAAAAATTGTCATGGTATAGCTTGAAATGAATAGCATCATAGAAAATAAGGTGCTGCGAGGCCAGTTACTAACTCTGTTCTTTTTGCGCTCTTAATCATGCAATGAGAGTTATCCACATATTGGGGTTTAATCATTATAGCCTCTAAAGATCAAGGTATGATTAATATATTTCTTCAACGGACAAATACTTCAAAACTTTGCTATCAGTGGAGCAATACACTCCAAGTGCATTCTAGTTTTTATTTCTAATCTCCTCTAGAGTTTTGTAATTAATTGGTTCAGAGTAGCAATATTGGCGATTAGGATCCCAAAGGTTTCGGAGGATGTAAATTGACACTATCACCTACAGGGAGCTTGATGATCAACATCAACTGTTTTTGTTAAGTTAACTTCAGAAGCTGTTTCTGTTATAAGAGCTGGGAACAAATTTTCGAATGTGAGTCCTTTCTCACTTTACTTTTTAGAAGCTTTTTTTTTTTTTTGCAACGAACCATTAAGGTTTGTAACAGTTCTTCATATTTATGTGGTAATATCATGTGCTACAATTTCATAATGGTGCAAAATTCTGTGTTATAAAATATGTACTTAATCAGAGCTGGAGGAGTGTACATTGGAAGCCCTTTTAATGAAGATACAGTAGAACTCTGATATAACAGCACAAGCAGGACTTTTTTCGTGATGCTGTTATATCAGAGTGCTGTTATAGCAGAGATAATTTAAAGCATCTGATTTGTTAATCTAGAGAGGGTGAGGTGGGTGTTGGGAAGGAGGGGGGGGGGAGGGAAGGGACCTGCTGCAGTTCTAAGAAAAACCCATCAATATCAATATCAAAAGATTGTAATAATGTACTGGTACAGAGACAGGCGCTCAGATAGTGCAGAATGTATTACTTACTTACTTACTGCCCTTTTTGCCGTGGGCAATTAGGGCAGCAACAAACGACAGGCGCTCAGATAGTGCAGTGTGTATATTGACAGAGAAGGGGAGAGGAGGCGAGTGCTGTCAGTGATGACTGTGTACTGGTACAGAGACAGGCGCTCAGATAGTGCAGAATGTATAATGACAGGGAAGGGGAGAGGGATGGAGGGAGAGGAGGGGAGTGCTGTCAGTGATGACCATGTACTGGTACAGAGACAGGCGCTCAGATAGTGCAGAATGTATAATGACAGGGAAGGGGAGAGGGATGGAGGGAGAGGAGGGGAGTGCTGTCAGTGATGACTGTGTACTGGTACAGAGACAGGCGCTCAGATAGTGCAGAATGTATAATGACAGGGAAGGGGAGAGGGATGGAGGGAGAGGAGGGGAGTGCTGTCAGTGATGACTGTGTACTGGTACAGAGACAGGCGCTCAGATAGTGCAGAATGTATAATGACAGGGAAGGGGAGAGGGATGGAGGGAGAGGAGGGGAGTGCTGTCAGTGATGACTGTGTACTGGTACAGAGACAGGCGCTCAGATAGTGCAGAATGTATAATGACAGGGAAGGGGAGAGGGATGGAGGGAGAGGAGGGGAGTGCTGTCAGTGATGACTGTGTACTGGTACAGAGACAGGCGCTCAGATAGTGCAGAATGTATAATGACAGGGAAGGGGAGAGGGATGGAGGGAGAGGAGGGGAGTGCTGTCAGTGATGACTGTGTACTGGTACAGAGACAGGCGCTCAGATAGTGCAGAATGTATAATGACAGGGAAGGGGAGAGGGATGGAGGGAGAGGAGGGGAGTGCTGTCAGTGATGACTGTGTACTGGTACAGAGACAGGCGCTCAGATAGTGCAGAATGTATAATGACAGGGAAGGGGAGAGGGATGGAGGGAGAGGAGGGGAGTGCTGTCAGTGATGACTGTGTACTGGTACAGAGACAGGCGCTCAGATAGTGCAGAATGTATAATGACAGGGAAGGGGAGAGGGATGGAGGGAGAGGAGGGGAGTGCTGTCAGTGATGACTGTGTACTGGTACAGAGACAGGCGCTCAGATAGTGCAGAATGTATAATGACAGGGAAGGGGAGAGGGATGGAGGGAGAGGAGGGGAGTGCTGTCAGTGATGACTGTGTACTGGTACAGAGACAGGCGCTCAGATAGTGCAGAATGTATAATGACAGGGAAGGGGAGAGGGATGGAGGGAGAGGAGGGGAGTGCTGTCAGTGATGACTGTGTACTGGTACAGAGACAGGCGCTCAGATAGTGCAGAATGTATAATGACAGGGAAGGGGAGAGGGATGGAGGGAGAGGAGGGGAGTGCTGTCAGTGATGACCGTGTACTGGTACAGAGACAGGCGCTCAGATAGTGCAGAATGTATAATGACAGGGAAAACGAGAGGGATGGAGGGAGAGGAGGGGAGTGCTGTCAGTGATGACTGTGTACTGGTACAGAGACAGGCGCTCAGATAGTGCAGAATGTATAATGACAGGGAAGGGGAGAGGGATGGAGGGAGAGGAGGGGAGTGCTGTCAGTGATGACTGTGTACTGGTACAGAGACAGGCGCTCAGATAGTGCAGAATGTATAATGACAGGGAAGGGGAGAGGGATGGAGGGAGAGGAGGGGAGTGCTGTCAGTGATGACTGTGTCCTGGTACAGAGACAGGCGCTCAGATAGTGCAGAATGTATAATGACAGGGAAGGGGAGAGGGATGGAGGGAGAGGAGGGGAGTGCTGTCAGTGATGACTGTGTCCTGGTACAGAGACAGGCACTCAGATAGTGCAGAATGTATAATGACAGGGAAGGGGAGAGGGATGGAGGGAGAGGAGGGGAGTGCTGTCAGTGATGACCGCGCACAGCACTCGGTTGACTTGAGAGGCATTTTGGTTGGCTGCTGAGTATAAGACTAACATTTTCTATTTGTGTAGTCAAGGGCTCCGCCCACCTACAGTGCTGTTATAACAGAAACGAGATCGTCGGTGCCGTTATATCAGTTAACTTTTACTATCATTTATGAGGAGAAAAACAGGGACGACGGGAAAGTGCTGTTATACCCGGGGGTGCCATTATAGCACTAGCTGTTATATATGGACTAGACTGTATTTCAGTTATGGACAGAGATTCGGTATCTGTCGCCTTCACTGCACCAATCTAATTTGCAGAGTTTCTTTACACTAAAGCATTACGTTGAGAATATTGGTGCCAGCTCACTTAAACAAAGTCCCTTTTAAGTCTAGGTTTTTTAAGGAAGTCAATGTAAAAAGAAAAAAAAATGATATCTTGCTGTTTGTGACATCATTGACTCAATCAGTCAAACTTTTTTTCCTTTGAATTTTAGATTCAGGTTGAGTAAACTGAAGAGTGTGAAAATATCCCTCACAGCTTAATTTTTTTAGAACCATTAGGTGTTTATCTTTGGAGGCTTTCATCATGTGAATTGAAAAAAAAAGATTTAAATTTCTTAAAGAATTCTTGTCAAATCTCCATGCCTTGTACTTAAATCGGTTATGCCAGGGTTGTTTTATTTCATTTTCAATCCGGCTTTGCAGTTTATTTTGTTATTTTGATTCAAGTAATGTGGGAAGCGGCTAGCTCTGGGTTGTTTTATTTTGTACATTTATGGGCTGTGAATTTTTTACTGGAACATTCCTTCTTTGTGTTATTGATTATTGATGTTTGTGCCTTTGAATAATGATGTTGTTGTTAAGATTGTTGTTTTGAGGGGTGATCAAAGTAAAACAAAGATTAACATGTTTGCTGGTCACATTGATATTACAATCAGCCAAATTTCTGCCATTTACACCAACGAATACGATTTCTTTACTGAGTAATCTTGTTTTTATACAATGTTTTTATTTTTCTTCTTTGAGGAAAGATGTTTGTTGGATGTTTTATGTATTTATACGGCATAATGTTGAAAGTTACTCTGTTTGGGAATGAAAATATACAGCAATAAACAGTATCAGATTGAAGACAAAATTGGGGAGAACATTTATTTCTTTTTTTGTTGGTGTCCAAAATTTATAATTTATATAATTTTTTTTTTTCCTTTCTTGTCTCTGTGTTTTATATATATTATTCTTCTCCTTTTGTAATTTTAGGAACTATTAATGCATGGTTAGTACTGTACTTATATTACTCATATTTTCTTAAAGTTTTCACTTTTTTTTCCTCTGTATTTCTATGTTACCAAGTGCACCTATGGATTTTTTGCTCATGAGAGAAACAAAGTATCATGTTTTACAAGGTTTGCACATTCACTTTAGAATTTAAGAAATATCTTAGACTTTGATGATGATTGATATTTTTCTTATAAAAATTATATCCTAACAAAAAGAGGTGGGGAGTTAGTTTCAGAATAGAGAAATGAAACCATATTCCAGAAGTAAACTGGTAAACAAATAATTGATTATCTTCTTTATTCAACCCCACACGACCAAAGAAATTACATCCTTATAGTATACCCAGACATTTTCACCCATAAGTTTAAATGCTTTGGTTTTATCTCTGTATTTCTCTTCTTTTAACTTTGAGTGTTTTACATTCTGATTTGAAACTGTTGATTCTACCTTGTCTTGGTATTTCTTGATGTATGCTTAATGGATAACAATGCAGGCCCCAGTATAGGTATCAGTGTTATGTGTGTATCAGTATGTTTGTGCCGTTTTGTTAAACCTGTTGTAATTTTTAAGCCATTTCACATTTGTAGTGTTGAGTTGGTTTTTTTTAATACATTACCTCCTTGAATTAACCATCAGAGTGTGATTCAAAGCAAATTTTATACTCTGAACTGGATATCAGTAAGTTTTCCAAAGATTACATACTTTTTTAGCCTTCCATATGGCTGATAAGCCAGGGCAAGATTGGTGGTAAAAAAGATTCAAGGCCTTGATTCCAAAACTGACAAAGAATCAAGAAATCAAGCCTTATTCTTGAGTCTGAAAGCTGCGTCAAGTGGGCTTTGCTATTTGGGCGCAAGACTTGAAGACTGCTAAAAATAGCTTTCTAGACTCGATGTCTCCCATTTGTCAGACATGGCTGGCTGAGCCTGTACTCATGCCACCTCAAGAGAGAGACGAGAGACCTTTGACCCTGGGCGGGCTCGAAGCTTCAAGTCTGTGGGGTAGATAGGTTTTTTAAGTCCTAATACGGACTCGAAAAGATTGATTCCTAGAGTCCATCTTGCTCAGGCCTAATGGCTGAGACAGGCTCTTCAGATGTGCACTGATTTCTCCTCTTTCCTCTGATATATTCCTCTTACAAGACATACACTATTAATATGTACATCGTGGCCTCTGAAGACTGTCTAAATGACTGCGCCACACAAGCCGTATTGGGTACGTCCTCTGTAGCATATCTTAATGGCTGCACCATACGAGAAGAATGGGCTACGTCCTCTGTAGCATATCTCAATGACTGCGCCACACAAGCCAAATGGGCTACTTCCTGCAGACTGTCTCAGTGACTACACCACATGCACACATGCTGTATAGGCTACGTACTCTGTAGCCTGTCTCACTGACTGCCACACAAACCAAATGGGCTATGTCCTCTGTAACCTGTCTTCATGACTGCGCCACACAAGCCAAATGGGCTACTTCCTGTATACTGTCTCAGTGACTTCTCCGCACAAGACAAATAGGCTACAACCTCTGAAGCTTGTCTCAATGACTGCCACACAAGTCAATTGGGGTAACTCGTGTAGACTGTCTTAATGACTGCGCTGCATAAGACACATGGACTACGCCCTCTGTAGCTTGTCTCAATGACTACATTACATGAGCTGAATGGTCTTCGTTTTCTGTCGCATTTGTCAATGACTACTAAATACAAGCCAAAATGGGCTACGTCCTTTGCAGCATGCTCATGACTGCACCATACAAGCCAAATGGGCTACGTCCTTTAGACTGTCTCAATAACTGCCCCATACAAGCCAAATGGGCTACGTCCTTTAGACTGTCTTAATGACTGCACCATACAAGCCAAATGGGCTACGTCCTTTTGACTGTCTCAGTGACTGCACCATACAAGCCAAATGGGCTACGTCCTTTAGACTGTCTCAATGACTGCACCATACAAGCCAAATCGGCTACGTCCTAAAGACTGTCTCAATGAATGCCACACAAGACAAATTGGCTGCGTCCTGTAGACTGTCACAATGACTGCACCACACAAGACAAATTGGCTACGTCCTCTGTAGCCGTCTCAACGACTGCACCACACAAGCCAAATTGGCTACGTCCTCTGTAGCATGTCTCAATGACTGCACTACACAAGCCAAATTGGCTACGTCCTCTGTAGCATGTCTCAATGAGTGCACCACACAAGCCAAATTGGCTACGTCCTCTGTAGCATGTCTCAATGAGTGCACCACACAAGCCAAATTGGCTACGTCCTCTGTAGCATGTCTCAATGAGTGCACCACACAAGCCAAATTGGCTGCGTCCTCTGTAGCATGTCTCAATGAGTGCACCACACAAGCCAAATTGGCTACGTCCTCTGTAGCATGTCTCAATGACTGCACCACACAAGCCAAATTGGCTACTTTCTCTGTACAATGTCTCAATGACTATCTTCGCACAGCGAGTATACCGAAGGTGTTTTCCAGTCTACTCATGTATAACTTTGCCCCCTACCAGTGTTGTGTTTGTCTGAGGTTGATCCCAACCAGCTGTACTCATGTGTTACTATGGGGTAGATTCGTACACTTGTTTTTATTATAGACATTCTTTGTCGTTATATTCTTACAACATTCACAATGCCATTTCGCTAACTCTTATCCACTTCTCGACTTTATCTTCTTACAACATTCATCATGCGATTTCCGCTAACTCTTATCCACTTCTCGTCTTTATATTCTTACAACATTCACCGTGTGATTTCCGCTAACTCTTATCCACTTCTCGGCTTTATATTCTTACAACATTCACCATGCGATTTGGCTAACTCTTATCCACTTTCGTCTTTATATTCTTACAACATTCACCGTACGATTTCGCTAACTCTTATCCACTTTCGTCTTTATATTCTTACAACATTCACCGTACGATTTCGCTAACTCTTATCCACTTTCGTCTTTATATTCTTACAACATTCACCGTACGATTTCGCTAACTCTTATCCACTTCTCGGCTTTTTATTCTTACAACATTCACCGTGTGATTTCCGCTAACTCTTATCCACTTCTCGGCTTTATCTTCTTACAACATTCACCGTGTGATTTCCGCTAACTCTTATCCACTTTAGTCTTTATATTCTTACAACATTCACCATACGATTTCGCTAACTCTTATCCACTTCTCGGCTTTATATTCTTACAACATTCACCGTGTGATTTCCGCTAACTCTTATCCACTTTAGTCTTTATATTCTTACAACATTCACCGTGTGATTTCCGCTAACTCTTATCCACTTTCGGCTTTATATTCTTACAACATTCACCATACGATTTCGCTAACTCTTATCCACTTCTCGGCTTTATATTCTTACAACATTCACCGTACGATTTCGCTAACTCTTATCCACTTCTCGGCTTTATCTTCTTACAACATTCACCGTGTGATTTCCGCTAACTCTTATCCACTTCTCGGCTTTTTAATAGTTAACTGGTTTTTAATAGGTTTTTTTCCTTTTTTTATTTATTTTTTTTTTTTTTTTTTTGGCCATCCGGATCCGTAGTCTACCAGCATGACGAAAATTATGTCTTGAAACTCTGGACTGAACTCATGTTGCCAAGAACCGTTTCATATCGAGTTTTATTTCTTCCCAACCATCTGTGATGACAGAGGATTTCTGTATCAGTTTCCCTATTAATTTGATGTTTCTACAATTTTCTAATGCAGACCTCTACGTCCAAAGTCTGACCGCAGGAGATTTGTTATTGAGGACGCCGTACCGTGATTTTGCCTTTGCAGTTCATATTAATTTTACAAACGGCTTTGTAGGCTTGCCAAAATAGCAGTTACTGATACAGCGATGGAGCTACAGATAGTCCGGTCACTGAAATGCGCCTTATAAGGGTAGATCTAGGGGCTCGAGGGGAGTAAGGGAAGCAATCATCAGCCGAGATAAGAACACACTTGGCGTGTAACCAGAGAGCGTATTACATACAGTGTAACTGCTTGTGTCTCTATCTTCAGGAGCACGGCAGAATAATCTCTTATTTATTAATTCGCTTCAGTTACGGACGCCACTGAAATAAATCTTTAGGTCCGCTCCTGGTTTAAATTTTCCTGCGTGTTTGTTCGGTACAATTTTTTTTTTTTGGTTGATCAGATACACGTGTATGTAAATTAAAGTGCGTCCTTTTTTAGTTTTAAATTAAGCTGTAGATTCACATAACTTGTATAATAAAAGATTCAATCCATATAGACCATCCTCTACCAGGGATTTAAACAACTAAAAAATGAAGAGGGTGGTGGTGATGATGTGGAATTGGTGCAAATCTTGAATGAAATCTGACATTATCTTTAGAATAATCATTTCACTGAGAGTCAGATTTATATGTTTTAATTTATCATTAATTTTTTTTGATGGTTAGTCTTCTGGAAATTCCCATTTCTTGTCCTATAGAAGTAAATCGTTCTGAAATTTTCCAAATAACTGACAACTAAAACAAGCCTATCAACTACTTCCTGGTAAATTGGATCTAAATAGAAGTGAAGTGAGTAGTTTAAAAGACCTTGCGACAACATCGTTAGACATAAATGATGAATTGTGGGCCCTGTAATTGTTCATGGTTGGACTTCATCCGTCGTAACAGTAAGAAAATTCTAAAAAATTTGAAAATATGTATAAAAATTGATGTTATATAACCAGTGTAAAAAAAGACAACTTCAAAAAGCAACCACAAAGCTTTCTGAAAGGGGGGGAAAAATCAATTTTTCTACTTTTAATGCTGACAAAAATATTTAAAGAGGCATTAGAAATGTTTTTTTTTATTACAAAAAAATCACTGGAATAGGACAATAATTTTACAACGAATATCATTTTTGTACATTTATATTATATTCAGAGCATGTTACTTCTTCACATAATTTTGATCTAAACAAACCGATCACAGATAATCCGCATTAGAATATTATTCCAAAGCAAAACATGAAAATAACCGCAAAATTCATCAGGACTATGAAAAAAGTTAATATCACCATGCAAGGCACAGTTTTAAAACAAGAAACACATTTTTTTTTTTAAAAAGAAAAGAAGAAAAACAGCTGGCTGCGGCTCTTCTCTTTGACAAGCTACATGTATTCAAAACATCTCATTTGTTTTTGTTTAAATAATGAAAATCAAGAAATTCCTCTAAGAGGTTTGTTAAGATCAAATTTGAATCAAAGTGACAAGATCCACAAGAAACTGTACAAGGAAAGGAGAGAGAGACGAGGACAGAGAAAGAGACATGAGGACAGAGAAAGAGACGGGAGGACAGAGAAAGAGAATGGAGGACAGAGAAAGAGATGGGAGGACAGAGAAAGAGACGGGAGGACAGAGAAAGAGATGGGAGGACAGAGAAAGAGACGGGAGGACAGAGAAAGAAATGGGAGGACAGAGAAAGAGACGGGAGGACAGAGAAAGAGATGAGGACAGAGAAAGAGACGGGAGGACAGAGAAAGAGATGGGAGGACAGAGAAAGAGACGGGAGGACAGAGAAAGAGATGGGAGGACAGAGAAAGAGACGGGAGGACAGAGAAAGAGATGGGAGGACAGAGAAAGAGACGGGAGGACAGAGAAAGAGACGGGAGGACAGAGAAAGAGACGGGAGGACAGAGAAAGAGACGGGAGGACAACATCACAGAGTGGACCGGAAAGATGTTGAGTGATAATCTGAGGAGGGCGGAGGACAGAGAAAGAGACGGGAGGACAACATCACAGAGAAAGATACGGGAGGACAGAGAAAGAGATGGGAGGACAGAGAAAGAGACGGGAGGACAGAGAAAGAGACGGGAGGACAACATCACAGAGTGGACAGGAAAGATGTTGAGTGATAATCTGAGGAGGGCGGAGGACAGAGAAAGAGATGGGAGGACAGAGAAAGAGATGGGAGGACAGAGAAAGAGACGGGAGGACAACATCACAGAGTGGACCGGAAAGATGTTGAGTGATAATCTGAGGAGGGCGGAGGACAGAGAAAGAGACGGGAGGACAGAGAAAGAGATGGGAGGACAGAGAAAGAGACGGGAGGACAGAGAAAGAGACGGGAGGACAACATCACAGAGTGGACCGGAAAGATGTTGAGTGATAATCTGAGGAGGGCGGAGGACAGAGAAAGAGATGGGAGGACAGAGAAAGAGACGGGAGGACAGAGAAAGAGACGGGAGGACAACATCACAGAGAAAGATAATCTGAGGAGGGCGGAGGACAGAGAAAGAGACGGGAGGACAGAGAAAGAGACGGGAGGACAGAGAAAGAGACGGGAGGACAACATCACAGAGTGGACAGGAAAGATGTTGAGTGATAATCTGAGGAGGGCGGAGGACAGAGAAAGAGACGGGAGGACAGAGAAAGAGACGGGAGGACAGAGAAAGAGATGGGAGGACAGAGAAAGAGACGGGAGGACAACATCACAGAGTGGACAGGAAAGATGTTGAGTGATAATCTGAGGAGGGCGGAGGACGGAGAGAAATGGATTGAGCTGGTTCAAGTGGTTATTATTCCTATGTGTCTTGCTGGCAAAGGTTTTCCCCTTCTCTATCTCAGCATGAAACAAATGTTCTATCTTATGATCAGAAAAAGTAGAATAGAATGCCATTAAATTTCTAGCACATTTAGAACACATAGGAAATAGTAAGGTCTTATCAATAATAATGATAATAATAATAATAATAATAATAATAATAATAATAATAATAATAATAATAATAATAATAATAATAATAATAATAATAATAATAATGATGATGATGATGATGATGATGGTGATGATGATGAAGATTAGTGTTAATATAATAATAATAATAATAATAATAATAATAATAATAATAATAATAATAATAATAATAATAATAATAATAATAATAATAATAATAATAATAATAATGTGTTGCACCGGCAACAAGCGCTTCAGCCCAGATCTATGAATAGAATCACGACTTAATCTAAAAAAAGGACAGATTTTCAGAGGTCATCTATATCCCACAAGACCAGGAAATGACCTTTTGTATATTGTTTAGATCAATCCGCTATGTTTATTTTAGTGGTAACAACTGGTCATGATTTTTTAAAATAACATTCGATAATTTGATTGGGATTTTATATTATTACGTTATTTTGACTATTTTAGTCTCACGATAGTCAATACAAATTGCAAAAAACTTCTAATCGATTTGTTACAGAACTAGTTTCTTTAAGGTGATGCGTCCCTAAACGACTGACAACTGTGACTACCGAAAGTGTCAGAGTTGTAGTGTACGAACATTGAGAGACACAGATACATTTCAGACTTAGAAATTTAGGGTATCAAAACCAAGTCGATAAATGAAGTATAAGATTGATTGTATGTTGAAACTCAGAAAATATTCGAAGATGATGTTCACAACTTAATTTATTCACCATGAAACTACAAAGATCTATAAAACCGTAGTTTTTACAACCGATGACTGCAGACGTACAAATGCTGAGTACCGAGACAAAATTTAGATTATTAGATCTTATGCTATAAGATCAGATTCTTTAGATTTAGACCTGGTGATCCCCTGTTTTAGATTCATACATCAACCCGATCTAAAAACCAGAGCAAGATCTCAAGAGAAAATCAGGACTAGAAACCTGAACAGTAAGTTCCGATCTCTTAGTCTTAAGACTTTTGACACGAAGATCTTTATATACCAAATATATTCCAAAGATTTCTAGATCTAGATATAGAAACACCTAGAATCAAAACCTTTTTAAAGCAATATGAACATATTTCGAATCTAGAAGACATAAAACTAATATCCAATATAGTGATTTGTTTAAAGGCTAGGCCTAAATCTTTTAAAAATAAACCTATTTAGAAAGGGTTCAAACCTATATCTAGATCTAGATTAGATCAAGATAGATCTTTATGGTTTAAGTCATTAATATTTGACTTCTAGAGTTCTGTGGCGCAGTCTCATTGATTAGATTCTAGTTTTTCAACTCCAACTAAATTTTGTTCGTTGAGCTTGAAATGAGAATGAGCTTTTTCTCTTGTTTCGCGGGCAACAAAGAGATAATTTTGTTAAACAATGGAATGTAGGGTGGCAATAAATTGTAAAGGTACTAATGCTGTCTTTTGGACCTAAAGGAGCTGTCATTATAATCCTCAGGGACTCAGGACTACCACAGCCGTAATTCCTTCTTAAATTCCTTTATGAGTCTTGAGGGAAGACGAACAATTTCAGACAAAGAAGGAATTGGGGCCCTGGCATGATAATTAGGCCTAATATTTATTTGAGCAACAGATAAACTGAGCTATTATAGGAAATAGAAGCACTCCTTAATGATTTGATTTACAGAGACTGAGAGAAAGGGTTGACAAGATAGATTTAAACAATTCTAAAGATATTTAACTCAATTGCAGTGTTTCCCGTTACATGGCTCATGTTAGTTGGGGCATTTCCTGACATCTCTACGGAAAGCACTTTGATCCCCTATAACTTTTATATAAATTCTGTTAAAGCCACGGGAAACATCCTTAAGGGTTCTCTTTCTGTGGCAAAGTTTCGTATTGATGACCTCTCATTTTTTGTTTATGACAGAAAGGGATACCCCTTCTCCAGAGTTCAGAAATAGAAATTAGTTCAAAAACTGATTTCTAAATGGAGAATAGTTCCAAAAGTAGATTTAGATCTAATTTTTAACAAAATGAAAATTTGTGGTGTTGTAGAAAGATTACATATAAAAATCGTCTTTAAAAAACACGGTTTTGCTGTTTATTGTATTCAAACCAGCAAGTGTTGTTGTTTTTTGTGTCAAAATTTAAGTTAGATAGGTTTTTTTTTTTTTATATATTTTTAAAAATACCCCCCAAAAAAGCCCAGCCAATAGCGATCAAATTATCTTCAGACCCTCAGCCGCAATGAGTTAAGACAAAATGGTCATTTTGGTAAGCTATTGTTAAAGTTGAATTTTGCCATATTTTCCGCGACTATCATTGTGTACATTTCTTTTTTATTCTCATACCTTTCACTATCATCATTATTCTGTTATTTAACGAAGGCAATGTGTCAGTTGAGACTATCTCACAATATGAAATTGCCATGATGGAGCTTTTTAATTTTATTAATCTTGGATGAAGATAGTCTCAAGTGAACCCACAACCATTGCCTTTTGGTTTTACCAAATATCTACTTGTTTTCATTTTCTTATCATGTGCAAGAGAGCTTTATCAAAAAAAAAAAAAACTTACCTGTAAGTGGCACCTGTCTTAATTTCATAGCTTTCTTATACGTGGAGTCATGAGGGCAGGCTGAAAATGGTTCTTTCATGCTCACAGTCACACATCTGCAACCTGCTTCTAACTCTAAGCTTAGTTTCAACAGCCCACTGCCCTCTTGGTCAGCAGACTCAGAGACATTGGCTGGGACAAACACAATGAGCTGTCAGTTATCTGTAGATCTGCTGAAAGCCCATGGGCTCAGCATTCTTCACCACTCCTCAAAATTGCACACAGACACAGGCTGCTCCTGTTCTTTCTCTCATATTTTCATACCTCTAGATTATTCCTGGAAAATTTCTCTCAGTCACACTCACAAGGAGACGTAGGAGTCAGTTGTCATTATTTTGTTTCTCTCTCTCTCACATAATGAAGCTCTCATAGTCATAGCAGCCATTTCATAATCGGTTTTCTCTCTCTCTCTCTCTCTCTCTCTCTCTCTCTCTCTCTCTCTCTCTCTCTCTCTCTCTCTCTCTCTCTCTCTCTCTCTCTCTCTCTCTCACATAATGAAGCTCTCATAGTCATAGCAGCCATTTTATAATCAGTTCTTTCTCTCTCTCTCTCTCTCTCTCTCTCTCTCTCTCTCTCTCTCTCTCTCTCTCTCTCTCTCTCTCTCTCATTCTCTCTCTCACACACACAGAATGAAGCTCTCATAGTCATAGCAGCCATTTTATAAACAATTCTCTCTCTCTCTCTCTCTCTCTCTCTCTCTCTCTCTCTCTCTCTCTCTCTCTCTCTTTCTCTCTCTTTCTCTCTCTCACATAATGAAGCTCTCATAGTCATAGCAACCATTTTATAATCAGTTCTTTCTCTCTCTCTCTCTCTCTCCCACTCTCTTTCTCTCTCTCTCTCTCTCTCTCTCTCTCTCTCTCTCTCTCTCTCACACACACAGAATGAAGCTTTCATAGTCATAGCAGCCATTTTATAAACAATTCTCTCTCTCTCTCTCTCTCTTACTCTCTCTCTTTCTCATAATCATAGCAGCCATTTAGAAACAGTTCTATCTCTTTCTCTCTATCTGTCTCTCTCTCTCTCTCTCTCTCTCTCTCTCTCTCTCTCTCTCTCTCTCTCTCATACACACACACATAATGGAGCTCTCATAATTATGGCAAGCATTTTTTTAAACATCTCCCTCCCCCTCTCTCTCTCTCCCTCCCTTTCTCTCTTTGTCTCAGTGTCTCTGTTTGTCTGTCTGACTCTCTCTCTCTCTCTCTCTCTCTCTCTCTCTCTCTCTCTCTCTCTCTCTCTCTCTCTCTCTCTCTCTCTCTCTCTCTCTCCATTCTCTGTCTTTCTGTCTCTCGCTCCTTTCTGTCTGTCTGTCTCTCTCTCAGACACACACACAGAGTAAAGCTTTCACGGTTTTCAATTTGTCAAAAAAAAATTATTTTTCTCTCTCAGTCTAAATAACCAAATGTTAATATATTATCCATTTTCTTGGATGTCTTGAAAAAAGATCCCTTGGCCTTTCATCAGAGATCTGGATGCTGCAGATATGTGTCGGTGTACCATGAGTGTATCTATATACAATTTCTAAATTCCTGTCACTTCTTCTAAATTTCACTTTAAAACTGAACTAAACTGTACCACCCCTAAATACAAAAAAAGAGACATGTTTTCTTGCGAGAATCTTTGATATTTAGGCAGGATGTCATTGTGTAGGTCGGCCAAATCTAGGTAGGGTTCCATCTCCTTTGCATTGCCAGTCTTCCATCTAGGCTTAATAAAGGTGAAAATAGGAACTGGGGCTAAGCATTAAGTATAATATTAATGAAGCAAAGGCTTAGGCATTGATGTTGTGACCTTCCTTATAGTTGGCATTGATCTCAACTTACACACACACAGAGCTAATATCTTTCTCTTTCTCTTAGGCTTAGAAAGTAATTTCTTTGTTTTTTTTTTCAAATCTAGCAGATACAGAGAGGGGCCCATCGAGAGTCGTGAAATTTATCTCATTTGGTTCCGTCTTCACCCAACATCATGTCGTCGATGAGCTCTAGACCCCAGAACCGGAGGGACACAAAGATGCGGATTAGGGCATTCCCTGTAAGTGCATCGTTAGTTACATTCGTTTTTTATTGAGAATTTTCAATGTTCTTGAATTATATCGTATCACTATAAAAGGTGGGTAAAAACTATTATCTTCAGCTAATATAATCGTATTGCTTTCAATGATAGTTTCAAATCATATCCTATGTCAGTGAATTTTGGAAGTAACTCTCTATAAAGAGTACAAAAACTTGCATTGAACAAAGTGTATCATTTTAGCATGGCCAGCATTTAAAAATGCTTTAGGTTTTGTTTCATTATTCAAAGAAGGCAATTTTGGAGAATATTTTTAGTCACTAGGACATTAACTGTAAAGGAGCAAGCTAATGAAAAAAAAAGGCGCTTATTGTAGGCCAGTTGTCACTTTTTGCCTTAGATAAACTTAAAAATTTGATGCCTGTTTTTTTTTATAATTTATTTTGAACTTTTCAGTAGTACAGCAAAAATATTGAGAATAATATATATTTCACTGAAATATTTTAACAGAAATAAAAAAAAAAATAACCATTAAACCATTAAAGAGAGAAAAGGAGTTTTGTGACAACCTTGGTAATATCTAACTAAGAAATTTTTGGTTCAATCTTACTTTTATTTGTGGGAGTGTTAATACTTTTCTTTTCCTAAATAGTAATACTTCTTGGATATTAATTCTCTTATCGGAATTATTAATTTTTGTTTGTCACTAATATCAATGATACGTGTCTTCAGATGACTATGGATGAGAGGTATGTGAACAACATATGGCTGTTGTTGAAAAATGCCATTCAAGAAATTCAGAAGAAAAACAATAGTGGACTGAGCTTTGAAGAACTTTACCGCAATGCATATACCATGGTGCTGCACAAGCATGGGGAAAGACTCTACACTGGTCTCAGAGACGTTGTCACAGAACATCTCATTGGAAAGGTACAGATATCTGTCTTACTTATATAAAAATATGATTAGGTACAAAAAGACTCTATATTGGTCTCAGAGACGTTGTTACAGAACATCTCATTGGAAAGGTTCAGATATCTGTCTTACTTGTATCAAAATAGGATTAATTAAAAAATAACAAAGTTTGTGCTGAAGCAAAAGCTTTGCGAGTTTTAGGTTTCATGTGACAAAGCATACATACACTGAATGACTAAAGTTAAAAGAGGAGTGTGGGGAGTGAGGTGGAAAAACATTTTTCTAAGATTGTATGTCTTGAGATATATATTAAAAAAAAAAAAGAAAATGTAACTTAAATGTTGTTACTACTGCTAACTAGAAACATTGTTGGAGCACCCCTTAAATAGCTTTCACACAGCAGAAAGTATTTGTTCTTGTCAACTGCTAGTCTATATTTATGTCCCTTTCTGGATGGCCACAGGTGAAAGAAGATGTGCTGGCTGCACTTAACAACAACTTCTTGCAGACCCTGAACGCTGCTTGGAATGATCATCAAACGTCCATGGTTATGATTCGCGACATCCTAATGTATATGGTGAGCCTTTTGCGTACAAAACCCTCTGTGCACATTCTGTCATACATGCTTAGTTTTTTTTGGGGAACTAAACCCGCAGCATATATCTCAAAACATGGTAAGTATTTACATATCATACCTTCACTTAATATCCTCGTATACATTCATGAGTCTTCTGTGTAGAACTCTCTCTCAGCTAAAGAAGCTTGTGCTATTAAAGACATTGCAATGACTTGTGATCCAGTTTAAAGTATTGTTTAAATTGAGTGGAAATGATTTACAATTTTTTTCCAAGTGTTCACATTTTCAGGCAGAGTTTACTTTGATGGATTGCTTGCTCAAAGTTCATGAAATAAAACTGTTTATGTTGCTTTCTCTTCAGGATCGAGTGTATGTACAGCAAAATAATGTGGACAATGTGTACAACTTAGGTCTGATCATCTTTAGGGACCAGGTGGTGAGGTACCACAGTATACGTGATCATTTACGCTCCACTCTTCTGGACATGGTCGCTAAAGAACGCAGGGGAGAAGTGGTCGACAGGTATGCTGAGACACTTGCAAATGATTTAGTCCTCATATAAAAATGTCTTATATTATCATAAAAATGAAATAAAAAAGCACAACTGAATGGTAAAAATGGAATTAAGGTACAGTTAAAGTGTATTTTTTTTTTACTTTTTCAAGGAATATTTCTAGATCCATTTCAATTGTAAAAAAAAATAGTGTATTATATCTTGGAGCCTTGTGCTGAAATGGTGTGCCCCCAGAGAAGCAGTGACTTTTCTGGAGATGTATGTCATTGTAGAGATGTTGAGTCATGCTTTTGTAATGGAATATATTTTGTCCCCAGAGGAGCAGTGACTTTTCTGGAGATGTATTTCATTGTAGAGATATTGAGTCATGCTTTTGTAATGGAATATATTTTGTCCCCAGAGGAGCGGTGACTTTTCTGGAGATGAATGTCATTGTAGAGATGTTGAGTCATGCTTTTGTAATGGAATATATTTTGTCCTCAGAGGAGCAGTGACTTTTCTGGAGATGTATGTCATTGTAGAGATGTTGAGTCATGCTTTTGTAATAGAATATATTTTGTCCCCAGAGAAGTAGTGACTTTTCTGGAGATGTTGAGTCATGCCTTTGTAATGGAATATATTTTGTCCCCAGAGGAGCAGTGAAGAATGCTTGTCAGATGTTGATGGTGCTTGGCATTGACTCGAGGGCAGTGTACGAGGAGGACTTTGAGAAACCTTTCCTAGAACAGTCAGCAGAGTTTTATCGCGTGAGTTAAGTGTGCGGAGAAAAAAAAAAGAAATAGATTCTTCACCATGAAAGTCTATCAAGGGAAACTAATAAAGAATAACTTCTTTCTTTCTTTCTATTTTTTTTCCTTTGAAGTTGGAAGTAGTAAATGGATTATTTGTTAGGGCCATGCAAACTACTGAGGACTGATACAAACTTGAAATGATCGTGATTTTTAGAAGTATGTCGATGAGCAAACCATGGCTCTCAAACTTAAGGAATATTTATCCATTTAGAACTGCCAAAAATTTTGTTATGCTCTGTAATGTTTCATAAACGTAACCAATTTTGGGAATGTTGAAACATGTATGCAATGTATATGACCCAATCTGGGAAAAAAATCCAACGTAAGGAGAAAAATTGTATTTAAATTCTAAATATGATCAAGTAGTGTGAAAATAATGGAACAATTTACAAAAATCAATTTTGCATTTTTCTTGAGCGTTTTTTTTATTTTCTTTCTGTCATGTTAAAAGAGAATTTTATTTTTTCTATAAAGCTAACACATTTTATTTCCTGTAGCTTAAAGTGGGTCTGGAAAAAGATGCTCTAGCTGGGTTTTCCCAAATTGTGTTACATGCATGTTTCACATGGTGATGACTTAAAACATCTCCCCAAGATTGTTCAATGTCTTTCAATGAATTTGTCTGTAATACTTCTTCTTGTTTTCCATCATGATTCCAGCTTGAAAGCCAGAAATTTTTAGCAGAGAATTCAGCGTCAGTGTATATTAAGAAAGTTGAGGCGCGGATCAATGAAGAAGCAGAGAGGGCCAAACATTACTTAGACAAATCAACAGAAGATCCTGTTGTTAAGGTGAGAAT
The DNA here is from genome assembly GCA_033675545.1 of Elysia crispata. NCBI lineage: Eukaryota > Metazoa > Mollusca > Gastropoda > Plakobranchidae > Elysia > Elysia crispata. The sequence continues at coordinate 428,052 of JAWDGP010001973.1, forward strand.
GCTGGGAATCCTCTCTTTCACTTCACAAATCATCCTTCAATTTTCTTTCTTTGTGTATAGTGCAGTGCTTGCTTGTATTTCTCAAATCCAAGCCTGTTCTTGACGTTAAACATGTTTTGCTAGTTTGGTTTATCTTTTTATTACTTCCTATTTGATCCAGTATTGAAATAAAACCTTGAGTGTCTCTACCTCTTTCTTTTCTACTTCAAAAGTTTAATTTGGTGTGTATATTATAATTACCAAAATGTTTTCATTTTGTCATCGTATTTAATACATCTTTAACAAGGTTAGTGTTTATCACATTTTCAATAAGCATGAAGCTTCTAAGGTGAAAAAATGAATATCAAAAAACTCTGATTGATGTTTTCTATCATTCTTTTTTTTTCTACAGGTTTTAGAAGCAGAACTCATCAGCAAACACATGAAAACCATAGTAGAGGTAACGTAACCACAGTTTTTGTTTGAGCTTCTCAATTTTATCTATCCTCCTCCTTTCTTTCTTTTCTTTTTTTTTTCTTTATTGTCCATCATCTCGCATGATTTTCATCAGAATATTGTAGTGTTTATTAATGGTTTAAGTAGTTCAGGGATGGTTTTTGTACACGTCAACATGCATACTAATGGTTTTTATAGTTTGAGGAAAAAAAGAAACCCTCCCTTCTAATCAACTGTTTTGAATCATTTTTTTTTTTTTGATAATTTTGCAAAGAAAAAAAAACAAAGTATCTTTTACAAGTAGTGAGACCAGCAATAAAGTAAGCCAGGAAAAATTCTCAAGGAGCTGTGCTTTTTTTTTTTTTTTTTAATTTATATTATTTATATTCCTTGTTGGAAAAGAGTTGATCAATTACAGATCTTAACCAGGAAGATAAATTTCAAGGGCTTTTTTGCATTGGCAGGCATTGATTAGTTTAGTTGGATTAGCCCACCCTTTCTCCTTCATGCAGTTCTGTAGGCTTTTGGGTTCTTTGTATTCTCAGACAGCAGGAAAATACAAAAGGTAAAATAAGGACATTATCATAAGATTCAAAGGAAATGGAGACCCAAACCTAAACCTAAACGTTTATGAGGGAAAATTACTTGCCCAAAAGGTAAAAGGAAGATAAACCGTAAAACTGTAGACCTGGTAATGGTGTGGCTTAAACTATAGAGCGTTCAGATTTTTTGTGTGTTGCTTTTTATGCTGATGTTAATCTCAATGTTTTATTTTTTTATTATTTTTTTTTTCCTTTTACCTCAGATGGAAAACTCGGGTGTGGTGCATATGTTAGAAAACAACAAAACAGACGGTAAGCATGCATTTGTTTTAATTAATTTTCTAGTAAAATATTTGTGGTAAATTTCTTGAAATTAAATTCCATCTTATGCCTCATATTTCCAGAGAAATTGAATGAAATGTTTTAAAACATCTCATGCATGACTGTAAAAAAATGTAAGAGAAGCAAATATATTTGATATCTGCTGGTAGGTATTGAAAACCTTCCAGAATTTTTTTTGTAAGAAATTTTTTCATTTAATGGGACATTTTTTAAGATATTCAGCTTTCATATCTTTATTTGAAGAATTCCTTTAGACCAGAATGTCTTCATGATTTTCCCTTTCTCAGATCTGGCATGCATGTACAAATTGTTTATCCGAGTCCCCAACAGCCTGAAAACAATGAGTGACTGTATCAGCAAATACCTGAAGGAGCAGGGCAGGGCTCTAGTCAGTGAAGAAGGAGAGGAAAGTAAAAATGCAATCACCTATGTGCAGGTAGGTCTGTCGTAGCTAGCATACAAGGGCACTTGGAGGAATTTGAATCTTCAAGTGAAAAGAGTTATAGGTGGATTTTTGGGGGGAGGGAAACATAAGTAATGGTATTTTAAAAAAGAATAATTTGAATTTCTCTTTAGAGGGAAAGTTTCATTTAATTTAAAAAGCTCCAGATATTCACAATTCCATTGAAAATTCTGACACATGAGGCAGGCAAGTACAATCAAATATTTTCCTTCTTGACCTATGTTCCTCGTGTAAATGTCTTACTTTTGAGTCAAATGGATAAAAAAATAAAAAAAAAAAAAAAACGAAACATTTCTGCAGATAGTATTTTTTATGTAATGGCCATTCAATTGAGCTTATTACTTTTTAATGACATATAGTTTTAAGAAATTTGAAGTTCTTTACTTCTTATATCTGGATGCTATATTTAATTATATTTCATTAAACAAAGCTGATGCCTCAGTTTAAAGTGACCCTGTTGTTCAAATAACTAGCGGCACGAAGCTAATGTTACCAGATCCTGACTTATCTGATCCAATTTTCTACCAAAATGTAGAAAGATAGCCTGCATTCTTGACAGATTTATTGTAGTTAACTCATACATATAAAGAATGAAATGTGGAATTTTTTTTCCATGAGTTTAGTAATTTGATGGGTTGAAAAATACTGTTTGATTGTGATTTATCTTTTTCGTTCATATGATCTACTTGTAATTTTTCTCTCTCATCAGAATCTTCTGGATCTTAAGGACCGCTTTGGACACTTCCTTCACGAGTCTTTCAGTGATGACAAACTCTTCAAGCAGATGATTTCAGGAGATTTTGAGTACTTTATCAACCTGAACACCAAGTCACCAGAGTACCTTTCTCTGTTTGTCGACGACAAGCTCAAGAAGGGAGTTAAGGGGGTGAGCACATACCGCTTGCTTCTTGACTCCTTCCCACCTCTGTTTCCTCTGTCACTGTTGTTTTGTTTCTAACTGAAAACATTTTGCGGTACTTGGCACATTAGAATTGGTAAGAGTTATCTGCTGTGTTCACTGACTCTGTTACTGATGGCTATCTTTTGTAAGTGCTCAATATCACATGATCACTCTTTGTATCTGATCTCTGCAGATGACAGAGCAGGAGATTGAGAACGTCCTGGATAAAAGCATGGTCCTGTTTCGCTACCTCCAAGAGAAAGATGTGTTTGAGCGATATTACAAGCAGCACCTGGCCAGGAGACTGTTGCTCAACAAAAGTGGCTCTGATGACTCCGAGAAGAACATGATCTCAAAGCTCAAGGTACAACATACACTGTTTTCTGTCAGGAGTGGGGATAGGGGATTAAATTCGAAGAATGTATGAAATGACTAAATGTGGGACGCATGATTACAGACGCACTAAAACGATGAGGGATAGAGATGCGTGGAAGGTCATGATTGGTGATACTAAAGATCAGGGGACCTGACTGATTAATTGATGAAGTGACTTCTTGGCACATAGATCTGTAATGAGCCCTCCTCCTGAAGCTTTACATACTCATTGTTTTTTTTTTTTCAAGTGACACTAAATAGTAGAATTAAACTGTGACAATTCAATGTATTCTGATGTCACGCTTTGAGAATTTGTTATTTCCAGACTGAGTGCGGCTGTCAGTTTACGTCCAAGCTGGAAGGAATGTTTAAAGACATGGCACTGAGCTCCAGCATACAGGAGGAGTTCAAGCACTACTGCCAGGACAAGTGTGTCGGCATGTTTGGTCTTGACCTCACAGTGCGGGTGCTCACCACAGGCTACTGGCCTACACAGACGGCCACACCTATCAACATACCAGCCGAGCCGAGACAGGCTTTCACGGCTTTCAAAGCGTTAGTACTTTATTTATTTTTGCTGTCACTCTCCCACATCCTGTCAAAGGAGGAGTAAAAAAGAGTTTTTTTTTTAAGGAACTCAGTCCAAGGGAACTTTGCTAGAGTTTCTTTAATATGTACAGTGGAAACCTGAAAAACTGAAGACTCATTATTCAAATTTGTCATAAACTGAATTTTGCAAGAGGATAGGTAATTTTTTTTTTGTCTTTGGCTTTGTTATAATCTGACTCATATTTCTAGTTCAATCCTTTTTATTTGAAGTCAATACCTCCCCATAAGGCATTACAAAAGTGCTACATGTATCTGTCAAGCAGCAAGCCATGCTTATCATTGCCCGAGAATAGCTGATTGCCGTGCTAACAAAGTGAGGCAGGAGCTACTACACTAACAACAGGGTGCCAGTAGTAACACTGGTAGCAACATGGGATGGGGAAAGGGAAAGGAGTGCTCGTGGCAGGCACAGAAAACACTCACAGATTTATACAGGTCTTTTGTTTTTTGTAATTTGAATCCTCTTAATTCGAAGTTTTCATCCATTCACATACAATTTGAATGATGTTTCCACTTTATAAATATAATTCCAAGAACAAAAAGAGAATTTGGAAAATACTAGCTGAGCATCTGTTGGTCTTCATTATGTGGGTGCGTCATTTGATGAGTGAATAAAGACCAGGTATCTAAGCGATCCTTCAATAGCCACTCGCCTCTTTTTTTTTAACCCTCACACTAAACATTATTTTTTTTTTCTATGCTTTATCAAGCATCATCAGTCTGTCAAAAAAAAAAAGGGGAAAAATCTTAATGTCTTTCCTCTCCTTTTTTGTACCTCCCCTTCCTCCATCCTCACAGATTCTACCTCAGCAAACACAACGGGCGCCAACTGACCTTGCAGCCTCATCTCGGCTCGGCCGATCTCCACGCTAGTTTCTACAGCGCACGGCGAGAGGACCCATCTTCAGACAGTGGGCCAGCCAGCTCGGCCAAGGGTGTCCGCAAACACATCCTGCAGGTGTCCACCTATCAGATGTGTGTTCTGGTGCTCTTCAACATCCGAGACAAGTGGACTTTTGAGGTGAGCAGCTGTTCATAGCTTTCAATGCCCAAAGGTATTGCCAAGTTTTCTTGATCCATCCACAATTCTGCCTTTCTGGGCTTCTTGTTTTTTTCTGATGGTTTGACACATAGGCTGAAAATATCAGGTTTCTCTGCCCACTGAGCAGAACTGCCAATTGGAACTTGGCAAAATGATTATCAAAATAAATTGGAAAATTAAAACCCAGAAAAGCGAGTCAAACTCAGACTTGCGGACAGCTATTTTTAAGAGCTGAAATGTGACTGTTAAACGCCTGACAACTATGTGTTTATTGTGATGTTGATTTGAATCAAATGTGAATGCAGAGTTAGTTATGCTAGTTCTAAATGTAGAAATTCAGGAAATTGGAAGTCCATCAGATAATGAGAGATCATCTGAATGCAACATTGTGAGGATAGATTTAAACGGTATGAAGATCTGGAACAGATAGCCACGTATTTGTTTTGTCACTCCATGTTGATTTTGCTTCAGCAGGCTGTTCACAACACATCCCTAGTGTTCTGCCATGAAATTTGGGAAGAACGAAAGAGTCCACAAAAAAACCAAAAAGTCATAGAGTTGAAAGAGTTACATTTCTTAGATTGAAGTTTGAAAAAATATTCTGATTATCAATACGGCAATGAGGGTGAGAAGTTTTTTCTTAACAAGTTTTTTTTTTTGGGGAGAGTAAAAAAAAGAAACAGAAATATGTCCTATTTGTTATGGCAGTTGGTCTTCTCTTTAATTTTAGTTTTATATTGCGATATTCTATTCCTTTTTTTTTTACTTTAACCAGGAAATTAAAAACGAGACAGATATGCCTGAGAGGGAACTCACTCGGGCACTCCAATCCCTGGCGGTTGGCAAGATTGGGCAGAGGATCTTACAGAAGGAGCCAAAAACAAAAGATATTGGTGAGTGTATTACTTAGGATTTGTGTAGACTTTGGAGAGGCCGAAAACAAAATATATTGGTGAATTTATTGTTGATGATTTGTGTAGACTTTAGAGAGGCTGAAAACAAAAGATATTGTGAGTTTATTGTTGAGTAGACTTTAAAGAAGCCAAAAAACAAAAGATAATGGTGAGCACATCGATGAGGATTTGAATAATCTCTCTCTCTACTCTTAAATGGCCTTAGATTCTCAAGATGTTTTTTATAAAAAAAAAAAATGAAGAATAGAAAAAAGTTAAACCTGGTTGCCCAAATGTTGATAAAGTAATATCTTTTTCATTTATTTCTGCATTATGCTATAGTTGAAGCCTGTTGTATTCATTTCCACAGAGGCTTCTCATATATTCTCTGTTAACGATCAGTTTTCTTCAAAGCTGGTCCGAGTCAAAATACAAATGGGTAAGTCTTTTCTTGGTGGTGAGATTTTTTGTTTTTTTTTTTAAATCTCTTTTTAATGCACTTTTTGATACAGTTGTAAGTCATCAAACAATATTATAAGGTAAATGTAAATCCATTTGCCTATATGATATGGGATTCTATAAGGAGTAAATGTAAAAAAAAAAATAAAATTAATTTTTCTGTGATGCTAATTTCAGGTTTCATTAAATTTTTGTTTTAAACTTCAGCTGGATTCTTCTAACTAGAGATAACTTTCCTTTGAACCATAGCTGTGAAAGAGTATTTGCCCAGGTTTCAGAGCTGCCAGCTCTCTGCTTTATTTATTTCCATTTTTTTTTAAGTTCCTTGCTTCCCTGATTTCAAATTTTGGTTCCCACTCTGTAGCTTTTTTCATGTTAGTCATGTTTATCTTTGCTATTTGTATATTATACCTCTGACATGCAATTATAATTATGATGGAAAACGATTGCCAATTTCTATCTGCCTCAAGATGGGTTTTTTCATGTTACTTTATCAACTTTTCGCAGTGGCCTCCAACAAAGGAGAAGCAGAGCCTGAGAGAAGAGAAACGAGGAATAAAGTGGATGAAGACAGGAAACATGAATATCCTTGATGAGCTAGTTTCAATTTTATAAGATCTCTCTTTCTCTCTGTTTGTCTGTCTGTCTGTCTCTCTATCTCTCTCTCTCTCTCTCTCTCTCTCTCTCTCTCGCATACACACATACTTAAAAAAAAAACGTTCCTAGCATAAAATTATTTTAAAAATTTTCAAATACAAAGCATATATGAGGCAAACAAGGTAAGTTGAACATAGGATAGGAAAGGCTCGATCTCTTAACAATAACATACATTGGGTTCATGCCTGAACTATCCATGTTACCTCTCTCATCTATAGGTGTGTTTATGTGTATTGTAAATCATGATTCTGAACAAAGAGTAATTTCTCCCTTCTCCAGACTAAAGAGTAATTCTTTAATCAATGCAATTTATAATAAATAGATGTCTTTGTTAAAATCAGTATTAATGGAAATAGGAAGAGGAGAGGGAGGAGGGAAGAAATGGGGCTAGGTACAACTGCAATGTAAACTCATTGACGGTCTAATCTTTGTACATGTGTAAAAGCCATGTGTATTTACGGTCTTATCTTTGTATGTATATGTAAAAGCCATGTGTATGAGTTTCTCTCCCTTAACTGTGCTTACAATCGAGGCAGCCCTTGTAAGGATCATGAAAGCAAGGAAAAAATTACAGCACAATTCTTTAGTCGCTGAGGTGGGTAATGTGCATCGCCTCTCATATCTTTCTTGTCTTTCTTTCATTTCTTCGTCTATCCTTTGGCCTAAACTGTTGGCAAATTTTTTTGAAGATCTTACTAAATCCATTGTGCACACCATTGGAAAAGCATTAGTCCTTGTTCTCGAAACATTAAACATTTGTGGGGTTATTTTCCTTGCCCCTTATTTTCTAAATGACTTCCTATGATGCTATGCAGCTTTCATTTCTTCTAGTCGATACCATTTCGAGCACCAAAGTAAATTTCCCATATTAAAGGAAATAATTGTGCATTCAGAATTTTTTTTAACCCCCTTTAGGTTTTGTTGTTCAAATGTTATTTTTGCACTCTTAAGTAATTGCTAAAATATTTGCCTGCTTGAACCCTGTGTTTTGTAGTAATAATACAAGATTGTTAAATAAACCTTTGTTACTTTTCCCCCGTTCTTTCCAATTTGCAGTGTACAGATATGTTGAGACCACGCTTCCTGCCAAGTCCAGTAGTCATTAAGAAGCGGATAGAAGGATTGATAGAGCGCGAGTATCTAGCGAGAGCAGCAGAGGACAGGTGAGGGATCCTCCAGCAAGTTTTTTAAATTTTTGTTTGTTTATTTTGTAGAAATGCAGTCTGAAATTCCAGTCCTTGCTCTAACAGGTTAGCTTTGTGGAGATAAATTTTTTTTTTTAAAATTCGTTAAAATTAAGATCAAAGAATAGAGCTTAATTGTAATCATGGTGTCACTTTAGGGATACTTCAGTAGTGGCATGCTGGCCCCTGTCAAGTGATAAATAGGTCACAGGCTCGGGGTCATTCACCCATTGCGAGGTGGAGGCTGGCATGTACCTGTCTTTTGTTACAGTAGTTCATTTTAATACAATTTTAATTATCTTTTAACTTGATCATTAACTCATTAAAACAATAACAAAAATTATAAAAATGGCTTTGATAGAAACTTTTATATCAGTCATTTAAAAAGCTTGAAAAAGTATGTGATTGCTCAGTTAATGAACAAGCAAACAAGTCCATCCACATGATTAAATAAAAGTTTCTATCAACAGTGACAGTAATGTTGACAATCTTGACTGCTTGAAAATGATTTGTGCGAACTACATTTGAAAAACATATCACTTTTTCTTCCATAGTTTGACACCATTTTTGTACGGTATTATGAATAGTGTTGTTAAATTGATTAAAAAATCATTTTTATTTATGTAATAAGTAATAATTTATGCATGTTATCATGAAAATACTTGCTACAAAAGTACAGGAGAATATAGAATTTATGTCTGGTACTTCATTGAAATGTTGTGGTTGTTAAGAATATCACAACTATGCCTCCAGGACTTTGCTCAGTACATAGTGGTTTTTGGCACTGTCTAATTTGGTCTGAAATAAAATCAAGACATATTCAGTAATTTCAAGGAAATAAATTATAGTCTTCACATCAGTGCATTAGATACTACATGGAGACTTAACTCTGAATATTGATTTTACCTGACCCATTGAAACTCTTTTAAGTTATTCTTAGATCTAGAAATTAAATAATAATAATAATAATAATAAATTTTCTTTGGGTTTATACCCATGAATTATCACATGGTTGGAAATGGATAACAGATAATATTGGAATGTAATTGAAGATAGCTATAAAATAATTTATTTTTACCCTAGGTGTCTGTATCAATTTGTTGGTTGCTTGTTTTTGTTTTTTTTTTTTAAATTGTGTTTTTTCGTTTGATCCACAGAAAAATCTACACGTATGTTGCCTAAATGCTTTCCTCCACCTGCCCAAAGGCCTACCCTGATGTTCACACAGTCACACAATCACACACACACACACACGCGCGCGCGCACACATCGATGCACATATCAGCCAGGAGAGAAGAGAGCGAGCAGCCATGGCTAAGAGGTTGAAGCGGGAACCTGATCTTTAGTACCAGTACCAGGCTGCAACTAGAGCTATCCTCCTCACCACCACGATCATCACCATCGTCATCCTCTAGTTTCTCGGGCTAAATCTCTGTATGTGTGCACAAGGGTGACACAGGGGTGCAGGCACGAAGTATGTTTGAAAGTTTGCTGAGGAGTCATAAATCTTGGGTGGTTGCTTTAGCAATTTTTTTTTTTGAAGATAGACCTCTCATTGGACTAGTCTGAGGGAGATATTGTTTATGCTTTTTTTTTTTCAAATTTTATTTGCTACTGCATTGCCAACTTGTCTATAGCAAATCTTTAACGCTCTAGTGTTTCCTAGAGTTCTGGGACGTCTAGAGCTGATTTATCTGTAGCATTGTGAGTGTGTAAGAGTAAGTAGTGAAGAAGTGAGTAAATGGGAGTGCTCATCCCCACCCCACCCCCCCTCCTCCTATTACAAGCCCAGTGTCTACTAGCCTGCCTCAGTCTCTCAACAAAAGGAAACACTAGAGCAGGCGGTTTGTGCCCAGCCTGTGTACCACATTGTCAGGCTGAGTCACACAGAGTATCTGCTGCCATTCCTGGCTTAGAATAGTCCTGGCATTGAGTTTGTCTCGGACCCTTCCTCTCCCCCCCACTTTATTTGTGCCTTGCAGGTGCGAGGGAAGAGAATGGCTTGTCCTCTTTAAATTTATCTTTAAATACATGTTTTTTTTCGGTCATGATCATCTTCTTTCTGCTTTATTCCTCATGGTCTTTTCTTCATCTGAGAGGGAAACGAGAGATGGGTTGATGCCATGCTGTACCTCTTGTCCAGTGCTGCACTGTCTCTTGATGGCGAATGAATCTCCCCCCCTTCGCCCTCCCATACACAAAAATTGTGTCAATTGCGGCTTCTTTGTACTCCTTTTTTTAATCATCTCTTCACTAGATTGTTGTTATCTGTCCAGCATAAAAAAACCTTTGTTTAGCTCAGACTTTTAGAAGACAGCACATGAAGAATAATGACACTCAATCGATAGTAGGGCACTCATAATCTTGTCATTGCTGCACACCCCTTGACATTCTATACCACTACTTGGACCAAAGTTGTCACAGGCTCAAACTTCTTGTGACTGAAACACTGGCTGTAGCGCTGTTGTTACCTTTACACTTAACCTGTCTTGGGGTTCTCTGTTTAATTGTCTTTCTTCTCTGAAGATAAATTGTGCTGTAAATTGATTTGAAATGCTCCAGAAATAAAAAGGGGAAAAAAGATTGTGAAATAAATATGACATATTTTACAGTGACATGGTCCAGAAACAAGAGAGGGGGAAGGAAATGGGCCATCTTTCTATGAGAATTGAGATGTTTATGTCACTCTTTTTTAATATAAAGAACTGAGTATCTTCAAAGCTCACTTTAGACTTTGATTTCCATCCTCGGCTCTAAATGTTTGGTCTTCAAGCGATTGAACTCTGTTAGTCTGACAGCCCAAACTGTGCATGACATTGTCACAACTGTGTTCTCCACCACATTACTCTTCACACTACTCTGTACAAAGATCTCTTCTCCATGTGTCTAGCAATCAAGTTGTAGGAGTTGAATGAAGTTGGAAACGTTTGACAGAATATGTTTTTTTTTTTTTTGTGTTGAATCAATTGGGGAATCTACACTTTTGAGTGATTAGTACATTTGAGCTGCCACACTTTTGATAGCCACAAATCGATTGAATTTTCGGATTACCTATGAATGATAAATTTAAACAGCCTAAGGAAGTTCTTAAAAAAAAATAAAAAATAAAAAGAAGAAGAAGAAAATGGAAGGGAACACGTTTGTACGAAAGAGGTAGGAAAATTGCGGCACAATAAGGATTAATGGCTGATCTCCTTGAGAGTTTAATCTGATTGTTTAGGTAAAGAGAGAAGAAGTAAACAGCCTGTGAGGTTCACTGTCAAAGCTTTGCTAAAGTGCATGCGTTTTATTTTTTTTATTAAATGAAAAGGGATGAAATTAAACAATTGCACTGTTGCCGTTATTTAGAAATAATACTTTAAATGCTATGGCGGTTTGATTTATTTCTCGTGTAAATAATGTTTGAGATGAAAGCAAGCGTGTTACAGAAGGACTGGTGTGGATTTATACATTGGGCATTTCCCTTGTGGTTTTTGGTTGGTTTTTTTTTTCATCCCAGGACCCAGAGGTTGTACTTTCAATTCTGGGTTTCCTTCAGGGCGATTAAAAAAATCTAAACATTTGTTCCATTCGTTATTCTATTCAGCTTATCTCTTGTTCACTTGGGACGAGATTAATTCCAGTCCGAGTTTGAGAGGGAGAGAAGACTGTATTGCCGTTTTCAACTCAATCCTTGACACAATCAAGGAGGAGACAATTCATATTCTTCAAGTCTCAGTCTTAAGATTGCCAGTGGCGTTCAATTGACGTCCTGTCGTGGCCTTCTCAATCATAGTTCTTCAGCCTGCCTTACTTTCTTGTCAAGCTGAAGGTCCTGTGATACTCAAGTCTTAGAAGTCGCACATATGGAATCTATACTTCATAACCATATTCTTTCCTGGACAGTCTAGCAAACACTTTTCCAACTTGAAAATACCATGTATCTTGATGTGTAATGCTATTGTGATTTCGTTAAGCATGGAAGGTTGGCCACAAACTGGCCGTCAGATGAGTGGAATGATTTTTTTTTTAAAAAAACTTTGGCGTTTGATTGTGCTGCAATTTTTCTTTTTTTTTTTTTTTTAAATCTTATTGTGTGTGCCATTTATTGACATGTATTATTGGCTATGTATTTGTGTTTGAGTTAGAGAGGAATTTGGGAAAAGGGAGAGGGGGGGTGGTGTCTTGCAAATAAATGTCAATTAAAATGTACATTTGAAATGTCCTTGTCAGTAGCTGTCACGGCATGGCCCTTGCTGAGACCTGGGTGACAGGAGATTTATAAAAAATTATTTCAGCTTCTGTTTGCATCGGAGACGATACAGTCTAGCCACATGGCGCCCAACAGGGTCAGAGGTCATCTTTTGGGTGCGGCAAATAGTCTCGTCTGTGTTGTTTGGATGGGCTATGGTTTATATGAAAATTGTGAATTGTGTGTGTTGAGAGTGAGAGCGTTTCCCGTCCCTGTAAGATGTGCCTAGAGCCGCATCCTTATACATATTTCTAGGTTCTCTCCACTGAGCTGTGTATGAAAATGAGCAAATTGATTTTTTTTCTGTTAAGTTCCACCCCTCACTTGTTTAGCTGTTAATATTTTAGGATCCTCCTTGAACTGTGATTACAGCAAATTGAAGCACCCCATTGATAGCCAGGCTATTCTGTACCGGATTCAAACAAGTTGGTCAGAAAGATGTCTGGCTTAATAAGAGTATTATTCGATTTTTTTTTTCAACATTTACATGTAGAGCTTGTCGTTTCTTGAAAACAGGTAGACTAAAACCAGTATACCCTTTCTCCTCTGTGGTAGAAGTATTCAATAGAACCTTGTGCCTTGAATACCTTCTATTTCTGATGTCATTGTGCGAGATTTTTAATTATAGTGATAAAAAAAAACTAGGAAGCAAAAAGAAAGAAGAAAAAAGTTTGATATTGTGATATGATATGTTGTTTTAGGAATGAAACAACACCACAGTATTGCTCTAGTATGTCAAAACCACAGCTGTAGTTAAGTGTGCTGGTACATTATGTCATAAATTTTAAAGGTATAAATAAGAGGAAGGAAGAATTGTCGTGATATAGTCTGTGGGTAGGTTCTATCCAACATCTGATCATTATGAGGTAGCACTTTAATTTTAAGTTTAATGGTATCAACCAATGAAAACAGCTTTGACGTCATAATTTAATATTGATAAACGAATCAAGAACATTTCATTAGCTTCCATCTGTTGCAATACATCAGGAAGTATTTAAAAAAAAAAAAACAACAAAGAAACATGAGATAATCTCAATTGTGGGGAAAAAAAAATCTACTTGCTGTTTTTCATACACAACATTGAATAAAAAGTTTTAATGAATTCAACTGATTTTCTTTCCATGCACCTGTCCTATTTAATAAATGTTCAAGTAAAAAAAAACACAAAAAAAACAACAAATAAAGATTACATGCATTGCAATTACATCTTAAAAGTTGTGTGTCTTGTGTTGTGTGCAGCTAAGTGAAGTGTTGAATTATGAATACGCTATGGCTAGTTCCCTCATCAAGAGATTTTTATTTTGCAATGGTGGATCAGCGTAGCCCTTGCAAGTTGAAAGCTGGGGAACAACTTCAATGGGCTGTGTCACTGTCAGTCCAGGTTTTGTGAAGATAATATAGTGATGATTATAATAATAATAATAAGAAGAAGAAAGAAATAATAATAATAATAATAGGTACTCAAAACTAAAATTTCAAATTGTAGTTTGGCAAATTATTGCAATTTATCTTGAAAGATCTTTTGATTCTGAGATATTTGATACCAAATGTAGCTCTATATCTTAATTTTTACAAAAGTTATGTAATTTTGAATTTTTTTTTAAATGGTGATTCTTGCGCATTTGTACAAAACACCATTTTTTGAGGGATCCATGTTTGTGGAGAGGTTATAATAGTCATATAGACAAACAAACAAAACCTCTCAATATTTTTCCTAGTTTTCTCTTTCTCTCGCTCATCATTTCGTCGTAGCACTGTCTTGTTTTCAGTCTATATGTCCATCTCTTTTACTCTGTCTATCTCTCGCTGATTGTGTGACCCAAGCTAGAATCTTCTTGTATTTTCTTAGAATAGTCAATTTTGTTAAAAAATCTGGCTAAAATTTAAATCTTATAATTATGGTAAAGAAAAAAAGCAAAAATTTGTCTTATTCTGTTCTTAAACGCGCAAAAAAAAAAAAAAGACAAGGGGAAAAAAACGAAAACTACTTTTTGTATCATGCAAAATGTAGGAAAAATTATTCTGTATTTGGATTAAATTTTCTTTTTTCATTATATATAAACAAAACAAATTTTTTTGCAATACCTGAATAAAAATAATTTGCTGACCCTGAAAAAAGAAAAAAAGAAACCAACACACACAAGTCTCAGAATCTTTTCAAATCAAACATTGGAATGAAACTCGCCAAAAGCTGTAGGCCTGACGTTACCAGTAGAGATTGCAAAAACTACAACGAATAACAAATGATTATCGACCTACAAGAAGAGGTTCCTGCAACCTGTCGGTTTTATTTGTAATTATTGTTTTCTTTATTTGTTGCTACAAAAGATCCTTTTTTAATTTATCTTTTTTAACTACTTATTTTTAACAATTAATTACATTATTGTTGTTGTTACTATTATTATTATTATTATTATTATTATTATTATTATTATCATCATCATCATCATCATCATCATCATCATCATCATCATCATCATCATCATCATCATCATCATCATCATCATCATCATCATCATCATCATCATCATTATTATTATTATTATTATTATTATTATTATTATTATTATTATTATTATTATTATTATTATTATTTTTAGGGGGTGCGGGCGGAGGGTGAAAAAAAATAACGCAGAGTGTGCCAAGATAGGCTTATCGGTTTAGAGCCAAGAAACACTGAACTGCACTTCAGTTCATTAAAGGGCTGATTTTAAACCATTTTATTTATTTATTGCTGCTTCAGTCCACAGCATGATACTTTGTAATTTTCTATTTTCCTAGAAATAAAGCAGTGGAGAAATAAACGTAAGAACAGATCAAAGTTAAGTAATGCGGTTCAACGTATGTTGACACTAAAATTACACAGAGCTTAACTAAATTGATCTGAAAAATTGTATTAAAGTCATAAATGTTACGATCTAGCAAAAAAAAAAAAAATAGTTCATGTCAATTACAAATAACAGGCATTTGGACCACCGACCAGATTTCTAAGCTTATTTGTTTTGTGCTCTGGAGCTACAATTTTATCACACACCAGGTACATTGACCTAAAAACCTGGCAAAGGAGTTTTTCAACTTCAAGGACTGTTGGTGTGCTGGCACACTAAAGGTTATTACACAGACGTAGACGTTTTAAGACTCACATAGATCTAGATTTTAGGTCTATCCGGACTATATCAAGCTCCTAGGGATGCTTTTCTAAATTTTGTTTTAGTAGGTGGTGATTTAGCTGGGACATCGCAAAATATTGGGCCTTCAGAAAGCGATCAGTGTGAATAATTCTTTGTTGTGTCACGTTAATGCGTGCCGTTTACGTACTTTAGTGTTTCATCGACTGTGTCAACAAGCAAGAATGTCTAAAGCAGAAGGTGAGTTGGTGTTGATCTACCCTAGAATAGAGATAAATTAAGGACTAGTTCAGTTTCTAGATCCAGTTCGTGAGTTTTAGAACCTTATTAAGACTTACGTTAAATAAGATCGCTAGGCTAATCTAGACAATAGTACTATATCTGCTCATCGAACAAGAGGTTAAATCTAGACTAGATCTAGATCTAAATCTAGAGTTCCTCTTGATTAAATTGCTTCTAGAATGATCGAACTCGAGAAGTTGAAGCTGAACTAGAATCTAGTTCGACCATTTGGAAAGAGTTCCTTTTACGTACGGTCTAATTTACACACCAAAGAGGGCTTCATTTGATCGGGACCATGGAAAAAGATTGGGCTTGGTTTTTGCTTGGGGCTACACAAAGAAGAAAAATTAATTTATTTCAGCGCAGTCTCTTATCTATCAAAAGAAGCCCTTTTTAGTGTGTAAATTAGTCTGTACTTAAAAGGAACTATTTCCGGCCATTTTTAAAAGTCCGTTGAGTATAAGGTTTGTTGGGGCCAGGTCGTATCAAAAGTGAAGTAACCTAATCATTTAAAGTCAAATTACACATAATTATCTCCTTTGTTTTTTTTCAGTAACTAAACACATGTCTATACAACCACTTTTTTCCCTTCTTACCCACTGCCCAAGTTACCACCGCTTTAGCTCTTTGATTCTGTATCATGTTCTGCCTATGCATCGGCTGCCACCCCCTGCCCCCTTTCCCCTCTCTGTCGATTATTTTCTTAGTGCATGTTAGTTTGTAATCTAGCTATACACAACACTGGGTGCTTTACGCTGATAAATTTGTCTGCTGACACCAGACCTTTTGAAGGAGAAAAGCATTCTTTGTTTTGCCAACAGTTATTGTTTTTTTTAACCGAAGGATTGGTCCGAGATCAGTTCATTTGATGCAAAGTATTTTAAGAGAGTCAAAGAAAAGAAAAACCTTGAATCTTCTCTGTTCGTTCCATGCAAGGTGTTTTTTTAATCCGAGTTTATTGGATTGGAAGTGTATTTCATCTATAAGCAAATAAAGCAAAGGTGAGACTCAGAAGTCTAAGGCCTTCTATTTGGACAATTAAGAAATATAAAATTTTGAAAGCAAACCTTTCTTTCAGAATTTTCGTCCTTACCATTTGACATTTGTTTCACTAAACCAAAGCAACAAATTTGTTAATTTATTAACATGACTGAGTCATAATGTGCGGATAGAGAGAGAGATAGAAAGAATGGTAACGAAGACCTCAATCATATAATGGCAGTGGCTGAGACATGGGGTTTTGTTTATTGTTGTTTTTTTTTTGCCTCCGTTTGAAACTTTTTATTTTTAAACTTTTCCCACCTCGCCAGTGTTTGAGCTGAAGTGCGCCGTTCAAGAGTATGCTTGGGGGAAGAAAGGAGAGGATAGCACAGTTGCAAAACTCAAGGCAAGCGCAGATTCAGATTTTACGATCAATCCTGATGCTTCATATGCAGAGGTAAGAATAACATTGGTCAGGCCTCAATCGGGTGCCCTGCTTTTTATTGTAGGTGATCATGACCTTCCACGCAATTCTATTCCTCCTTGCTTTCAGCACATCTGCCTCTCATTCTAATTTAACCACTTTGTTAGTCTGTCCAACATCTTTTGACAGTGTTTTCCCCTGCTGCGTTTTTCTTCAACCATTCCGGTTGTCACAAGAGGTTCTGGTTTCTCTCTTCTTATCACATGGCCAAAAGAGGTTGCCTTGACGTTAAAGTATTCAATTTATGATTGATCTTGCTTTGTCAGCTTTTTGTAGCACTGCTTTGTTTTATTTCTTTGCTGTTCATGAGATTCTTAGCATTCTCTACAGGAACCACATTTCTGTTGCCTCAGGTTTCTTTTGTAATTATTTTGAAATTGTCCAGGACTGTGAGTCAGTTATGTCACTGCTAATTCTCTTTCTTTTGATCATCCAGATAGGAAAAAAATAAGTGTATCTATTATAAATATCATCTCAAAACTAAATTAACTGTAGGACTTTTGATTGGGTAGGATTATTTAGTATATTAAGATATGATACACAGGTAGGATATATGTCATAGTTTTTTTTTATTGGTATTTCATTGTTAGAAAAACTGTTATTTGATTTTAACAAGTTCTTTTGGAGTCTAGCTAAATTAATTATTATGGCTTATCTTTTACTAGTATTGTTAAGAATGCCATAACATCTTTTTCAGCTTTGGATGGGCACTCACCCAAATGGCCCTTCTATTGTAAAGATCCCTGGAGAGGAGGACGTACCGCTATCGGTATGGGTTAAGAAACACCCAAAGCAGCTTGGGTCGGAGGTCAAGCGATATTTCAATGGAAGTTTACCATTCCTGTTCAAAGTACTCTCTGTACGAACTGCACTCTCTATTCAAGCACATCCAAATAAGGTATGTTAATCAATGGTGTCATAGCTTCCCAAAAAAAAGGGTAAAGGAAAAAAACCAGCAAAAAAATGTCAGATTGCCAGTTTTACAGAAATTGAAATATGCTTTGATTAGTCAAAGTGTTTCCAACAGATTATGTAAAAAATGCTACACGCCTACAGTGATTATGCATTTTGTTGTACCAGCATGTAGCAAAGCAACTTTGCTGTTGGAAATAAATTCACATATTCAGCTGTAGTACATGGAAAGTCCTCTCAGGCTGCTTTGCCTTTTCTATGCTTGACCGAGGTATTTAGCTCTGGGTTTTATGCACAAGACAAGCTCGTATTGTAATCTAGAAAAATGAAAGAGGTACATAATTTAGACATGTTGATTTGACATGGTGAAGAAGATTGCAGCCACTGCATATATATTTTATTTTATTTTATTTTTTTTTTTTTTGAAATATGGCCTGGAAGATTGGAATTACTTTTAGAAAGATGTGAGAGGAAAAAAGATGGAATGATTGTTAAGGTATCTGCTTTTTAAAGCAGGAAGTTAATTTTTCCCCCTATTGACTTGGAATGTAAGACTTTCTTTTTTTTTTTTTCTGCTATCGACTGGATCACTGTTCTGACCCTTCTTTCCCTCTCTAGCAACATGCGGAACAACTCCACATAGACAGACCAGACCTGTACAAAGATTCAAACCACAAACCTGAGATGGCCATCGCACTGACCCCCTTCATGGGACTCTGTGGCTTCAGACCTATCAACGAAGTGGCCAACTTTTTGGAAAGTGAGTGGAGTCTGTAAATCTTTACTCTGTTTTTGAAGTTTAGCTTTTATTGATTTTTCACTTGTTTTTTTGTTTTGTTTCTTTAATGGTATGAATGACTAATTTTTTTTTTCTTTAGAAGGTTGAGGGTCTTCAAAAAATGAAGTGTAACAGAAATTATCAGAACTTTCGTTCCTCACATCTTGCGGTTGCAAGTCAAATCATTCCTCTATTTAACGTCACTCTTCTTGACATTAGCTGTTGACGAGTTTCGGAAAGCAGTGGGTGAAAAGGCAGATTCTTTTGTCGCTGCCAGTAAGACGGAGGACAAGCCGAAACACAGGGAGGCTATGAAGGAGGCCTTCAAGAGCTTAATGGAAAGAGACGAGGCAGAGATAAAGAGCTTTCTCAAGTCTCTAGTGGACAGGACGAAAAGCAAAAGTAAGTAATGAGAAGAATCCAGAATCCAGTTACAAAGGCAGAAAAATAGCCTGCTATTCTGTGCAGCTTCTTGGTTGTATTTTGATATTTGAGGCGAGCAATTTTTTTTAAGCACACTTTTTTCTATTTTTCAAATTACACTTATTTTATATTGTAAGACAAAAGTAAAAGTTTAGTCATTCTTGTTCCAGTTCTAATTTTGGCTTGAAATTGTGTCATCAATCAGACTGACACCGGAATGAAATATGAAATTTTCGTGATGGTGAAAATAAGAGTTATACCAGAAAATCTTACATTCAATATTCACTTTGCGCTTTAGAAAACGCTGGTGAAGACATTTCTGGTCTAGAGGGCGAGCTGTTACTGAAGTTGGACGACGAGTTTCCTGGCGACCGTGGCCTGTTCGCTATCTACTTCCTGAACATTGTCCACCTGGATCCTGGAGAAGCGATGTTCCTGGAAGCCAACCTACCGCATGCGTACCTTAGCGGAGGTAAGTTCAGACCACAACTAACATTAGACACACGATTATAGAAGTACAGTTGTTTTTAACTCATGTTCACAGTTCTGAACACATGAAAAATTCAGGCCAGAATTTAAGTTGAAGTACTCTTGGTTTTAAAGTATCTTTGCCTTGACTCCCCATCTCCACATTCCCCCCTTCCCCAGATTGCATGGAATGCATGGCCTGTTCGGACAACGTGGTGCGTGCTGGCCTAACTCCAAAATACATCGACGTCCAGACACTTTTGGAGATGTTGGACTACACATGCCGACCGATCAGCCGCACCAAGTTCTTAGGGATCGAGAGTCACGGCAACGTCGACATCACAATTTTCAACCCTCCTGTGCCAGACTTCGGGGTGTCCAAATTCGAGGTAGGATTTAGATTTTTTTTTTTACTCAGTGAAGTGCTAAAAATAATCTTACAGCAGGCTTTTACTATTAGCAATCAATCTACTTACCATATTACACGAAGGAGCATTGATCACAGATAGATCTTTTTCTAGCTGAATCCAGCTTAGTATTTTTTTTTCTTTTACACTGAAGTGAAATCAAGAAATGTTGGTAAAGAGTTTCTGCTTAGGACTTAATACCTCACCTTGCTGGGCTATGTTGATACATGCTTTTTTTTTTACTGATAAGAATCCTAGATCTCCCCAAAAATTATCTCACTCCTCCACAAATTCATCTAGTGGCGAGGATGAATCTAGATCCAGGTCTAAAAAAAAACGGCAAATTGGTCCAGATCTTCAAAATCATGGAGGCGACCCCAGTCCTCAGGGGTATAAGTGAGGAGGAGACCTCATGGTCCATGTATTAAATATCTTATTGTCGGGCCCTGTCTTCTAGGGCTTAAGTCTAATTCTATTTCAGTAGAACTCTTTAATTTGTTGTCTCTAAGCATGGTTGATATGTCTTGAACTTAAAGTCTAGATTTTCAAAATCTTGGCGGCGGGGTGGAATTGAAGATGTTTTAGAAGCCTTATCGTCAGGCCCACTCCTTTTGTTCAATGGAACCATTGAACTTGTTGTGTCTAAACATTTGTTGTGCATTGTGTAATCTTGAGTCTCATCTCTCGTGTCTCACTCTAGGTTCCAGAGGGCAGCACAGGGTTCGAGCTTCAGGCGTTTGAGAGTGCCAGTATCTGCATCATCATCAGAGGGGAGGGCCAGGCCACAAACCGCAGCTTGAAGGAACCGCTCAAACTGCGGTCGGGTATGGTGTTCTTTGTGGCTGCCGAGGTAGATGTTTCCATCAAGATCGAAGGCAGCCAAGGAATGCTGCTGTTCCGGGCATATGCTGGGGTGTTTTAACAATGTAGCCGAGGTGCTTTGCATTGCAGCATTGCATTGTAAAAAGAAATGCACCATTTTTATTTTAAGGGTTAGAAGGTGGATGAAGGAAATCATGTGTTGTCCGAAGAATGTTTCGGATTGTGCTGAATGTTGAGACAAAGACAACAATAAGGAAAGGAATTTGTTTTGTGAGAAATCAAAAAAGGTCTTTGTAAATGAAGATGTAACTGTTAAGAAAATACAGAATTAAGTTTGCATCTTTTTTTTCTTGCTCTTTCTAAATCCCTCTTTCCCTTCCCAGTACCATTTATCATAGTTTAATCTGCGCATTGATTGTGGATTTTATCATTTTATCGATTTCTGGAAAGTGACAGTATTTGACCTCCTGAAAAGCTAAGCAATATATACAATGTCAGTTATAAAAAAAAATTATGGTTTGTTACTTTTTTGACATCTATACATAGATTCTAAAATTGCTTCTAATGCAACCATGTACACTCTCTCTCTCTGTGTCTGTCTGTCTCTGTCTCTCTCTCTCTGTCTCTGTCTGTCTGTCTCTGTCTCTGTCTCTCTGTCTCAGTCTCTCTGTCTCTCTCTCTCTCTCTCTCTCTCTCTCTCTCTCTCTCTCTCTCTCTCTCTCTCTCTCTCTCTCTCTCTCTCTCTCTCTCTCTCTCTCTCTCTCTCTCTCTCTCTCTCTCTCTCTCTCTCTCTCTCTCTCTCTCTCTCTCTCTCTCTCTCTCTCTCTCAAATGTTTCATAATTTAAGTAAGTAATGCAGTTCAAGTCAGGTGTTGCAAGGTGATACAATTAAAAAAAATATTTGCTGCATCTAAAACCCTTTTTTTCTTCTTTTATTCCTTTTTTTTTTTTATTAAAGGGGGCTTGTGGGTGGTTATTTTATGAATGCTGCTTAAAGATACATGTGAAAAATATCCTAATTTGTTTCTTGGTAATGCTTTTGACACAAAATTTGTTAGCCATTATTCTTCTCTTTTTTAGTCGTGTCATATTCTTGTTTCTCTCCATAATTGCCTTTAATACAAGGGTTCATATTTCATATTCCATATCTTTGTACAAATAACCACCATGACAAAACTTATGCTTTCGATCAGAGGGTTGGACGATTTGATTGCAAGGGGTTCAAGAATTTATGGATGGGTGAGATAATTTCTTCCCCTCCCATAAGGATTATGAATGAAATCATGTGAGGTTTTAAATCACAAGGATGTTAAGACAGAAGGTGGGGTTTCTCATAGAGATTATGTTATTCTATCACTATGCGGGATAAAGGTATAGAAAAAGTTATTGTTTAGTTAGTGTGTTTTGTTGTTTTTTTTAATTATCATGCTCCGAAATGATCATTGAAACTGTGTTAAACCCCGATGGAAAATTCTTCGAATTAATTATTAATTTCATGATTTATTTGTCTTAAACTTTATCCACATGAAATGCAGTTCTTCGAAGAGTGCATTTCATAGGAATGGCGCTTTTACATAAGATTTTTTAAAAATTTATTTGAAAAAGTAGGTTTCTTTTTTAATATATCACTGAAACTATGACCTGCAGTCTTCAGATTAAAGACATTGCCAATAATTAAAAAAAAAGGAAAAGAAAATATGTAAAACATAAATCAGAGCCATTTTTAGTTCAAATATTTTTCTTTCCTTTAGATGAAAGTGATCACATGAATTGCTAAGGAATCCTGCCGTTATATGATTTTCTCATGCGGCATTTGATGAAATATGTAGTTAGGATTAAAATGTTCTGATAGCTTTCTTCGTAGAAAAAATGAGAGGAACCCAACCTTGTTTTCTCAAAGATTCATAATCTCAAGGACTGATATACAATATAGTTCTTGACATTTTTTCTCTTACTCATTTAGAGTATGCACTCTTTACTAATCTCAAACGAGCTTTTTGGAAAAGGGGAAATGTTATGCATTTTTCTCTTTCCTTTTTAGATAGATTTACATTCCTTATGTGATTTTTTTTTTCATTTTTCTATTCCCCTTGGGTATTTATGGCAATGATTTTTTTTTTCATGCGCTAAATCTACCTCTTCTTTCTTTATCCTACAGTTTGACTCAGAGTTTATAGATTCTTTAAACAACATACAAAGCATTAAACACTCAGTGCCAACAAAAGGTCTTAACAGATAAGTGCTCAAAGAAAAGGATCAATATCAAAAAGTATGGGAAGGCAATTTCTTTTTTTTATTTTTTCTCTTTCCATGTGCATCAATGGTCTTTAATCAATATGCCACATATGAGGTCTCTCTCTTTTTATTAGCAGCCAAAGAGCGTTCATGTGTTATGTACTGGAGTCCAATCGCAGGGAAAACATGCCTCCTGTCCGTATGACTCTAACAAATGAATAGTTGTTGTTTGCTTTTCCCAAGGTGCGGGAATAAAATTGTTTGACTTGCACAGTAAATCATAGATAACTCTTAAATACCTCAATATTTTACCAAATAGATACATGGTTTATTCTAACTGGAGATATATATATGTATCAAACAACAGTTTATGTTGAATTCTATTTGGATGCAACAATTTTTTTCTCTCTATTTTACCAGGCCTTTTTGTAATTTCATTAATTTTTTTTTTTTTAATTTTGCTCTCCTCAAGGCAAACATAAAACTGTTTTTTTCCCAAGAGTATTCTCCAAAACATTAGTTCGTTTTATTGTTAATGTTCTTATAAATTTTTTCCTTGACACACATTCCTTTCCAGGTGATTCATTTAACAGACACGGTTTATCGGATGTAATTTAATATATCATTAAATTTGATGTGGATCTTACAAAACTGTGCAGTGTTCTCCTTCTTGCAGCTTCCTACTAACAGGTTAACTAATACTGTTTCCTTTTTTTTGTATCTTCTCTGTCGGGTTATTTATGTATAGTAGTGTTTTGCTCTTGGTCAAATTGTTAAGATTTTGGTTTTATTCAATCTTGGTGGTGACGGGGGGATTGTAAGATTGTGCCATTTGCCATATAATTTAACTTTTTTCCCCTTGTTTTTTAAATTCATGGATATTATATCAACATTTGTAATTATTTCATTTTCTTGCTAAAATGCAACTACTCGTTCAAATAATCATGATGAAGTGTGGTTTGTTGCTGCATTTTGGAAATTTTATTGTTGTTTTATTGCAAGTTTGTTTTTCTTTTTTTTTTCTTTTTTTGCGAAATTTGTAATGTATCAATACTTAAAGTGTGTCTTTATGCATTGAGGGTCTATTTTGATTGTATGCAAAACAACATAATCTCTTCCGATTACTTTAAACATCTTGTAATTTTCTAAAGCTTAAAAGGTTTTTCATTTTTTTGTTTGTTTTGAATTGATGTCTGTAATATTGTATCAATTTTCTATATTGCAGCTAATTGTTTTTTTGTTCTGTTTTCTTAGTTCAAATAATTATGATGTATTGAAGAAATGTTTAACCAAGATTTATTAATTGCCTTTTAAGGGAGGCCTTTTTGTATGTAATCATGAAGCTCTTTAACATATCTCCACATCAAATGAACAGTGAAAGAAAGATTAAACTTTACTCAAATTGTTCTTTTTCCAACATTTTTGTTTTAATATCATGCCTAACTGTAGTTGAACTGTCTTTATCATGATTGATAGTTGTCTTCATAACCTTGACTTTGAACATTGGTTTATTTGTTGCTATGTATGAAGTATGTATTGTCCTGTATATTTTTTTTTTCTCTATCTCGCCAAATGCAAATATCACAATTTTTTTTTTGCCTAGTCATACAAGAGTTTTTCAGTCATCATCCTTGCATAACTAAAATGTATTTACATTTTTTCCTTACTTTGACTTTTTTGTGTTGGATTTGTTTGCTTCATAATTTGATTTTTTTTACTTCATGTTTTTGTTCATGAAAGAATATTATAATCTTTTAGTCACTTTTGTTCCCACATCTAACAATCTCATGAATTTTTTTCCTCAATAGTGAGTTCTTATTTCTTAAAAATTGGATTTACTCGATGAAAACTGATCCTGGTTTAGCTAAATACGTTGGAACTCTGTATTTAAGTATTTACAAAGAAAAAAAAGGCCATAAGAATGAAATCTCTAAATTATCATGTCCAACCGCTCTGAAAAAAAAATGTACTTTCTCTGCAAAACAACAACGAAGGCTAGGTTTTTGTAATTAATTTCAGATCGTGAAAGTTATTTTAAATAACTTAAGCAATAAACATTGCACAAACTGTAAAGGTAGACCATCAATGGATAGAAAATGAAAGAAATGTGGGTTTAGCTCAAGATTATCATTGCTAACTGAGATATGGCAACGGTTTTGAGAGTTTTATTAACCACGAAAAACAGCTCAATCATTTAATCATCAAGAATTGTAAAGGGCATAATAAATGTGTAAGATGCTATGATTATTTTGTCTTAACACGCTTGCACAGGACTCAATGACAGATGATAGTTTCTGATTTAATTCTTTGACAACTCTTGATGCCGTTAAGTTCAACTAATTATTTATTGTTATGATCAGTAATAAATTTAATTGAAAATTTATCAGTTTTGACTTTTGACATGTAAAATTCTTTTGGATGTATTGAAAATCAAAGTTATATGTTTTACAATACTCTGTTGTACCCCTGTACAGTATTTTGTTGGTAATATTAAACTATATATTTTCTTGAATAACTTAAAAAGAAAAATTTTTTTGTAATCTCTTATTTTTCTTTAACATTCTTTTGTAGTTATTTTAGATATTGAATTAGGTTTTAATTCACATTTGCTGTGGTACATGAAATTTCCGGTGTCTTGATTTTCAAGTAGTATTGTTATTTTGTTCACCCTGAGTTAATTTTTTTCCTCTTGGTAACTTTGTTTTTCCCAAGCTATCTTGTTTCCCGTCTATGATGGTTGCCCCATGAACTGCATTTGGAATGCTGACTTTAACATGGCATCGTCATTTCTAAACTTTGCTGCCATTATCATGTGTATACTGAGTCGGTTTTATATTGAAAATTCTGGTTTATTTATGGAGTGTCCCTATTTTTTCTTGCGTGGTTTAGCAAGGTATAATAACAAAAGAGGGAAATGCATAAATTTTCACATTCAGAAGAGGAAATTTTTTTTTGTCATTGATCTGATGTTTACTGTAAATATTCTTTTTCATTTTATATGTGCAGATTTTCTTTTGAATATTACTAATATTACCTGCGAATATATGTATTGTTGTTACTTGCCAGGAAATTTTATTTAGTTTTCATCATAAAGTGTAAACTTTACTGAATGAGAAGTGACTATTGGTTTTTTCTGAAATACAAGGCACAAACTACCTTTGCCTCATAGAGCAGAGTCAGTTACCTTTCCTTTAAAAGCTTGCATCCCATGCCAAAAGCAATAACTTTCAGTGGCCAAAAAGTTATTTCACATTTTTTCCTAGATCCCCTAGTTTGTGCTACTTGATGAGTAAAATCCAACACCAATGTCGCACACCAAAGTTACACATCAGTGCTGCACGTGATGAATGTCACATGTGTTTATGCTCGGTTACCTGATACGCTAAACATCTAGAGCTTCAATCAAGCAGAATGCCTGTCATCCATTGGAAAGGAATCGTATATTGTTCATGTCATATTTTAAAAGTTTGATAGTCATAAAAATGTATTATTTTCTTGAGCTTGTGAATAATGATGATAATGATGAAGGTTTTGATTTATCAAATTTCTCAAAGGAGAGGATGTAATTCTTGGCAGACAATGAATTTGTCTGATTTCAGATGTATTAGGCCTCTTCCTCTCTTCAAATATGACTTAGTAAGACTGAATGGGAGATGAAATTTTTACTGAAGGAACTCGGAAGCTCTTGTCAGTGGACTAGCAGCTCTTATCACCATGGCCAAAATTGTTTTAATCACTAAGCTGAAAGTTAGCACTTTCGAATGATGGGTGCAGATGGCAAGCAAGATCAAAAGAAAACTATTGAATGTGATTTTCGTGGCTTAAGATGTCACAGATACTTTAAAAAAATCAGAAATAAATAGAATGAACGTTTTGAAGAACCTAGAAGGCGAGAGTTTGACATGTTTACATATATATGCATATAATATCTTTGCTTGCAGAAGGCAAGCAAGATGCGAAAAAAAAATATTGAAAGTAATTTTAGCAGCTGAATATAAGATGCTGTAAGTACTTTAAAAGAGCAGAAATAAGCAGAACAAAACCCATATAAATTTAGAACTAATTGAATTTCAAAACTTTATATGTTTACATGTGTGTATAACACTTATATTTGCTTGTAGATGGCAAGCAAGATGAAAAATAAAAATAAAACTTGAATGTAATTTTAGGGGGCTCAAGATGTGACAAGCAGAAATAAACAGAATGAAACCAGAAGCCAAGAAGTTGACTGGTTAACACATGTGTATAATGTCATTGTTTATTAATTTATGTTCATATTTGCAAGCTATTATTTTGATCTCACCATGTTCCACTGTCAAAACTAGACCTAGAGTAGCACCATAGAGATGTACAGACTTGCTCACAACGAAGTAGATGTAGTTCTTTCATTGTGCTGTGCATGTGAAGTTTGTACAAGTGTAGGTCTTTAATTGTTGCTGCGTATGACAAGTTTGTACAAGAGTAGGTCTTTAGTTGTTGCTGCGTATGACAAGTTTGTACAAGTGTAGGTCTTTAATTGTTGCTGTGTATGACAAGTTTGTACAAGAGTAGGTCTTTAATTGTTGCTGGGTATGACAAGTATCTACAAGTGTAGGTCTTTAATTGTTGCTGCGTATGACAAGTATCTACAAGTGCAGGTCTTTAATTGTTGCTGCGTATGACAAGTTTTTACCAGTGTAGGTCTTTAATTGTTGCTGCGTATGACAAGTTTTTACAAGTGTAGGTCTTTAATTGTTGCTGCGTATGACAATTTTCTACAAGTGTAGGTCTTTAATTGTTGCTGTGTATGACAAGTTTGTACAAGAGTGCACTTAGATGCGAAAGTTGTTGGTGCCCCGGTTAATATAATGCAATCTCTTTGTTTTCTACCAAAAGTTTATACACAAGAATTTTACTTTCTTTTTTCATTTTTTTTTAGTTAATTGTAAGTTGATTTCAGTACAAAATGTATCAGGAATGTTTTGTTTAATCACGACCAAGTTTCTTATAGTGATGATTATGTATAGCCTACTTTGTTTTAAGACGCAGAGCATTATCACTTCAGCTGCCAGTGAACAGTGTGTGAGGAAGATATTATTATTAGTTATATATGTGTTTTATATGTCAAAAGTGTGCGCTGCATGTAAGTGTTAACACTTAAAACTGATTTTAAAGTACCCGAAATTTCATTGAAACAACGCTTTATGTCAAAAGTGGGAATATATGAGATTCAAGAGAAGCTGTGGGTAAATATATGAGGCTTCATTTTTTCCCTCCCACTATTCAGTTCTCCTCCCAGCCCTTCTCTGCCTCTCTGTCTGTGTCTCTTCTTCTTCTTCTTCTCTCTCTCTCTCTCTCTCTCTCTCTCTGTGTTGAAATAGCTTCACCTCAATCATTATTTAGTATTTTGAAATGGACGCATTGCCTAAATAATAAATGATGTAAACAGCAGTGATGAATACTTCATGTTCAAGAATAGACAGAGGGAAATAGCTAATTTTTTTTTCTTTTGACACCCTCCCCTCCCTGTGTAAAAAAATGAAAACCATTTTATAAACTTAGCATTTAAAAGAATAATAAAAAAACAAATGCATATGCTAGAAATAAAATTGTTTTTTCTTTTTAAAGAAATCTTATAGCCACATAAATGTTTTGCAAATGTTTAGAGGAATCTGCAACGTACTGCAGCGTATGAAGTGAAATTTGTGAAATTGACAAACTCCCCCCTCTCCTTTCCATAAAATTTAAATAGTCAAATGATCTCAAGAGCCCATATCCAGCAATACAGGTATCTTTAACGCTCTAATTTTTTTTCCCGCGGATACATTTTTATCCACATTATAATTATAAAATGTTTATTGGTGTTTCAGTTACCCCTCAGGTTTTCACAGCAGTCTCTGAAAAGGCTTCTATCAAATAAATATTATCACGCATATATTATATTATATTCATATCCTGAAGTGGTCTCCCTTTAAGTTGAATCCTCCCGATAAGTTGAAATTGTTAACAATTGTGTTGTACGAGGTGTGCGTCCACTGATTGGGTGAAGTGTGGGAGACCGGTCTCTCCCTCTGTTTTGTAATAATAAAATATCATGATGGCCATAGCACAACTTTGTTGGACTCCTTATATATATATATATATATATATATATATATATATATATATATATATACTCAATGTCTGTCTCATTTTGTGGATTTTTTTTTCTTTTTTTTTTTTTGGATATGCAATCTGTAGTTTTAATGGTACCATAAAAATTTTAAATACATGAGGCTTGACAAAAGTGAACAATTCTTCCTGAATTGTAGTGATATTTGTTGACAAAAGTGAACAATTCTTCCTGAATTGTAGTGATATTTGTTTTGTTCATATTTGGAGTCGTGAATAACGATAACCTGTCTGGCACTCAATCTGAAAGAGTAGCCTGTCGCCCATGTCAGATTTGAAGGTGTCGATATTTACATTTTTCTTTTCGCTACTTTGTGGTAAAAAAAATTAAGTGTATTTACTAACATTTCCTGAGAAATCACATTTCTAGCTCCTTTGAAGTAGTATGAAAAAGAGAAGCCTATCACTTTTCAAATGCCTTTTTTTTTTTCTTTCAAAATCGAAGTTTTGGACGTCCGAATCATTGGCTCTGGTTTTAAGACATTTTTCAAAAGATGTTTTAATTGACCACGACTATATAGAGTTGTTCCTACAGGGATTATCTGGTATGTATTTTGTGAAAAATGATTGAAGATATAGAGATTGTCTGGTGTTTATTTAGTAAAAAAAATGATTGACTATAGGTATATAGAGTCATTGTTTGAACAAGAATTTACTGTTGTTATGCTTTATTTAAAAAAAAAAAAATGATTGAAGATAACGATTTAGAGCCATTATTCGTACAAGAATTATCTGGTTTACATTTAGTAAAAAAAATGATTGAAGACAACTATATAGAGTCATTGTTCGTACAAGAATTATCTGTTATACCTTCTGTAAAAAATGATTGAAGATAACTATATAGAGTCATGCTTCGTACCAAGAACTAAATACATTGTGTGTAACCCACATTGCGTTGAGATAATGCAGCGGCCAGGCAGAAATGTAAATCTCTTTTTCCTACCGTACAAATGTTAAAAAAAAAACCCTCCAGCTTCTGAGATACTTGGTAATGGTATGCTCCACAAATGATCTAAGCTGCCTTTGTCTTAATTTTTCCCCCTCATTTTGCAGTTGTTTTCGTTGCTTCTGGTGATCTCTGCTGCTGCTGCTGCTGCTGATTTTGTTACAGAGGTTGCAATTGTTCTTGTAAAAGACTATTGTATAATCAATTAAGTAGAATTTCGCAGTGGAGCTTTGTGAATAGTTGTGAAGCACCGTAAAACAAAAAAAAATAGGTAGAGTGCAGCTCCAAAAGGTGCAAAACAATACACTCTTTTTGTGTCTGACGAAGGCGTAAAGCCAAAAGCTCACGTGTTTTGTATTGTATTGTACCTTTTGGACCTGCACTCTACCTATTTTTGTTTTGTTTTGTTTGTTTTTTTTTTACGGTGCTTCACAACTATTATATAATCAGTAGTTATAGGGTATTACATGGTTTACGTCATTTTAATGCCATGCTCATCCCGTGAAGTTAAAAAAAAAACAAAACAAAAAAAAAAACAGTTGAATGTATTGCGATGTGTTTCAACCATTTTTCTTTCTCTTTAAAAAAAAAAATTGTTTTGTGTTTTTCATGACGTTGACCAAAATCGTTATTTATAATCTGTTATCACGACCATCTGCCACACCGAGCATCAAGAAAGTAGTAAAGTAGCAAACAATCTTTGATATGCTATTCATTTTAATATTCTCGAGACTCATTGCTTTGTCTCTCACTTAGGATCGCTGAGAATTTATACATGTATCTTCATTATTGGGAGACAATATACAAAAGAGCATAAAACATCAATTAGTATTTTTTTTTTTTAGAATAATTATGTAAAATATGATGAATGTCTTTTTATTTAAGCTCCACAGTTATATATATATATATATATGTTACGTTGACAATTTGATACATAAAAATAACTTGACAATTTTGTGAATTCACTCGAGTTAGCTTTGCCAAAATCTAGTTGTTTTTTGCTTTGATGATTTTTTTTCTTTTTTAGAGGATACAGAATTTAGTTTTTAAATAGTGAAAACAGTACCATCAGATGTTCTGCTTGACCTCAGTCAAGAGGAGAATTCCATATAACGTTGTGTTCGAAGAGAATTGTTCTATGTTCTATGATAACATATCGATCCCCTATTTATCTTCTTTCTCTATCTCTCTGTCTCCCTCTCTCTCTCTTTCTCTCGTTCTCCTTCTCTCTCTCTCTCTCTCTCTTTCTCTCTCTCCCTCTCTCTCTCTCTCTCTCTCTCTCTCTCTCTCAGTAGTACGTTTCTCTCTCGACGAAACCCATCGGGTGAAGACGGAGAACGTAACGTCGGCACTCGTCATAAGTTATCAGCAGCAGGGACCATGGCATGGGCAGGAACCAGTACTGCCATCTGGGCAAGAGGTAAGGAAAAATAAAATCGAACTGTTTATAAGTTATCAGCAGCAGGAACCAGTACTGCCATCTGGGCAAGAGGTAAGGAAAAATAAAATCGAACTGTTTATTAGTTATCAGCAGCAGGAACCATGGCATGGGTAGGAACCAGTACTGCCATCTGGGCAAGAGGTAAGGAAAAACAAAATCGAACTGTTTATTACTTATCAGCAGCAGGAACCAGTACTTTTTTGATAGTTACCGCACCAGTATATAAAATATCCCTTTCAACGTTTACTAAAGACGCTCTAAAAAGTGCGTAAGAAGTAATGCCTTGCGGGAATTCATAGCTGCGCGTTGATTTAAAAGTACATGATAGTTAGTGTTTCAAAGGATTTCTAAATAGATTGGGATTATGCTAAATTAGTTAATTACTCTTCTACATATAATGGAGGACCATCTAACCGAGCGCTAACTTCTAGACCACCTAAGCACGTTAAAGTTGGCTTAAAGTCGTAAATTGCCCTTAAGATTGAATTGGTAATAATATTCTTTCACCAAAATAGTGTTTTCCGAAAAAAAAAAAAAAAAAAAAAAAAAGAAAAAGAAAAGAAAAAATGTGCCTATTTTTTTTTCAAAGAAAAAGGTGAATGTGCGAACTACTTCCTGTAAGCACAGCTTGGCAGAGATGGCAGGAATGAAACTGAAAGTGCGAATACAATGTAGACGGCGGTAGATCTAAAATCGTCTGGAATAGATCTTATAATTATATTATAGTGTAAGATCCGAATAATAAAAAAAAATCCTTAAAAAAGTTGCTTCGAAATATAGGTCCAAGATCTGGGACCTAGATATTTAAAGCAGCTAGAATGAAACCTAAAGATTAAGATCTAGATCTAAATTTTAATTTTAAGCCTCAGATATCAAAGGATTTGGTATTATTGCAGTTATCGACCCAACTCACCCTAAGCTTTAAAATTGTGTTTTTCTTAATGAATTTGATATGCTGAACACGAATATCAAGGTTGTATTCGTCGCAAATAAATACTTTTCAAGATGTAAGCATTTTTGTGTTACTTTGAAAGCCCATTGACTTACAAGTTTCGATTTCATCGGGGAAACATTCAATTGTGAAGCCTAACGTGAGTTGGGCGGATCTATAGAGAATCTAGATTCTAGGTAAAGGTAGGTTGACGGAGATATATATTGTAAAAAGACCATTGTTTTATAAGGCTGTTTATTCACGCACGCGTCCACGCACCGGCAAATTGCCACGAGAGTCCCGTTCTTTGAATGGCGTTTTCAGCTTGTGTTGCTACCGAATTTTGAATTTGTCTTGCAATGGAGTTTTCATCCACCATTTTGCAATTAATGATTCACATGACTATAAAGGCACCCGATTGTTGATTTTGAAGACACTACCCTGCCAATCAATCAATGAATTATCTATCAATCAATTTTTATTGCCTGATCTCAGGTAGTAATATTTCTTTTGCTCCAGAAGGTCTATAATTATCATCACTTTTCTCCAACCGATCATTTAATAGCCTACAAACCAATCAATCAACAGATCAATCTACATGTACAACAGATCAATCTACATTCAATCAATCAACAGATCAATCTACATGTACTTTTCTTTTCTGATCTCACGTATGACACCGTTAGAAGTTGTTAAAAATTTCAAGTGTCCCTATTATTCTAACCAATTTTTTTATAAGTCTTCAGATCAACCAATCAAGCGATCGATCATTCAATCAATAGATTCCCACCTGAGGTATTGTACTTTTAGAAAGGACATGAACGGCAGATAAACTATCAAGATGGCTAGAACGGTCTCGAACACAAGAGCGGAGTTCAGGATCCAGTTGCTGAAAAACAAAAAAGAAACAGCGAAATACATACATGGAGTTCTATAGACTTGTCAAATAGCGCCAAAAAAAAAAAATAAAAAAAGACATTCACTGGTAAAATAAGAAATAGAGCAACAAAACATGTCGGTTGTGCTATGTGGAAAAATCATAATAGCATTGGACTCTTTTTGTTTCAATTTCACGTGGAAAAATCATAATAGCATCAGACTCTTTTTGTTTGAATTTTACAACAGGCTTCATTAAATTTGTTGAAGAAATACCGTTCGAAAAAAAGTTAATATCACTTGTATAACTAACCGTTTTATCATCTAATCAATTAAGTTCTCTTCCAGCATCATGACTAATCATACTTACTATTAATTAACATACTGGAGATAAAGAACCGATCCCACATCAAACAATCGAAGTAATATTATTATATTTTACTTAAACCAAGAAACGCTATATCAACCATTTCACCAGTTTATTTATATAGGTAGCGGTAACGAAAACTTGGTTCCCTCGATCACCAATCAACAACCGACAAACGCGCCAATACGGGAACACAGCCAAATAAATTCTTTGGAATTTCCCGATCTATTAGAAAATCGTTCCCAACGCTCATTAAAAGTGTTATAGAAGATAGGAACAAAAAGTGCTTAAAGGTGCGCGCTGACTTGCCGGAATTCATCGCTGCCCAATTTGTTTCATACCTACACGATCATATAGATTTAAAAGGATCTATAAATAGAATGGATTCTTCTTCTTCTTCTTCTTCTTCTTCTTCTTCTTCTTCTTCTTCTTCTTCTTCTTCTTCTTCTTCTTCTTCTTCATCATCATCATCATCATCGTTATTATTATTATTATTATTATTATTATTATTATTATTATTATTACAACTACATATTATTATTATTTTACAAAATTATTCAACTTCTGTACTGTACTCTTATCAAAATGTCTTATCAGCAGAACTGGACACAGCCCAGACATAAGATCTTCTGCAGCACAGTTCAGCGGGTGATACATGTGCTATTTCTAGAGCGTCTCACTTCATGCCGTGGGTGAACACAGAGAGGCGGCGCGTTTTGGAGATGATCAGGTCAGTCCACTGAACGATGACGATGCTCACGAAGAAAGACGTGTAGCACGTCTGCTCCAGCTTCTTCCTCTGCACGTAAGTCTAGGGTAGGAGGTGGTTTTTTTGGGGGGAGGGGGTGGGATAGGGAGGGGGATGAGGAAGAAAGGGGGAGGGGGGGGGAAGGGGAGACACTGAATCTTGTGTCTCATCTTGCATGCTCTCTTTAACATCCAGAGCTTTACCTCAAGATCTCTCTCTCTCTATCTCTCTTTCTCTCTGTATCTGTCTTTCTGTCTCTCTTTCTCTCTCTGCCATTCTCTGTTTTCTTCTCTCTGTTTCTTTCTCTTTTTGTCTCTGTCTGTTTCTGTCTGTCTGTCTTTCTGCCTCTCTGTCTCTGTTTCTCTCTCTCTCTCTCTCTCTCTCTCTCTCTCTCTCTCTCTCTCTCTCTCTATAGCGCTACGGTTTTGCCTTTCGCTCAGCAAGTCCAACAACCTCTCCACGCCGCACACTGTCACTGTCAACCCACATGACTCCAGCCTCCTCTCCTACCCATTCCTGGCCGTAAGAATCCTTGAGGTCGTTCACGGCCACTGAGTCCCACATCTCGCGCAGCCCGATCAGTCGCCAGAAGAAGAAGCCGTTCTCGGCCATGATCACGAAGTACATGAAGAAGCCGGTGGCGGCCTGCATGAAGCCGATCATGCCGTAAGCAAGGGAGATCAATCTGCGGGCACGCGAGAACAGTTACAAGAGTTACCGGTAATGAATTTTGGACAACAGCAAATCTATTTATAGATCGTTTTAAGTATCCGTCATCGTGCGGGTTTAAATAAATGCATAGCTATGAATTCCCGCAAGGCAGCGCACCTATAGACATTTTTTAACAGGAATTCATAGCCGTCTGACAAGCGGATCTTTAAATAGAGTAGGAAGCTACAGAGTGTTCTGATTTCCCGCATTAAGATTGGTTGCCAGATTGGCCTAGGCCAAACAGAGAGGACTTTGTACTAGGCCAAGGTGATTTACTGCACTTATTTCCCCTGCGCGTCCACTGGATTTACTTTTTTAACATAACTGAGGAACGAAAAACAGAGCCAACCAATTCGGGTTAGAGATTATCCTATTGGCAGAAAATGGACAAATTGTGTTGAAGAGAATTTGGCAAGTAGAGATATCTTGATAGGTGTCTGCTTTATGTTTTTTTTTTTTTTTTTATAGAGCATTGAACTAACAATGCGGATGATCAAGCCTTGAATCTCTTGCGGTCTATCTATCTATCTATCTATCTATCTATTTATACACAGAGTGGGAGAGAGAGTGAGAGAGACAGACAGGTACAGAGAGAGAGAAAGAGAAAGTGAGAGAGAGAGAAAGAGAGAGTGAGAGAGAGAGAAAGAGAGAGAGAGAGAGAGAGAGAGAGAGAGAGAGAGAGAGAGAGAGAGAGAGAGAGAGAGAGAGTTCTCATGCCCTTCACTATCATTGATACTTTAACCCGCGAGTCCATCTCTCCCGAGCTGTCCCCCAGACTGCGAGGGCCCACAGCTTACAAGAGCAGTCCCAGTTGATGCTTAGCACCTCAGCTCGGAAACTCAGAAGTGACCAGTTTGGCTTACTCGACCACTGCCCTGAAATATTTAGCCCATCGCTCAAAACACTATCTTAGTTAAATAATAATAAAAAAAAATGTCGACA
Source organism: Elysia crispata (assembly GCA_033675545.1). NCBI lineage: Eukaryota > Metazoa > Mollusca > Gastropoda > Plakobranchidae > Elysia > Elysia crispata. The sequence continues at coordinate 464,217 of JAWDGP010001973.1, forward strand.
GCCAGCTCGAGGCAAAAACCTGGCAAAATTTCCAGCCTCTGACTGACCTTTCGTTGACCAGCTTGTCGGTCTTGGCGTTCCTCGGCCGCCGCTTCATGATGTCCAGTTCGGAGCCCTCGTAGGCCAGCGAGATGGCCGGGTACATGTCCGTGCCGAGGTCGATGAAGAGGATGCACACGACGCCCAGGGGCAGCGGGATGGATAGTACGATAAACAGTAGGAACGGGGTGATCTCCGGGATGTTGGAGGTCAGCGTGTACGCGATAGATTTCTTCAGGTTGTCGAAGATTAGACGACCTGGGGAGAGGGAGGGACAGTACGATAAACAGTAGGAACGGGGTGATCTCCGGGATGTTGGAGGTCAGCGTGTACGCGATAGATTTCTTCAGGTTGTCGAAGATTAGACGACCTGGGGAGAGGGAGGGACAGTACGATAAACAGTAGGAACGGGGTGATCTCCGGGATGTTGGAGGTCAGCGTGTACGCGATAGATTTCTTCAGGGAAGGTCGGAGAGAGGGAGTGGTATATATGAAAGAGGTGAGCAGGGAGACAAGTACTAAAAAACAAAGGGAGAAAGAGGGAGAGAGAGAGAGAGAGAGAGAGAGAGAGAGAGAGAGAGAGAGAGAGAGAGAGAGAGAGAGAGAGAGAGAGAGGGGGGGGGGGAGAGAGAGACAGAGACAGAGAGAGGGGGGAGAGAGAGAGACAGAGACAGAGAGATTTCTTCCGGTTGTCGAAGATTAGACGACCCCGGGGGGAAGGTCGGAAAGAAATGAGGAGAGAGGGAGTGGTATATATGAAAGAGGTGAGCAAGGAGATAAGTACTAAAAACAATGGGAGAAAGAGAAAGAGGGAGAAAGAGAGAGAGAGAGAGAGAGAGAGAGAGAGAGAGAGAGAGAGAGAGAGAGAGAGAGAGAGAGAGAGAGAAAAGGGGGGGGGGGGGGAGAGAGAGAGAGAGAAAGAAACGCACACACAGACGGGACCGACAGACAAGACAAGTAGGCAATCAGTCAGATAAGTAGTGAGAGAGACAGAACTAGTGAGGAGAGAAAAATTAGGTAGCAAGAAAGAATGTTTATAGTTTGAGATGTCTATTTTTAGTTTGATATAGATGTTTATAGTTGAAGATGGCTACTTTTAGTTAGAGATAGCTGTTTATAATTTTATATAGCTATTTTAAGTTTTATATAGCTGCTGTTTATAGTTTAAGATATCTATTTTTAGTTTGAGATAGCTGTTTATAGTTCAAGATAGCTATTTTTAGTTTGAGATAGCTGTTTATAGTTTAAGATATCTATTTTTAGTTTGAGATAGCTGTTTATAGTTCAAGATATCTATTTTTAGTTTGAGATAGCTGTTTATAGTTTAAGATAAATGAATTATATAAGAAAAGCGGAAAAAGCCTGCGACTTTTGAGCAGAACCTAGAACGTGTTGAGATGGAAAACCACTCTTTCTGAGGTTACCTTCCTCCACCCCAAGCACGATGGAGGCGAAGTTATCATCCAGTAAAATCATATCCGCCGCCTGTTTGCTGACGTCACTTCCTGCAATGCCCATAGCTACTCCTATTAAAAAAAAAGATGCATTTGAACATCAATCAACGGAGATAAACGGATAACATCCTGTGAAAATGGCAAAACCAATTTTGTATCACCACCACAACGATCACCACCATCATCACCAGCATAACCATCAGCATTATATAACACAACCACCACCACCACCATCATCACACCAGCAGCACCAACACCACAACAACAACTACAACAACAACAACAACAACCACAACCACAACCACCACCACCACCACAACGATCACCACCATCATCAGCAACATAACACCAGCATTATATAACACAACCACAACCATCACCACACCACCAGCACCAACACCACAACCTTCACCACCATCATCACCAGCATAACCATCGGCATATATAACACAACCACCACCACCACCATAACCACACCAGCAGCACCAACACCAACATGACAACAACAACCACCACCACCACCACCATCACCACACCAGCAGCACCAACACCAACACCACAACAACAACAACAACAAAAACAACCACCACCACCACACCAACAGCACCAACACTAACACCACAACAACAACCACCACCACCACCATCACCACACCAGCAGCACCAACACCAACACCACAACAACAACCACCACCACCACCACCACCACCATCACCACACCAGCAGCACCAACACCAACACCAGAACAACAACAACCACCATCACCACAACAACAACCACCATCACCACACCAGCAGCACCAACACCAACACCAACACCACAACAACAACCACCACCACCACCACCACCATCACCACACCAGCAGCACCAACATTAACACCACAACAACAACCACCATCACCACAACAACAACAATCACCATCACCACACCAGCAGCACCAACACCAACACCACAACAACAACAACCACCATCACCACACCAGCAGCACCAACACCAACACCACAACAACAACAACCACCATCACCACACCAGCAGCACCAACACCAACACCACAACAACAACCACCATCACCACACCAGCAGCACCAACACCATCACCACACCAGCAGCACCAACACCAACACCACAACAACAACAACCACCATCACCACACCAGCAGCACCAACACCAACACCACAACAACCACCACCACCATCACCACACCAGCAGCACCAACACCAACACCACAACAACAACAACCACCATCACCACACCGGCAGCACCAACACCAACACCACAACAACAACCACCACCAGCAGCACCAACCTATATCGGCCTGTTTAAGCGCCGGCGAGTCGTTCACGCCGTCCCCCGTGACGGCTACGATTGCGCCTGCGCGCTGGCAGCCCTCCACGATGATCAACTTCTGCTGCGGGGAGGTGCGCGCGAACACGATCTCTGTGTGGTGGCTCAGCGTGAAGTCCAGCTCCTCCTGGGGCATCTCCTTCAGCTCCTCGCCCTGCACGACGATGGCCTTCACCTCGCTGCGAGGGTCAAGGTCGGGAGAGAGAGAAAGGTGTGGAAGTAAGTATGGAGTGATAAAAAAAATTGTCGGGTGTAAGAGAGAGCTGAAAACAGACGCATTGATTTTTTTTTTTTTGGGGTGGGGGTGGGGGAGGGGGAGGGGGAAGGGGAGGGGGAAGGATAAAAGAAGAAGTAAAGGGGAAAAGCGGAACGGAAATAGACATAAATATTTTTCCATATAATTACAAATCTAAGTCACTTACCGTGTTTGCAATCTTTACATATTAGTATGTTGGCGAGATAGAGAAAAAAAAAAGGGGGGGGGGGGATGAGACAGAGACAGACAGACATACAGAGAGAAGGAAAGAGTGAGGCAGGGGGGATTCGATAAAATACAAAAGAAATTCAAAATGAACAGACTCTGTCTGTCTGTCTGTCTGTCTGTCTCTCTCTCTCTCTCTCTCTCTCTCTCTCTCTCTCTCTCTCTCTCTCTCTCTCTCCCCTCACTCCCTCCCTGTCTGTCTGTGTCCCGGTATTATTTACTTCATGTTTCTCTCTCTCTCTCTCTCTCTCTCTTTGTCTCTCTGTGATTTTCTCTCTATCCCCTCACCCCCTCCCCTTTTTCCACTCTCTCTCTCTCTCTTTGTCTGTCTGTGTGTCTGTGTCCCGGTATTATTTACTTCATGTTTCTCTCTGTCTGTCTGTCTGTCTGTCTGTCTGTCTGTCTGTCTGTCTATCTGTCTGTCCTGTCTGTCTGTCTCTCTCTCTGTGTCTCTCTCTCCCCTCACCCCCTCCCCTTTTGCACTCTCTCTTTCTGTCTGTCTGTCTGTGTCCCGGTATTATTTACTTCATGTTTCTCTCTCTCTCTGTCTGTCTGCCTCTCTCTCTTCCCTCACCCCCTGCCCTTTCCCACTCTCTGTCTGTCTTCCTGTCTGTCTGTGTGCCTGTCTGTATGTCCCGGTATTATTACTTACTTCATGTTGACATCTTTGAGCGGGACGCCGTGCGCGTCAGCCACCTCCTCCTTGGTCTTGCAGTCGGGCGTGATGATGCCGACGCTCTTGGCGATGGCGTGCGCCGTGATTGGGTGGTCACCGGTCACCATAATCACCTGGGCAGGTCAGAGCAGCGAGAACCGAACCGTTATCCGGTTACAGGGTATCGGTGTGTGGAACTATCTTGCCCGGTTTAATGTACCGCGGAGTTTTAGAACCGATTTCGAATCTCGTCAACCGCTATCCGAGTACTCGCGCATGTGAGAAAGACCAGTGCCTTAATTTTAACCCTGGAGGCAACAACTGAGTCAGGTCTATAGTCTGACATACTATTGGGCTCCGGTCAAGCCTTAGGGTCGGTTAGATGAGACTTTTGTTATTGGTTGTTTATTATTATAATTATTATTATTATTATTATTATTATTATTATTATTATTATTATTATTATTATTATTATTTATTTATTTTTTTAAATCGTTATTATTATTAAACTATATTTCTCCATTGGTCACTTGCAGTCAGTGCCGCCCTCCACCCCCTCCCCCCCCCCCCCCCAAGAAAAAATCTTATCGCCTCAAAAGCGTTGAGGATTTAAAGACACACACACACAATTAAAAAAAAAAAAATTCATTCGTCAACAACATTTGTTTCATACTAAAAAAAAAAACAACCAAGAAACAAAACACCCACACACACACCTATACATGTGTACACACAAAACCACTGAACACCACATTCAGTTTGTCCACTCGCTAAGCGCTGACCACCGCTGGAAACCCGCTGATCAACTGACCTTGATGCCCGCACTGCGGCACTTGGCCACGGCGTCCGGCACGGCAGCTCGGGGCGGGTCAATCAGCGCCATCAGACCCACGAACCGTAACTCTTGCATCGGGAAGTTCATCTCGTCTGCGTCGTATTCGTACGTCGCGGTGAACGGCGCGCTCAGAGCTTTGTCGGCGAAACCTGGGGGGGTGAATGGCCTGAATTCTTGACCACCTGAATACGATGTACCATTGTTCTTGACCTCTTATTACGACGTACCGCCATTCTTCACATCTTATTGTTACGCTGTACCATTATTCTAGACCCCTTAGTAGGGTGTACCATCATTCTAGACCTCTTGGTAGGGTGTACCATTATTCTAGACCTTTTAGTAGGGTGTACCATCATTCTAGACCTCCTACTAGGGTGTACAATCATTCTACACCTTTTACTAGGGTGTACCATCATTCTAGACCTCTTAGTAGGGTGTACCATCATTCTAGACCTCTTAGTAGGGTGTACCATCATTCTAGACCTCTTAGTAGGGTGTACCATCATTCTAGACCTCTTAGTAGGGTGTACCATTATTCTAGACCTCTTAGTAGGGTGTACCATCATTCTAGACCTCTTGATAGGGTGTACCATCATTCTAGACCTCTTAGTAGGGTGTACCATCATTCTAGACCTCTTAGTAGGATGTGCCATCATTCTAGACCTCTTGGTAGGGTGTACCATCATTCTAGACCTCTTGGTAGGGTGTACCATCATTCTAGACCTCTTAGTAGGATGTGCCATCATTCTAGACCTCTTAGTAGGATGTACCATCATTCTAATCTCTTGGTAGGATGTGCCATCATTCTAGACCTCTTAGTAGGATGTACCATCATTCTAGACCTCTTAGTAGGATGTGCCATCATTCTAGACCTCTTGGTAGGGTGTACCATCATTCTAGACCTCTTGGTAGGGTGTACCATCATTCTAGACCCCTTAGTAGTGTGTACCATTATTCTAGACTTCTTGGTAGTGTGT
>JAWDGP010001973.1:475000-530000 GCA_033675545.1 Elysia crispata
AGGCAGTTCTTGTGGGCCATGCGCTTGGCTGTCAGCGTTAGACATACCTGTGCGTGTGTGTAAAAAGGGGGACGAGAAGGGTGGGGGGGGGGGGGGGCGCAAGAGAAAGTGAGACATGAAGATTTATGTCTAGAACCATCTTGGTCTAGAGCTAGAAACTCGCAGATAATATGGTATTCGCACAGCGCGTCCAATAGCCTGCTTCATTAAAAATAGAAATTGTGTCGCAGGTGTTCAAAGAGCCGTTCCAATAACCTGTTTGACCAAAGCTAGAAATATATCAATGATATTCTCACAGATCGTCAAATAACCTTCATCAGAACTAGAAATATACCGATGATATTCCTAGAGCTGGTCCAATAACTTTTTTTTTTTTTTTTTTTTTTTTTTATAGAAATTTATAAATGATATTGAAAAAAACCCGTGAATAACCGAGAATGATATGAATGTAAAACTTTATAATGCCTATCTATCTGTCCATCTTTCCGTCCATCTAACTATCTATCTATAATCCATCTATCTACCTTTCTATCTATCTATGATCCTTTTTCTCGTTCTACTCATCTATCAATTATCTGAAAAGGATGGACTTTACTTGAAGAAGTTTGTTTGGTTTTTCGGTCTGCAACGTTCCACTAATCTCTCTCTCTCTCTCTCTCTCTCTCTCTCTCTCTCTCTCTCTCTCTCTCTCTCTCTCTCTCTCTCTCTTTTTTTTTTTTTTGAAATGATACTTATAAGTAAATAACCAAAGACATGAGAAAACCCGCTTTCGTAACTTGTATCTCCTTCATGGAAGCAGCCCGCTTCGAAATAGTTTCCCTCCGAGAAGAATGGTCACGAAAAGCCCAGTCGGCACGAGCTAAAGCGGAAATAAGCGGACAAGTATGGACGTGAATGTGCGGACAAGTACGGACGTAAATGTGCGGACTAGTACGGACGTGAATGCGCGGACAAGAGCGGACGTGAATGTGCGGACTAGAGCGGACGTGAATGTGCGGACAAGTACGGACGTGAATGTGTGGACAAGAGCGGACGTGAATATGCGGACACGTACGGACGTGAATGTGCGGACAAGAGCGGACGTGAATATGCGGACACGTACGGACGTGAATGTGCGGACAAGAGCGGGCGTGAATGTGCGGACTAGTACGGACGTGAATGCGCGGACAAGAGCGGACGTGAATGTGCGGACTAGAGCGGACGTGAATGTGCGGACAAGAGCGGACGTGAATGTGCGGACAAGAGCGGGCGTGAATGTGCAGACAAGAGCGGACGGCGGAAGGCTGGTCTTACCGTGACAGTCGCTAGCAGTCCCTCTGGGACATTCGCCACGATGATGCCGATGAAGAAGACGATAGCTTTGATCCAGGAGTAACCGAGTATGAACGCCACGATGCCGAAAGAGACTCCGAGAAACAGGGCCACGCCTGAGGGAGGAGAGGGGAAAAAAAGAGAGAGAAAGACAAGGGTAAAGGGAGAAGGAGGGGGTGGGAGAGCAGAGAGAGAGGAGGAGGGAAAAGGGAGGTGAGAAAGAAAGGGGGAGGGAGGGGGTAAGGGAGCAGAGAGAGAAGGAGGGAAGAGGGAGGTACAACCCGGGGAGTGGGTGGGTGGGGGGTGTAGGGAGAGTTAGAGAGATTGAAAATTGTTGACAGAATTTCGAAGAACTCTTTATACCGCGTGAACTTGATACAATCAAAAATTTTAAAATGTTTTTTTTTTAAAATACCCCAGATAAGATAATCAATTATAATTATTTAACGTGTCTGGATCTCGGGTGAAGACTCAAGAATAATGCAAAACAAGCAGCAATTAAAAAAAAAAAAAAAAAACATTTTACGAACTATTTTAAGGACTACTACACATTTTGAGTCTACAAGCAACAGCAAAATATCTCTGGCATTAACGCTGACAATATTTGCTAAGAGTTTCTTGGAAGGTGTACCATCGCCATATATACTAGCATCACCCAAAAAAACAAACAAAAAAGTTTTAAAAAAATTAAAAAAAACAAAAACTAAAAAAACAACAAACAAACAACAATAAACTAAATGAGCATAACAGCAACAACAAAAACAACAACAACAACAACAACAGTAGCAACAACAGCAATCATCATATCACAATCAAGCACATCAACAAAAACAAGATCCCCACCAACATCACCACCTCTTACAACACCATCCCCGCCGCCACTACCACTTTCACCACCACCTACAGCATCATCAGCAACAACCAATGCCAATAAACCCCTCACACACACACACACTCACCACCACCACCACCACCAACAACAGTATCATCAGCAACAATCAGTGCCAATAAACCCCTCACACACACACTCACCACCACCACCACCACCACCACCACCAACAACAACAACAACAACAACAACATCCCCGCCGCCACTACCACTTTCACCACCACCTACAGCATCATCAGCAACAACCAATACCAATAAACCCCTCACACACACAAACTCACCACCACCACCACCACCACCAACAGTATCATCAGCAACAATCAGTGCCAATAAACCCCTCACACACACACTCACCACCACCACCACCACCAACAACAACAACAACACCATCCCCGCCGCCACTACCACTTTCACCACCACCTACAGCATCATCAGCAACAACCAATGCCAATAAACCCCTCACACACACACACTCACCACCACCACCACCACCACCACCAACAACAACAACAACAACAACAACAACAACACCATCCCCGCCGCCACTACCACTTTCACCACCACCCACAGCATCATCAGCAACAACCAATGCCAATAAACCCCTCACACACACTCACCACCACCACCACCACCACCACCACCACCACCAACAACAACAACAACAACACCATCCCCGCCGCCACTACCACTTTCACCCCCACCCACAGCAACAGCAGCAATAACCAATGCCAATTAACCCCTCACATACACCATCACCACCACCCACAACAACAACATCCCCGCCGCCACTACCACCTTCACCACCACACACAGCATCATCAGCCATAATCAACATCATCATCATCATCATCATCAACATCATCATCACCACCGCCACCACCACCACCACGAGACGCCCGCCTCACCAGTAATGATGTGGATGAAGTGCTCGATCTCTATGGCTATCGGCGTTTTGCCCGTCTCCAGCCCAGACGCCAGTCCGGCGATGCGGCCCATCACAGTTCTGTCCCCTGTCAGGATACAGATCCCGGTCGCGGTGCCTGAAGGGACGAGGTGGGCGGGGTGGTCACGTGAGTTGTGGGGCGTCCTTTGGCCTGTTTATTTGATACAGCCCACCCAGATCTTTTTGCATAAAATCTATCAAGTTTAACCCTAGTGCTGCGCACCCATTATATTTAAGCTTTGCCCTGACGTTAAGCTCCCCGTCAGACAGAGCGGAAGTGAAGCGATAAAGCCTTGCCTTGTTTGTTTGTTCTTTTGTTGTTTGGTACAGTCCGTCCGTATGAGTATAAAAATATTAAATTTGAGCCCCGTCAGAAAGTGTGGAAGTTATGTGATGAAGTCCGAAATTCACCTTTAGCGTTAAGTACTTTTTTTTTGTTTGATCTAGCCCGTACTCGACGAGGTGGTCTTTAGCATTTTTTTTTTTTTTTAAATTTATTTGCATATGATTATCAAACTTTTCAGTGGCCTGCATCTCTCCCAAGCAACCCGTTTTGTGTTAAAGCAGGTTTGTCTTTATAACCTATAATATACCATAAACAAAGGACAAAGTACAGTTTCTAGAGTCTCAATAATTATAGTCTGAGCGACCCGCAAGCAAAATAATGATTATTGTCATGCTAATACGGAACATCAGCTAATTTATCTATTGCCTACTTTCCCGATCTACATAAATCACGTTGGTCGTTTAGTTGCAGCAATATTTAGCTGACATTGGCAACTTCTTTACTGCACTCTCGGGCTATGGCTAGGAGGAAAACTAAAGCTAGATTTAGATCTATGGACGAGATCTAGATCTGTGGGCGACAGGTAGATCTAGATCTATGGACGAGATCTAGATCTGTGGGCGACAGGTAGATCTAGATCTATGGGCGACAGCTAGATCTAGATCTGTGGGCGACAGGTAGATCTAGATCTATGGACGACAGCTAGATCTAGATCTGTGGGCGACAGCTAGATCTAGATCTATGGACAACAGCTAGATCTAGATCTGTGGGCGACAGGTAGATCTAGATCTGTGGACGACAGCTAGATCTAGATCTGTGGACGACAGGTAGATCTAGATCTATAGACGACAGCTAGATTTAGATCTGTGGGCGACATATAGATCTAGATCTATCACGCCCAGACAGACCTTCGACGACGTTGGTGGAGAAAAACGCTAGGTTCTTGGTCTCTAGAGGATTCTTGTGGGTGTACTCGTTGTTTCTCGTCTGCGGTTCCGACTCGCCTGTCAAGGACGAGTTATCTACCTGCAAAGGAAGTCGGAGAAGAGGCATTGTGGGAAATGAGCCAATGGAAGAAATCGACAAATTCTGGGTTTTCCAAAATTTGTTTTTAAAGATCTTTTTAAACCCATATAAGAAGACTTGCGATTCCCGCAAAAACATTAGTGCTTAATGGTGCATTGCCTTTCGCAATTCATAGCTTCGCATTTATTTAAACCTGTATAATACATAACTTAAAAAAACAAAAATATGTAAATAGAATTGGATTCTACAAAATGAGCCAACTATTCCTATTTTGTACTTTCTATCAAGCTTTATATAAATATTCTTAACTTAACAGTAAAGGCTTAAAATTCTAAACAACAACAAAAACAAGAACAACATTAACAACAATAGTGCTAGAAGCTGCACCGCTACAGGAATTCTGGATATCTGCATAGCCCTGATAATCTATTACCGTGAAAATTTATGTCGGGGCTTCATGAAATTCAATGATAAGAAAATTTAACAATTTTCAAAAATCCAAATATATTTATAGATTTAACACACAAAAAAAAAACAAAACCCAACCCAAAACAAAACAAAACAAACAAGCAAACGAACCCCAAACTACTCATTATCAAGTGGGTTCAAATAACTGCGCGGCTAAGAGTTCCCGCAAGGCAGTGAACTTTTTATGCACCTAATGCAAAAATTCAAAGCTTTCTACTAAGCGTTTAAAAGGATCTAAGAACAGATTGGGAGAGTATAGAATTAGCCGATTTCCTGTATTACGAAAGTTTATAGTTCGGAGTCATGGATCTAACATGTAAGTTCATTTAATGATGTACACAATACAGGTGGTAAGTGACAAACAATGTTGGAAGCCTCTGTAAATGACTAGGAGAAGAACCCGGAAGTGGGCTCAGGAATAGGACGAGCAGCAGCATATTTCATATCATTAGTAGTGGTAGTAGTGGTAGTATCTGAGATAGTGGTAGTAGCGGCGGTTGTGGTGGTTTAAGTTATTAAAGTGACACCAATAGCAAACAAGCTATAGATCTCTCCGGTGATATTACAAAACAAGAAACGGAATCGCTCCGACCTTGAAGCCGTGAGACTCGATGATGCGAAGATCAGCCGGCACGGCGTCGCCAAACTTGACCTTGACGATGTCACCTATGACGATATCCTTGGTGTCAATCTGGATGATCTCCCCGTCCCGCAGTACCACAGCGCTCTGAAGACCGTCATGGAACAGAGCGAGAAATGATCAGGGAATAAGTGAATGGGGGTGAGGGAGTGAAGGTGTTCTCAAAGTAAAAAAAATGTTACTTTTTTTTTTTCATTTTTTAAAGCAAAAAGAATAACCTCTCTCTCTCTCTCTCTCTCTCTCTCTCTCTCTCTCTCTCTCTCTCTCTCTCTCTCTCTCTCTCTCTCTCTCTCTAACCCCCCCCCCGCCCTTTTTTTTTCCTTCGAAAAGTATCTATAAGTATTCTTGTAAACACCAAGATTGAAGGAAAACAAAACAAAAACAATTCAGTTTGGAACCAACGTGAAAGCGAAATATTGACACTTATCAATTGCGACGCTAAGATTTTAAAAAAAAAATAACCACACACACAGCTATGTCAATTCAAACGGCAATGAAACGCTCCAAAACTATAATTAATACTAATTTTTGGTGAATTAAGCGTAGTCTCGCGGTTTACCGTTGGCACGAGATTTTTGAACGACTCCATGATGGAAGAGCTCTTCGACTCCTGGTAGAAGGTGAAGATTCCGGTGATTATCACCACGCCCATCAAGACGAGACCAAGTCCGAGCTGCGGGGGGAAAAAAACAACAAAAACCACAGAGGCATTGATCCGCGTGACGGCTGCTGTCACTGACAGGACGAGATCTACGGTACGGGGTGCGATTAGGTATTGTGAGAATATGGCGGGTGTACTGTTTTTATTTATTGTATTAATAATTACTGCTGCTGTTGCTGCTGCTGCTGCTACAACTACTACTACTACTACTACTACTACTACTACTACTACTACTACTACTACTACTACTACTACTACTACTACTACTACTACTACTACTACTACTACTACTACTACTGCTGCTGCTACTACTACTACTACTACTACTACTACTACTACTACTACTACTACTACTACTACTACTACTACTACTACTACTACTACGACTGTATGGCCTTTTAATTTCTCAGGCCACTTTGTTCCTTGCGTGAATGGCAAAGCTGCTGAGGGAAAAGGGGAGGGGGGGAGGGGGCGATGATCGGCTCATTGTTTAAAACCAGTAATTTCGCGTTGTTGTTTTTTTGTTTTGTTTTGTTCTGTCTTTTTTTTTTTAGAAGAAAATTGACATTTTCGCTGGTATCGCCTGCAGCTTGCTGTCAGCCCATCAGGCGTCCACGGCAGCGAGATATATCGCTACTCACGTTGTCCGTCTCTCCCTTCTCCGACTCGATGAGGGAGATGAAGTAGGCGAGGAAGCAGAGCCCCGAGCCCAGCCACAACAGTAGCGAGAAGCCCGTAAACATGGTCTTCAGGAACTTCACCCACATGGGCGTGGTCTTGGGCGGCGTGAGCATGTTCCGGCCGTACTGCGCCAGATGGATCTGGGCCTGCTCTGACGTCAGACCCTGGGAAGGGGAGGAGAGGAAAGGGGGGGGGGGGATAGGGGAAAGTAAGAACAATGTTGGTTGGTTGTCTGGTTTCTTGTTAGGTTGGTTGTCTTGCCAGGTAGGGCGGATGAAACCGAAAACATAAAGAGGTACAAACCTGACATGGGTGTGAGACTTGAACTCCACGTCAAAGTCCCTTCTTATATCAAGGCGGATGTTTTGACGCTACAACCATTATGTCATAATAGAGAGAGAGAGAGAGAGAGAGAGAGAGAGAGAGAGAGAGAGAGAGAGAGAGAGAGAGAGAGAGAGAGAGAGAGAGAGAGAGAGAGAGAGAGAGAGAGAGAGAGAGAGAGAGAGAGAGAGAGAGAGAGAGAGAGAGAGAGAGAGAGAGAGAGAGAGAGAGATGATCCGGCACATCGAAACATGAAGATAATTATGAATGGAAAAAAAAAACAAGTGGATAAGTGTGTTCATGTAAGCGCGTATGATAGCCAGATAGCTCAGTCAGTAGGACACTCGAGTAACAAGCGGGAGGTCAAGGCTTCGAATCCCAACTGGATTGGGAAATATTGTGTTGGAATCAGCTATCATCTAACCAGCTCTATCATTGGCTTGACGGAAAAGCCGCTGTCCCCGACTAAGATTTTTCGGAAGACTCAGGAGATGTAAAAGTGATCAAAGATTTTTTAAGTACTGGCAAACATATTTGCTCGTGGATCTACCATTTCGAGGCCGTGTGGTTAGAGCGTCCTCCGTGATATCCAAATGGGACCATTTTCAGGGGTTCGAACCCAAGACTGCCTATAGATGAGTTTAGACCCTTATCTTTTCATGTCCCCTCTGCCAGACGGGGGCTTATGCTTGATATGCGAAAAACAGAGGCTCGAGATCACAGCGTGGTGGACGGGCTTTGTCAGAAAACAATCAAAACAAACCCAAACCGAGCGAAAGTCGAACCTGGTCGATGCTCTCTATCTTGTAGCGACTCAAGAGTTCCTCCACAGGGACAATGTGCTCATCCAAGTCCAACTCTGTCTTCAGCTCGGACAGTCCTTCCTTTCCCTTTTTTGCCATGTTGGTCAATTTTTTTTAAAACTTAGTCACAGCTCTTGCTCTGAAAGCAAAGGAAATTATAATACGGATTGTAATGATGGTAATGGAATAAAGTTGTTCTATCGTGCAAGATGAAAGTTTCCCCAATTTGACACAACACTTCTTTTCCAAATTATTGATTTTTTGTTTGTTTTAGTCTCACCCTCACCTTCTCTTCATCTGATAGTTTTTTTTGTTTTTTTTTTTAATTTGTGTTTTGTTCTCTTAAATCAGAGAAGAGACCAGTTTTCTTTTCGTTTTTCCGAAGTGAAAGGATCTTATATTCATAAAATTTATGAACCTAACTAAAATACATTGGTCTAAAAATTGTCACCATCTAACGTAATATAGCGACACGCGAGCCTTTTGAATAAAAAGCTTGAAATATTTAAAATCTAATCTATATTTAGATAAAAGTAAAAACAATGGGGTCTAGAAAATAGAGCGAGTGCAGTATAAATAAAACACTGTCAAAATTAATAAGAAATATCCAGAAATATTCTAGACTAGAAAGCGCTTTTTTTTTGTTTAAATTTAGGTAAACCTAAGCATAAACACATTTTAAACGACTCACAAATCGATAATGTGTCTGAAAATAATAAAAGTTGTTGTTTTTATCTGGCCAAGGATGTTTAGCTTTGCTTTCAGCTTGGATGTCGGCCTTGGAAACTGCAATCAACAACTACGCAAGAAATTAGTCTTATCATGAACGTGTTTTTATGGTGATTTGAAGGGGATTTTGCTAGGTTTTTTTTTTGTTGTTGTTCTTTTTTGTTGTTAAATATCTTCTTGGTGCGCAATGCACTACATTATATTTACCATTACAACTTTTGTTACCGGTATACGAAACAGTCTACGCAAGAATTTTATCTTTATCAAGAAGAGCAATGTCTTTAGAAAGCGTTTTGAAAGCTTGGTTCTTAGAGAGAGAGAGAGAGAGAGAGAGAGAGAGAGAGAGAGAGAGAGAGAGAGAGAGAGAGAGAGTGAGAGAGTGAGAGAGAGCAAGAGAGAGAGAGCGCGAGCGAAAAAGAGAGAGATGGAGAGAGAGAGAGAGAGAGAGAGAGAGAGAGAGAGAGAGAGAGAGAGAGAGAGAGAGAGAGAGAGAGAGAGAGAGAGAGAGAGAGAGAGAGAGAGAGAGAGAGAGAGAGAGAGAGAGAGAGAGAGAGAGAGAGAGAGAGAGAGAGATACGATTAAGACGAGAAGTTTATATAAAACTTCCGCATCTTCCTGTGGAGATGATGCGAAGGAAAAAAATAATAAGACTTGGATTGGACCAATAAAATCACGTTTTTTTCTTTTGTTTTTTTTCTTCCTATGTGGACGGATGAAAATTGAAATGCTATTGATACAAAAGATATTAGATCTGAGCAGAGCTTGTAAAAACATTCTCGAGAGTCACCAGAAAACTCAGTGGGTAAACCAGTTGACTGACTAGCAAGTAGCATCGAGGTAAGGGTTCAATCCCTGTCTGTGTCTGTGCCAGTGATGGAGTTAAATCTTATCCAACCAACCTTTACAAAACTCCGCCAGCTGTATATGAGCTTCAGTGGGAAACTTAGGAGACGTGGAAGTAATAATAAAATGGAACAATCGTTCAAAATTTAACTAACATTTTAACAAAGGCCGACCTTATATAGGCTACCAGTAGCCTATTTAAGTAAAACAGGGGGGGGGGGGGGGGAGGAGGTTACCTTATATAGGCTACCAGTACAAGTAGCCTAACCCTTATCCGATTTAATTCAAATTAGTACTCGATCTGCCCAGCTGGACACTGTCCAGTCGGCCAGCCAATAGGTAGCCTACTTAAGGAAAACAGGGGGGACGGTGGGAGGGTTGCCCTATATAGGCTACCAGTAGCCTATCTAAGGCATATGTCCGGAAAGGGGGGGGGGGGGGGTATAGCTTAAAGAGGCTACTGGTACTGGTAGCCCAAATAAGCACTTCCTTTAACAAAATCACTACCAGATTTATGACAGCTTAACAAATAAATGTTTTGCAGTTCAGCTGAATTGGAAACAGATAGTGGAGACAATACATAGTTAGGCTACATATCAACAGGTGTTGCTGTAACAACCATTTCATGCCTTCAAACAGATAGTGGAGACAATACATACTTAGGCTACATATCAACAGGTGTTGCTGTAACAACCATTTCATGCCTTCAAACAGATAGTGGAGACAATACATACTTAGGCTACATATCAACAGGTGTTGCTGCAACAACCATTTCATGCCTTCAAACAGATAGTGGAGACAATACATACTTAGGCTACATATCAACAGGTGTTGCTGTAACAACCATTTCATGCCTTCAAACAGATAGTGGAGACAATTTCATGCCTTCAAACAGATAGTGGAGACAATACATACTTAGGCTACATATCAACAGGTGTTGCTGCAACAACCATTTCATGCCTTCAAACAGATAGTGGAGACAATCACACTTAGGCTACATATCAACAGGTGTTGCTGTAACAACCATTTCATGCCTTCAAACAGATAGTGGAGACAATACATACTTAGGCTACATATCAACAGGTGTTGCTGTAACAACCATTTCATGCCTTCAAACAGATAGTGGAGACAATACATACTTAGGCTGCAACAACCATTTCATGCCTTCAAACAGGTGTTGCTGCATATCAACAGGTGTTGCTGTAACAACCATTTCATGCCTTCAAACAGATAGTGGAGACAATACATACTTAGGCTACACATCAACAGGTGTTGCTGCAACAACCATTTCATGCCTTCAAACAGATAGTGGAGACAATACATACTTAGGCTACACATCAACAGGTGTTGCTGCAACAACCATTTCATGCCTTCAAACAGATAGTGGAGACAATACATACTTAGGCTACACATCAACAGGTGTTGCTGCAACAACCATTTCATGCCTTCAAACAGATAGTGGAGACAATACATACTTAGGCTACATATCGACAGGTGTTGCTGCAACAACCATTTCATGCCTTCAATCAGATAGTGGAGACAATACATACTTAGGCTACATATCAACAGGTGTTGCTGCAACAACCATTTCATGCCTTCAAACAGATAGTGGAGACAATACATACTTAGGCTACATATCCACAGGTGTTGCTCTAACAACCATTTCATGCCTTCAAACAGATAGTGGAGACAATACATACTTAGGCTACACATCAACAGGTGTTGCTGCAACAACCATTTCATGCCTTCAAACAGATAGTGGAGACAATCACAATTAGGCTACATATCAACAGGTGTTGCTGCAACAACCATTTCATGCCTTCAAACAGATAGTGGAGACAATACATATTTAGGCTACATATCAACAGGTGTTGCTGTAACAACCATTTCACGCCTTCAAACAGATAGTGGAGACAATACATACTTAGGCTACATATCCACAGGTGTTGCTCTAACAACCATTTCATGCCTTCAAACAGATAGTGGAGACAATACATACTTAGGCTACACATCAACAGGTGTTGCTGCAACAACCATTTCATGCCTTCAAACAGATAGTGGAGACAATACATACTTAGGCTACATATCAACAGGTGTTGCTGTAACAACCATTTCATGCCTTCAAACAGATAGTGGAGACAATACATACTTAGGCTACACATCAACAGGTGTTGCTGTAACAACCATTTCATGCCTTCAAACAGATAGTGGAGACAATACATACTTAGGCTACACATCAACAGGTGTTGCTGCAACAACCATTTCATGCCTTCAAACAGATAGTGGAGACAATCACACTTAGGCTACATATCAACAGGTGTTGCTGTAACAACCATTTCATGCCTTCAAACAGATAGTGGAGACAATACATACTTAGGCTACACATCAACAGGTGTTGCTGCAACAACCATTTCATGCCTTCAAACAGATAGTGGAGACAATACATACTTAGGCTACACATCAACAGGTGTTGCTGCAACAACCATTTCATGCCTTCAAACAGATAGTGGAGACAATACATACTTAGGCTACACATCAACAGGTGTTGCTGCAACAACCATTTCATGCCTTCAAACAGATAGTGGAGACAATACATACTTAGGCTACACATCAACAGGTGTTGCTGCAACAACCATTTCATGCCTTCAAACAGATAGTGGAGACAATACATACTTAGGCTACATATCGACAGGTGTTGCTGCAACAACCATTTCATGCCTTCAATCAGATAGTGGAGACAATACATACTTAGGCTACATATCAACAGGTGTTGCTGCAACAACCATTTCATGCCTTCAAACAGATAGTGGAGACAATACATACTTAGGCTACATATCCACAGGTGTTGCTCTAACAACCATTTCATGCCTTCAAACAGATAGTGGAGACAATACATACTTAGGCTACACATCAACAGGTGTTGCTGCAACAACCATTTCATGCCTTCAAACAGATAGTGGAGACAATCACACTTAGGCTACATATCAACAGGTGTTGCTGCAACAACCATTTCATGCCTTCAAACAGATAGTGGAGACAATACATATTTAGGCTACATATCAACAGGTGTTGCTGTAACAACCATTTCATGCCTTCAAACAGATAGTGGAGACAATACATACTTAGGCTACATATCCACACGTGTTGCTCTAACAACCATTTCATGCCTTCAAACAGATAGTGGAGACAATACATACTTAGGCTACACATCAACAGGTGTTGCTGCAACAACCATTTCATGCCTTCAAACAGATAGTGGAGACAATACATACTTAGGCTACATATCAACAGGTGTTGCTGTAACAACCATTTCATGCCTTCAAACAGATAGTGGAGACAATACATACTTAGGCTACATATCAACAGGTGTTGCTGCAACAACCATTTCATGCCTTCAAACAGATAGTGGAGACAATACATACTTAGGCTACATATCAACAGGTGTTGCTGCAACAACCATTTCATGCCTTCAAACAGATAGTGGAGACAATACATACTTAGGCTACATATCAACAGGTGTTGCTGCAACAACCATTTCATGCCTTCACCAGGAGCTGAAATGAGAACCAATCTCTTATCGATTTTACGCTCTTATCTCGGAACTTTTTAATTATAGATCTACTTTTTTTCCAACTCCATAGGAATGCCGTTAATTCTCTTTGTTAATTTTTCATTTCATCAAACTTCAGAGACGCTACAATGAGCTCATTATCTTTTCCGTTTCTTCCTTTCTTCTTTTTTCATTTTTTGTTTTGTTTTTCACAGAACTGTAATGTGCCAACAGGTTTGAAACAACAGCAAATGTAGCAACAATAGCGGCGGCGATGACCTTGGGAACTATACGTTCAGTTACGAATGAAAAGGAACCAAAACTATTATTGGAAAAGAAGAGGATGAGAAAGAGGAGAGATATAAGAATGAGAAGAAGATTATTGGTATGGGAGAAGAGGGAAAGGGGGAGTGGGTTTTAAGGGAAATGTGAGGAAGAAGAAAGAGAAAGGCGGAAGACACTATGACTCCATTTTCCTTCAGGTTTTCAACTATTCGTTATTGCATTTCCTTTCGCGTCCTTTATTTTTTTTTTTCTATTGACATGAAATTTGGTCCATGGCTAGGATCTGCAAAATTTAGAACTATTTTCTGATAGAATAAATGAAAAAAGTTTTATAATTATTTCCGTACCTTTTAGTTACCCCGTAATTAAAAAGCCAATTCATGTATTGATTTGGCAAAAATCCGATTACACATTTATACTTTTTCTAAAAATAGATGTCTCGTGACCAACCAGTCATGATCACTTGTTTGTCTTCATCGAGGCAACAAGTCAACCATTGCATTCTCACTTGGAAACCATATTCAATTGAAATTCTGGACTCAACAATTTTTCCTTCTTCTGGCTAAAATCTACACCTTTATGTATTTTGAGAATGCAGCGTGGATAATTAGTCCTCATATAGTGTAAAAGAAATCGCACAAAGATCTAGATCTAAATCTCGAGTCCAATATATTTCCAGGCTGGGACTAAGCCTAGCTTTCAAGATCTGGTTTCTAGACTGGCCTGCTTTAAAGCGTTCAGACTATTAACCTTCAAGGCTACAAAAGTTCCTTCACAGAGTGAGCAGAAGTCACAATGGGAGACAGAGACAATGATGATTCTGAGAACTCGCCTCTTTTGTCCTCTGGCTCATCCATGGACATAGAGCTAACTGGCTGCGGAGCTACGCCCTTTTGTAACCCGAAATCCTTTGTCCACAGATACCTGATTATTCTTGTGCTGATCTGCTTTCTTAGTTTTGGTGAGTTAAAAACATTTTAATTAAGATGTTGGCTAAGTAAGATCTAGATCTAGATCTATTGTCTCACTGGGTAGGCCTAATAATAGTTTTAAGTGTAGTACAAGAGCAATGAGGCTATTTAAAAAAAGCTCAGATTTAAGAATCACATGGCTCGTGCCTTGCCGAAAAAAATACCCAAATAAACATAAGTTCAATTTACTATATCCTGATACGGTAATTATACAGTTTTTTCTACATCAATTTTAGATTGAGACCAATGAGAGCAAAGCATTATAAAGTTTTTATGTAATTTTTTCTGTTTACAGTTTCTCATTAAAAAAAGTCAATTTATATAAATAAAACTTAATTTTTCTACATCATACTTTCAAATGATGAATAAGATTAAGAGGTATTAAAAACTATTATTGCAGTTAGCAGCCCAACTCACTTTAAGATTTAAAATTGTATTTTTCAGAGTGAATTTGATATGCTGAACATGAATATAAAGATTTTATTCGTCGCAAATAAATAAATAAATACTTTTCAAGTTATTATTTAAGCATTTTTGTGTTGCTCTAAAATCCCATTCAAATCAGGCGAGAAACATTCAGATGTGAAGCCTAACGTGAGTTGGGCCGTTATCTGCAAATCTACCAAAAAAGCTTCTAAAGCTTTCTGAATCCCATGGCTTGTTCCATTCAGGAAGAGACAGACTAAACATAAGTTCAAGTGAACTTTATCCTGATGCGATAATCAAACAGTTAGATCTACGCTCTAGATCTAGAGGCTACATCAATTTGGGAGCAAAGCATTTATTATATTTTTTCTAAAACAGTTTCTGATTAAAAAATCTCAGTTTGTAAAACTTTTAATTTTTCTAAACCACTGTCAAGTTATGAAAAAGAAATAATTAACTTTCAGCTTATGTGAGTCATTTTAATGTCCCAGAGAGATTTTATGATGATTTAGGAGCAATTTATGCTACTTTTTACTCATGAATGAAACACTCATTCCTTGAAGGACATGGACTTAAACATTTAACATGATCATTTTATCAAAGAGCAAAATTTAAGGTTGTGACTGTGTTCATACAGTTTAAACATGCTGGTAAGAAATCATTTTTAAATGTAACTATTTTTCTTTCATTTAAAAAAAATAAAATGCCTTTCAATTTTATTGGCAAACTATCATTAGCTTGAACATTTTTGTTTAAAAAAGTATAATATTAGTTGCTACAGCCTTGTCTTTAACCTCTGACTTTCTATTTGCTGCGCAAAAGATCTAAAACAAAATAAAAGTATAATTATTTATATAATTTATAAATGTTTTTCATGAGAGTCAGCAGTAATTTCATAATTCTTTGCTTATCAGTTTTTATCATCATTTTACTTTGTTGATCCCTATTGCAGCATTGACGAGTCATCATTGTTTGAAACTTGTAATTTTTTCCATGGTGTTGAGTTTGTGAAATTTTTCTTTTACTTCACATTATTATTATTAATAGGTCCCACTGAAACCTGTACTGCCATGGGCCAAAGTTTTAAAAATTAATATTTATTGATCATGAGTTAGATCTCTGTTCCTCATATTTACAAATACATCTATTGTTTTCTTAAATTGCAGACCATAGAGTATAGAACAATTTTAGTAAAATTGCTTTGAGTTTGTATTTATTTTTTTTTTTTGAAAGATTGATGTCAATAGAAGAATTTTTTTATATCAATTTCAAATTTCTTTCTATAAATTGTTAGACCTCTTTCTATACAAATATTCCAGGTAGCTACTTCTGCTATGACAACCCGGCTGCTCTCCAGGACACGATGATTAAAGACCTGAATATAAATGAGGGCAATTTCATGGCGTTCTACTCCTTCTACTCGTGGCCGAATGTTGTGCTGTGCATGTTCGGCGGTTACCTCATTGATCGGATTTTCGGAGTCAGATTGGGAGCGATCATCTTCAGCATCTTCGTCACGTGTGGACAGGTAACTATCAATCGTAGCAAATTTGGTATTGAGAAAGAAATCTAACAATGACTGAAAAGTGTTCAATGGTTTTATGTGTTTTATTCAATTTGCTAATATTACAAATGCACATGTTTCATTTGAAAAGCCTCATTCATTTGAATATATCTGTGATACACATTTCTTATATTACTTGTATGTTGAAACTTTGATATAGATTGCAAAATATTGGAGAGATTGACTGATAGAAAAATACTTGATCAAGAGATTGCTAACTTATCTAGATTCTGTAAAAAGAAAATTCACATTAATTTGTTGACTCAAAGGATGTTCTTTGAATTCTATAGGAAAAAGTGTCAGTGTTTTGCTTAAACTTCCATGTACATGCAAAGAGAGTCATAGAAAATCTTGTAAAAAAATATTTGTCCTGTACTGGCTAAAGAAAATGAGATTTCACAAAGAGTAAAGCTACCTAGTTGGAAGTCATGTGCTCTACAGTAGGTCATTGTAAACGTATGAAGCAATCTACAAGAATGCACATTGATATACATGAAATTTGAAGAAAAAAAAAAGGGAAGCATAAAATTTGCTGATGTGAAAACATTGACATCAAAATTATCTGGATTTTAGTTCTGTTTAGATCTTCAAAATGCTTCTGATTATTGAACAGAATTCACGAACTCCAGCAAAGTGACATAACTCTTTGTGAAATCGCATGACAACAGTCAAGGGAGATGATAAGTGTTTGATCTCTCATGTGATTATTTATTTCTTTTTTCAAGTGACATCTGCAAAGTGTAGATTTTTTATTTATGGAGTCTATTTATCTAATGCAATTTATCTGCTGCTTCTTCTACCCAGGTTGTGTTTGCGTTCGGAGCTTTGATAAACAGCTACCCCCTGATGTGCTTTGGTAGATTTGTCTTCGGGTGAGTATCAAGAGCCGGTGAAACTTCGTGTGGCATTAGACTTAAATCAATGACTTGAAAGTTGGAATACCAATCAGTTCTAATTCAGAATTGACTTAAGTTTAACTGTTTAAGTAAAAATCATTATTGACTTAGTCATTTTTATGTCCTTTAATGAAGTGACAAAGCAGTTTTTATATATACATTTTTTTTAAAACAGTGTTTGAATAAAGTTTTCATTTTTTCAAAGTTTGTGAAGCATATTTTTGGCCTGATTTTTTTTTCTCCATTTACATGGAATGTATAATATTATACACAAAGTATTGTTATGGGAGTACGAGTCTTTAGTGGCAGATAAAAAGAGAATTTTATATCCTGCAAAAGAAATACCAAAAGACAAGAAAAAAAATCCAGTCAGCATTGCTTTATCCAGCGCTGGTTATGTTAAATAATTATCTTTTTCTCAAAAGGCCCATCAAGTGAAAAGTTTTTATCTTTTATTGGTGTAAGCATAAAATATTGTAACATTAATGTGCACCTTGAACCTGCGTTGTCCCAAATGACAAGCATTCTCCTCACGCTGATTGTGCAGTCAGAACCTCACTTTCAGTTAGATTTGGCGAAGCTCTAACAAAATGCCATTGGCTAAGGAACACATTGATATTTGTATAAAGGCCTCTTATGGTACGAACTGACAGTTCTGTTTATTTTGTATCTCTTCTTCCTCTAGAATTGGTGGTGAATCCTTAGCAGTGGCTCAGAACACGTTTGCTGTGAAGTGGTTCCAAGGGAAAGCTCTCAACATGGTGTTTGGCCTACAGCTCAGTTTCTCTAGAGTGGTAAGTATTTCAGGCAACAGCTGTAGTTGTATTTTTTTTTTTTTTTGTCTTTCAAATCTTTGGAAGTCTGTTTGCCTTTCTCTATTTTTTTTTTTTTTTCATCTTTCCTATCATTAAAAAAAAATGCCCTCCCCTGCTTTTCAAATTAAAGAAAAACAAGCTTTAGCTTTTTTTGTGTGTGTTTTTTGTCACTCATGTTTTGTATTGTTTTGTTGTTTTTTTGTTGTTTTTTTTTTTAAAAGTAGGGCTCAAATTACTTTCACATGTTTTAAAAGCAAAAACCAAAGAAAATTTGTACTTTTAGTGAAAACTGAACTTACACTTATTTTGTGAATAGTTAAATCAAGGCAAAAAAAAAAAAGATAGATTAAAAGTAAAAGTAACCTCAAAATTTTTTTTTTTTAGTTTTAAAATGAAATATGATTAATTTTATTTTTTAAGAACTCAAATCAATTACTTGAAGGAGACTAAGAGCGCGTTTGGTTTCAATTTGATGCTTTACAGGGCAGCACTGTCAACATGAATGTGATGCAGCCAATCTATGACTACATTGATAAAAGCACACATGGTTACAAGTGTCTAGGAATAGCTCTGTTTGTAGGTAAGTTCACCCGCTTAAAAACACATAACCCAGTCACACAGTTTGTAGACATTTCAAGCTACCTGCAGGAAAGTTTTCTAGATTGTTGGTAACTTCACTTTTTTGTCCTTACTCAGGACACCCGATTTTTTTTTTTGTGGACATTTCAACCTGTTTGCTGGTCAGTATTAAGATGACATAAAGAAATGTGTAATGAGAAGAAAATACCACTATTGCGCTGTACAATTGATCTATTATGGCTGCCAGACAAAATCCTTTGATGATATCTGAGCAGTTGCAAATGTTTTACTCTTTCACCTTCTACATTTTTAATATTGTATGCTCTAGTATAACCAGTATTTGCATTGTATATCTGCTAAGAAAGTAATGATTTGTTTGTCGAAATATCCCAACTGTGTGTGTATTGGGATAGATACCTTGATCAAACTAAGCTGTATTTCGTTTCTTTTATCTGAGGTAGTAGTCTTTAACACACGTTTAAATTAATAACTTTTACTCAGCCTTCAGGTTTACGACTTTATTATGCTTATCATTTCACGTATACATATTATGAATATCTTTTTCTCTTCCCCCCTCAGGAGCTTTCATGTGTGTCTTCTCTCTCATCCTGGGTGGTATACTGGCCGTGCTTGACAAGCGGGCTGACCGCATCCTGAAGAGGAAAAGTTTATCAGCAGGTGAGTTGGTTTGTCTAGATAAGATACCTTCAGTTCTTTAATGTGTTGGGAAGAATGCGAGAGCAGAAAGAAACATTCAGTATGAAATCTGGAAAGCGTGAGAATGATTTCATAGTAGGATCTCTCACAAACATGTGTCTGTTGAACTAATTTTCCAAGGGTTGGCTTATATGTAGGTGATAATTAGTTCAGAAATACAGAAGAAATTATCATTTTTTCCTTTTTTTTCGTTTTTTTTTTCTGTAATGAACATATCAAAGAGGAAAACAAAATCAATGAAAGATTATGGAGGCTTATAAATGTGATTCATAGTACGAGGGCAGGCTGATAATTAAGTTCCGTTTGCTAATAACTAGGTCAATTTTCGTCACATCGACCTAAAATTTCATACATATACTCTCGAACCATTTTTCTAGACTTAACTATAACAACAAGTTTGTGTGATGTCATTCGTGCTCATAATGCAGTGACGCGCAACACATGATGTGGTAGCCATGTTTATGAGACAATGGTGACTTCCAATGACCTTCTCATCAAACAGCGCTCTGTTATCGAATTTTGGCAGCTGAGGGATGTTCTGCTGCAAACATTCATGCAAGAATGAAGACAGTTTATGGTGAAATGTGCATTTCAGACTGTTCAGTTCGCAAATGGGTGAGAATTTTTAAAGGGGAAGACCCCAGAGAGACAATTCTGCGTGATCGAAAGCGTTCGGGTAGGCCCCTTTCCGCATCGGACACAGCTCATCGAGAGAAAGTTGACTGCATGATTAGAGCTAATCGAAGGGTCAAACAAAAGGAAATTGCAGATGAAGTAGGCATTTCGAAAGAACGAGTGCACCATATCGCCACAACTGTACTGGGTTACCGAAAAGTCTCTGCCCGTTGGGTCCCAAGACAGCTCACTGTAGAGATGAAAGCGCAGAGAAAGGACATGTGTACTCAACTCTTAGAGCGTTACAATGCAGAAGGAGAAGCATTTCTGCAACGCATTGTGACTGGAGACGAATCCTGGGTCCACCACTACGATCCAGAATGTAAAGCCCAATCGATGGAGTATAGGCACAAAACTTCTCCAAGTCCAAGGAAGTTCAAGGTTGTTGCCTCTGCAAGAAAGGTCTTGTTCACCGTTTTCTGGGACATGGAGGGAGTGGTCCACATGGAATTTCTGGAGCAAGGGCAAACTGTGAACTCTGAGCGATATATTTCAACACTCCGAGCTCTCAAACTCCGACTCAGACGTATTCGGCGTGATAAGGACTCAATCCTGCAACACGACAATGCGCGCCCGCACACCAGTCGCCAAACTCAGGACGCCTTAAGGCAGCTGGAACTTACGACCCTACCTCACCCTGCACACAGCCCCGATCTTGCCCCCTCTGACTATTATTTGTTTCCCCAACTCAAGAAGTACCTGAAGGGCCATCACTATGACAATGATGAGGAAGTTATCGCAGATGTTCGCAGATGGTGCCGTGGACAGCCGTCTGAATTCTTCGCTGACGGCGTGAGCCAACTAGTGAAAGCGGTGTGTTGATCGCGACGGTGACTACATCGAAAAATAGAGTGCTAAGTATGTAGCTGAGATATTAAGCTTTCGTTTGACGTATTGTTTATGTATATGCTGTGAAAAATTAAAAAGTTATGATTAAACGGAACTTAATTATCAGCCTGCCCTCGTACTTTGTATCTATTTGCATATTGCTCTTTATTTATTTGTTTTTCTCTCTGTTCCTCAGAGGAGATGATCAGGTTTCGAGATATCTTCACTTTCGGCTTCCCCTTCTGGTTCATCTCGATTATCTGCGTGGCATACTACGTGGCTGTCTTCCCCTTCATCGGACTTGGCCTGTGAGTGAACTATCCACTTTGCTCAGAGTCTTTGATTCCTGGCCTCAAGCTGCATGAATTGACATTTTATTGTTTAAGATTTAAAACTGCGAATGATGAATATTTCATTAACAATGGACTTATTTGTACAGATGTATTAGGGACAAACTTGGTTCTTTTTACCTGTGTCTAATTCATTAATACAACCTTAGGTTTCGTAAAGCTTCTTTCTGTGAAATCTTTTTGCTTTGTTTTTTTGAAAATAAATGAAGTTCAGAGGTTTCAGGTGTCACCACCTGTTTATGTCGGGTTTTATGATATATTAATTGTTATGTATGTTTTTTGTGAACCTGATGAATCATTTGAAATTTGCCGCGATTCTTTGAATTAAATCTGTGAACTACTTGATTTGCAATAAAAAAAAAGAGAATAAATCTTGATTACGTAAAAAATGTCAATTTGGTTGCATACTTTTTCATCCATTTCACAAATGATAAGATGTCATTTTTAACCAACTCATCTTCCTCCCCCCCCTCCCCCCATTCAACATGCCCAGGGTTTTCTTCGAGATGAAGTTTGGCATGAGCCCAACCAGTGCAAACGCCGTCAACAGTTTGGTGTACATCGTATCAGCAGTGGCCTCCCCTGTTTTCGGTTTCCTCATTGACCGCAGTGGCAAGAATGTTTTCTGGGTGCTGCTAGGCATCACCGTCACTCTGGCCTGTCACATGCTCCTAGCCTTCACCTTCCTGAACCCCTACATCTCCATGGTGAGCAGCAGCGACCTAACCTAACAACAAAGCGTCTTTTGTGGATTTAGTCTCGTCTCTTCATTTGTACTTCGGCAAGATTAGGCAGTCTGCAACTTTGAAAATTTCTTGGCCTTTTTCTTTATATTAATAGAAAATCAAAACAAAAACTAACGTGTAAAATGATTCCTGAACTTGATCTGAGTGTAAAGGAACCGAGAGTGGAGTCCTGATTTTTTTTTCGTTTCTTTATAAAGAGAGCAGAGGACCTTCGACTTTTGTGCATATCTGTTTTCTTTTTAGTTCAAGTGTCCTCTTTCCTAATGGTAACAGTAAT
This sequence comes from Elysia crispata, assembly GCA_033675545.1. Lineage (NCBI taxonomy): Eukaryota > Metazoa > Mollusca > Gastropoda > Plakobranchidae > Elysia > Elysia crispata. Next base: position 497,281 of record JAWDGP010001973.1, read on the forward strand.
TCTGCTATCTCACACATTTTGATTGATAAAGTTGTGTAAAAATTGATTTTCTGCTGTCATGTTTTCTTTTTGGTGCAAATTTGCTCTCTTCTAGACTTTGCAATAATTCCTATTTAACTGTAATGCTGAGACTCTCATTTATAGAATTGTGAAATGGTTTACTGCTAAGAGAATTCAGTTAGCAGCTAATATTAAATGGTGGAACAAAACCAGTCTTTCAGCATAACATATCCGTACAGAGCGGAAAAACAACTCACGTTACTGTGTTTTCAGACTTGTAAAATTTCCGACAATTGTCTGAAATCAGACAATTTTGATGCTGAGAATAAGGTCTGATCAAAATTTTAACTAAAAAGATTAAATCTGTTGAAAAATTGAGCACAATAAATTTGCCTAAAGTTGTTCAAAGTAGTCATAAAAAGACATACAATGCATTTAGGAACACGCTTTTTTTAAAAGCTCTAGGGGAGCATAGCTCCCTGACCCGATTAGCAATCTCATGCCTTCGTCACTTGATGTTGAGACACTTTGGAAGATGTGGTATGGTGAAAAAGTTTTTTTTTTAATTTTGATCAGAGGCACTTACATGTACCTTGTTATGTTTCTCAGGTGATTATGGGTCTGTCCTACTCTGTCCTGGCTAGTGCTCTGTGGCCAATGGTAGCCCTGATCATCCCCGCCCACCAGCTCGGAACAGCGTATGGCATGTAAGTGGAGACCTACCCTTACCTCCATAATTTTTATATATTGGTGAGGCATCACATCTACTGTGGAGTTTCACTATATTAATTATTATCTCAGAGGTGCCAAAGTTCCGGATAAATTCGGATTATTTAAGAAGTCTGGATTTGTCTGAGTTCAGGATAATCCTTATCAAAAAGTCTGGAACTTATAAAAAACTAAGTCATCATCCATCAATCCAAAACCCTTGTGTGCACTATGCTCTTCTTAAACATTGAATTATGTTTGTAATATAAGCTGTGCTTATATGCGAAAGAGTTCTCATACTTATGGAAATTTTCTAATTTCGTTTCTAGCTTGCTACTTTCGGTTTCATAACGTTGTTCTTCAAGAATAACTTTTTGAAGAGGTCCTCATGTCTCTAAATCATCTAGGTCTAGATTGTTTAAGGACCTCTATCAATGAAGGAAAATGTGTAAAAATGGGTCTGTGGACCCAGATCTTGTCACAGGCAAAAGAGATAAAAAACTTGATAGTTGGATCTATCATTTTAAAACTATGTAAATCGGCTCTGATTCAAAGGCTGAACCTGGTTTCAAAAGAAGAATTTCGATTTTTTTTCATAAAATTTGTGTCATTATATAAACGGTTTTTCCTCCCTTTATGTTATTGTATTCCAATAAAGAATCATTTCTGTATTGTTTTTATTTTCTTCAAATAGCTGGTCCAGATTCTCAGTTATTTCCCCACCTTTACAATATAAATACAACTAGATGTGGTAAGGGTTGGTAAATAATGGTTAAAACACTTCATTGAAACACATAATTTTGGTCATTTTATAGTGTTTATTTTTATTCATTTATTCCTATTATTACCTTTTATTCTTCCTTTGGTTCTTCGAGTAATTTTGAAAAGAGTTATGTTTCTGGGTCACTTAGTCTCTTACGACTTTGCGTCCACATTTTTGGGATGAGGAAAAAGTTCAGGATTTTTTTTCTTAGTCAGCTGACACCTCTGTTACCTTAAGTTGTCTGTGTGCGTGTTTGAGGTAGAAACAAAAATCATGACAAAATACTTAAGTGGTCAGAAAAATTTTCCATGACGGCTAAGTTTGAAGTTTTGCAATGCTTAGAGAAAGAAAAGGGAAGCTATTTTCTACAAACTGATAAAACTAAATCTTTTTATTTTGTTTACTTTGAACTGAAATCAATCGAATGAAAGCTTTGTGAAGTTTTGTAATGTTTGAAAACATTTTTGTTCTATTTGGTTCCGTTTCTGTTTTCCTCTCCAGCATGCAAGCTATCCAGAACCTTGGTTTGGCCGTTATCTCCCTCACCGCTGGCATAATCGTAGATGAGAACGGATACCTTATACTGGAGGTTTTCTTCATGGCTTATCTCTGCTGTAAGGGCTTCCTTTTCCTAATTTCTATATTTCTTTCATTCTTATTTGTATGTTGAGTGAATGACATATTCTGAATCATCACTTTTAGCTAAATCATTGTAGTTTAAAGAGGTATATATATAAATATATATATTTTTACAGGACAAAGGCTAAGCTCAGAACTGAATTTTGCTCAGTGATTCTTTGAAAATATCTTGCATATCCTCACTATACAGAGATTCATTCAATGAAAAAAAAATCATGATCAAGTAGTTTCAGAGAGGGATAAAATACGCACTGTTGCAATTTTATTTTATGCTTTATTAGTTTAATGAATCTGTAATTTATATTTTTCTGCGGTTTTAGAATTTCACAGCTAAAATATCATTTTTTTCCAAAACAGTGGCTCTTATTGCTGGTGTTCTTCTGTATCTGTGGGATGCTTCAAACGGTGAGTCCTGGGATACATGAATGGATATAGTTTTTTTCCTTCGTTCAGTTAATGTACCATTGCAGAATTCATAGTTCATACATTTTGAAACTGAGTTACTGTAGACCTAATAATTTCTACAACAAAAAAAAAAATAAACCTCTACTCATTTTGCTAAAATTGTACTTTTACAAACGTCATGAAATTCTATTTTTACCTTGCACAGGTTAGTGTTTACTATCTAGTAGGCTATTAATTTTTTTGATTCTTATCCAGGTGGCCAGTTGAATTTGTCCGCTAGAGTCAGACATCTCCAGCAGGCGAAGGAGAAAGCTGAAGATACAGACAAGTAAGGAATATATCAGTGACTTGGAGCTTTTATTTCATTAGATTAATCTTAATGTGGTAAGCGCAGCTGTTGCATCTGCAAGAAAAAATAACCGTAAAGGTCAAATAACCGTACAGGTCACTTTAAAACCAGGGTAGACATGGTCTGAGAAGTGTTGTATGTGATGGAGGCTTGACGGTAATCGAGTATGAATCTGTAAGAATCCACTTCTAAATGTTAATTATCATGTGGGTTACAGTAAAGGAGCAGCTATGAATTCCTGAGAAGAGCGGGCTTTAAAAATGGCCGGCCTGCGATGTGCAGTGGGATGTTGATGATGGAAACACTGAAATGGTGATCGAGTCAGATTGCGATGTGCAGTGGGATGTTGATGATGGAAACGCTGAAATGGTGATCGAGTCAGATTGCGATGTGCAGTGGGATGTTGATGATGGAAACGCTGAAATGGTGATCGAGTCAGATTGCGATGTGCAGTGGGATGTTGATGATGGAAACACTGAAATGGTGATCGAGTCAGATTGCGATGTGCAGTGGGATGTTGATGATGGAAACACTGAAATGGTGATCGAGCCAGATTGCGATGTGCAGTGGGATGTTGATGATGGAAACACTGAAATGGTGATCGAGCCAGATTGCGATGTGCAGTGGGATGTTGATGATGGAAACACTGAAATGGTGATCGAGCCAGATTGCGATGTGCAGTGGGATGTTGATGATGGAAACACTGAAATGGTGATCGAGTCAGATTGCGATGTGCAGTGGGATGTTGATGATGGAAACACTGAAATGGTGATCGAGCCAGATTGCGATGTGCAGTGGGATGTTGATGATGGAAACTCTGAAATGGTGATCGAGCCAGATTGCGATGTGCAGTGGGATGTTGATGATGGAAACACTGAAATGGTGATCGAGCCAGATTGCGATGTGCAGTGGGATGTTGATGATGGAAACACTGAAATGGTGATCGAGCCAGATTGCGATGTGCAGTGGGATGTTGATGATGGAAACACTGAAATGGTGATCGAGCCAGATTGCGATGTGCAGTGGGATGTTGATGATGGAAACACTGAAATGGTGATCGAGCCAGATTGCGATGTGCAGTGGGATGTTGATGATGGAAACACTGAAATGGTGATCGAGCCAGATTGCGATGTGCAGTGGGATGTTGATGATGGAAACACTGAAATGGTGATCGAGCCAGATTGCGATGTGCAGTGGGATGTTGATGATGGAAAAACTGAAATGGTGATCGAGCCAGATTGCGATGTGCAGTGGGATGTTGATGATGGAAACGCTGAAATGGTGATCGAGCCAGATTGCGATGTGCAGTGGGATGTTGATGATGGAAACGCTGAAATGGTGATCGAGTCAGATTGCGATGTGCAGTGGGATGTTGATGATGGAAACGCTGAAATGGTGATCGAGTCAGATTGCGATGTGCAGTGGGATGTTGATGATGGAAACACTGAAATGGTGATCGAGCCAGATTGCGATGTGCAGTGGGATGTTGATGATGGAAACACTGAAATGGTGATCGAGCCAGATTGCGATGTGCAGTGGGATGTTGATGATGGAAACACTGAAATGGTGATCGAGCCAGATTGCGATGTGCAGTGGGATGTTGATGATGGAAACACTGAAATGGTGATCGAGCCAGATTGTAGTGAAAAAGAAGTCTTCAAAAAATGTTTTTTTTTTTAAACCTCTAGTTTTTTTTAGGGTTTTTTTTTTGCAGGTTTATTTCATAATTTTATGTTTTGTGTGAATGCAGTATTTTTTTTTTTTCAAATCGTGTTTATCCTTTGTATGGAGTTATATCCTCTCTCCTAGGGTCAGGGCTTTTCTTGAGCTGCAGTCACTTGGGTTGGATCGAGTCTTCATGTATTTTTTTTTTTGTTTTGTTTTCCAGCGGCGACAGACTTGTACAGTAAACGCAATCCCTGCAGCTGATGGTGCCTACTGCTGTCTCGGTCACATTCATCTCTAACTAACATACTCATCCAAGGATCAAAGAACCGGCTGTCTTTCATGCCAATCTATGCAACCTTTCCCTGAGTTGATACTTCATAGTGTTTGAAATTGATGGAATTTATGATGCGATTTCAAATAATTTCTTTTTTATTTTGATATTATACTTATTTATGTACCTCTCTGTCACATTTTACTAGGCATGAAGCTCCTAAGGATAAGATTTATTGTATTTTCGATGTTGTGCTACAAAGTTTCTCATAAATTGCAGGCAATTGCAATACAGTACTTTTTTCTTTTAAAATGTGTGGTAATAGTGAACATTAGTTTGATAATTGTATATAAGGCTATGATGCCATCTTTATGGAATAAAAGTTCAAAGTTCTGGATAGACTGTTAAGGTTTAAAAGTTTTATCTGCTTTATGATGAGATACATGTAAAAAGCAGAAACTGCAAACTGAGGAGAGAATGTTCAAGAGTTGTCTCTTTTTCCTTCTCCTCAATAGTCATAAATTTTGAGCAGAAGAGTATCATTTTAAAGTGTAGAGTGATTTGATTGTAAGAAATTACAGTTTGTAAGAGATCAAGCCTAAATTTCAAATATTCAACTTAAAATCAAAATCAAGGAACACATTTGGGTTGTTACACAAACCCATCAAGGAGAAATAGAGCCAACTGCTTGTGAGTTGTAGAGGGGCATTTGGCTTCGGTTCTGAGCTTTGGGGATGGTGTTTTGTCACTGAATGCCATAAGTATCATTGACTCTTCACTTTCTTTGACCATTAATTCCATTTCATGCTCTTTACATTTTATGTGCAATTATCAAAATCCTGTATATGTACCTACTTGTTTGTTTCCATCTAAATTTAAAAAAAAAAGTTGTTTTGTTTGTTTGTATGTATAGTTTCCATTTATCAGCTGATTTCAAAAAGCAGTATTTTCTTTTTTGCTTTAATGCCAAAAAGCAAAGAAAGTCCGCAGCATTAGAATCTTCATTTTGTTTCCTTTTGATGCCAAAGTAGATTTAATATTTGCAATAAATGGAGTTTTGTCTCGCAGATACATGCATGTGGGTGGAGTATAGCAATTTGTTCAAAAAAGTATGTGTAAATTTTTTGGTTAAAAAAATATTTGAGGGAACATTTTACAGCATGGGTATGACTGTATCTACTGAGAAAAAGATTGAGACTTTGATTCATTCTTTTAATTGCTATAGCAAAGTGAATCCATGTCATAAATTTCAATTTATTCCAACCCTTATATTGATTTATATTCTTGATTCCTCTCTGGCCCTCTATAATCATGTCTTTTTTTCATGCCATTGCATCTCTTATCTATCATATTTGATTTCCTCACAGATCTCCAAATTTATAAAAAGTTTTTGGATGTATGGGAACTTGTGAGAGAATAGTAACGCTTTCTTTTGTTATTATTTTAATAGCAGCAATTTTTACTAGTACATGGCATTTGTCAGATTTGTACGTTATGTAAGTAGAGAAAATTTTCATATATTCATATTTTATCTACAGTGGCAACTTTAAAACCTTACAATTTTTGATACTTGCCAAGCTTTACTAAACTATTTTTATCTTCTCATCATTGTTGTGGTTTTTTTTTCATTTCCTTGTATTATATAAAAATCAAGGTCTTCTCAGATTCCATTGTTAACTTTGGTAAAATGTTTCAAAGATTATTGATAAATAAATATTTTTTTGAAACTACATTTGTTCATTCTGTGACAATCTCAGTTCTAGAACAGTGAAGTGAATAGTTTTGTTTTAATGATTTGTTAGTCATTCAATTCAATAAGTATCGTAACTCAATGCTCATGAAGAATTGCTTCTGGATTCTAGCGTATGTAGACATCAATACATGTAGTATAATGAGTTAAAAACACCCCATGGTAAAATAAAATACTGCTGAGAAATTTTACAAATGTCGTTTACCTGGTACAAATGAGTCCGAAAAAAGAAGAACATATTACAAAATAAACAGTCTCTACAGATGTTATGATCATGCAGTATCACACAAACTTTTAGACATACACGCCTCACATTGACTCCACCATTTAATATGTATGTTCTTCACTTCACCTCAATGCACAGATTTACATCACACTATTGGCCAGCAAGCAAGCAAACCGACCAACTAACGCACAAGTCAATTATGGATGGTGACTAAACCCAAATACACCACAGAATCTATTCATGTAACAAAACAAAGAAGTGGCATGGCTCTATTTTGACTGTAGCAGAATGCTTCTTCTAGAATTACCTGTCTACTTATGTAACTACGCCACAGAGAAAATCATGTAAGATTGGTTTCTGTCTCTACTAAGCAGTTAAGTCAAAGCCAACTCCACTGCACAAAAATCCAACATTCTCATTACTTTCAGTCTAAAATATGATGGGGAAAAAAGCCACTCGTATGCACCTAATAGTAGAGCCAACCTTAGACCAGGAAATAGAGGCTTTCATATCAAATTCAAAAGCTGACTGGATTGATCATGTATATTACTTGGACCTGAATCCTATAGATACATATAATTATAGACATACGTCCATACCCACATATAAAGTATATTAGCAATGATTGTACAAATGCACAAACACACCATTAATATCACAAGTTTTCCACTCACAATTCTGTAGATAAACCCAATTCTCCTTGCCTTTTATTTTTCTCCCTCTCCCTCTTTCAAACATATCATTCTGTAAACACCCTCTCCCTCTTTCAAACATATCATTCTGCAAACACCCTCTCCCTCTCCCTCTTTCAAACATATCATTCTGTAAACACCCTTTCCCTCTTTCAAACATATCATTCTGTAAACACCCTTTCCTTCTTTACAGAAAAGTAAGTGATCTGCTCTAGTCCATACAACTGATCTGGCTTTGTTTTTGAACATACAATATGTACCGATAAGTTAAGAGAAATAAAAAAAAAAGAATTTTGGAGAAACATAACGCATACATCAGGTTTTTGAAACAAGAAGTATTATCTGTCTTTGCATGGGCTTTTCATGTAAAAAAATTGGTTTTGAGAGTCAACAAATTGCAAGAAAAAAATTGATACACTCAATAAAAATAAAAAGGGCTTTTGCAGTCTTGAACATTTTTTGAGAGTAAATAAAATTCTAGAAAAATCGATCCATTCAATATTTTATTTCAATATTTCATTTTAAATTATGATCTACGTGCTGACTTTGTGTCTATTGCAATAGATTTTTTTTTACTGCATTGATCAAGGGACACACATATCGCCATCTGAAGCATTTTTCTTTTATCCTTAAAGACCTTGAGAGTCACTTATCCTTTCCTCTGGGGCATGACAAAAAGCTAATGAAATGATAACAACAAGACAACATCCACCTTTATGAGGTCAAGGGACGCTAGACCAAATGATGTCGTTGTCGTAATTACTCAAGATTTTGAGCATAAATCAGACATATCTTTGCCAGGCAGGGTGGAGTTGACACAGGGTGTCCGGCAACAGCTGATACAGGGTGTCCAGTAACATCTCAACCTAAGATTTCGAAAGAAAATCCAAAGTCGGTTTCTATTGTGTGAGGATAATCAACAGAGAATTTCAAGGGACATGTTTAATTATCGCTGGCCCTGCTATCAGCAAAGCCTTTGGGCCTAGTTATTGGGCGCTGTTTTTCCACCTATTTCCGACCTCAATGGTCGTTTTCCTACCATTTCTGACTCTTCCAACCTGACTATCGAATTTCCGACTTGCTGGATACCGTGTGATAAGATGAGGCCCAACTCTCATTTACAGAGAACAGCTTGTTTTGAGTCTCATACAGCCATTGTAAAGACAGGCCAAGCAGTGAAAACTGAAAAATAAAATATTCTACAAGCTGTGATAACACAGTCCACAGTGATTTCATTGATCAAATAAAATAAACAGAAATTACTTGGAAGGGTCATACAGATCACATTGTTAACATCATGGAAAAAAGTTAGATCCAAGTTGTATGAGGTTCAAAAAAGATGTAAACTGGTTCATAAAATGTTTTGTTTACACTATACAAGCCTGATAAATGGTTTTGATTTTGACTTTCATTGCATCAAGAGAAGAAATTCTTGGTAAAGAGGAAAAAGAATAACAAGCATAGAGAAAAACAGAGGGGAACCAAAACAATGAAAATTGATTTGATTGGCACTTAAATAAATAAATATGTACTAAATCAACAAATTAAAAAAGGAACAGGAGTTAAAAAATTAATATCATCTTATAATGACTTTGGGTTGGTTTATTTGTCTCATTGTTCAAACTCTCTCTGTCTGTCCCTCTAAGTATTCTTCCCTTCCTCTCTTCCACTGTTTGCTGACCTATCTCTCTCTCTCTCTCTCACTCCCTCCCTCTCTCTCTCTCTCTTTCTCTATTCCTCTCTTCCCTCATAAATTCACCCCAAATGAAAGATAAGAAACTAAGACTCGAAAAAAACAAACATTTAAAGCAAATCATATAATTTAAAAACAATCAAAATTTTAAATTTTCACCCGAGAACAAAATGCACGTTGCCCTTCCTGCACACGAAAGCTTCATGAAAAACTTCACTCATAAGCTTTCTTTCACTAAAAACCACAAGTATAATCTGCCTGCTCTGCAGATCTTCCAATATCCACAAATATCCAGTAAAATTGAGCATAAGAGAATCCTGTCTCCACCCGTATCTGAGGTCAGAACTTTCTCTGTCACGTCTATTGTCATTGACATTCTTTAGTAATCTTTGTCCTATCAGCATAAATTATGATTGATGTAAATAAAAGTCGTCTAATTAATGTGGATGTTTTATTTTTTTAAATTCACCTTCTTGTTTATGGCTAGATCCAGCAACTCAGATTTTTCATCCATATTGATAGAATTAAAAAGTAGGGCCAAATGCATTAATGGAAAACAATCCTGTCTAGGAAAATTGTTATTAAAACAAAAAATATCACTTTGTGAGTCTTACAAGAATAAACATCTTGCATGTCGAATCATGGTTTTCAGATGTAAGATCTTGAACAGAAGCCAAATATTTACTAAACTTTCCTTTAGCAATACGGTACAGAATCAGCTGGATTCCTCTATAAAATTCTCACTGTTTCAAATTGATCCGCATTCATTATTTTTTGTGATTGAAATGGTTTCAATAAAGCAGTTGATGCGATTAAAACAATTAGCATGCAAAAAAACCCAGCCTGGTATCAGTAATTGGCGATGATTTTAGTCCAAGCAAGCATTTAAAAGTAATTTTTCACATGGATGACACATGCTAAATAAATTACATTTCAATAATACTTGAGATAGCTATGACAATGACAAAGTACAGACAATGAAAGAAATAACGATGTCACAGTGAGAGAAAAAATGGTTTTGTCCAGACCTGTAGCATCTGAATGGAAAGGTTTAGAGAGATTCCCATTGATAAACTAGAAAGTAGGTCATGGCCCAACAGTTTCCTAACTACAGTGGAAACTTCATAATTCGAATTGCATGGAAATGAATTAAAAACTTCGAATTAAGAGGATTTGATTTACGAAAAAGGTGCTTAACTGAACCTATGACTCATTGAATGAGTGTGTTCTATGCCTGCAACGAGCAACTCTCCTTTTCCCCTCTGTTCCACGTTGCTGCCAGAATCGGCACCTTGTTACCAGGATCAGTGTTACTACATGTCCTGGCCCTTCTTTCTCAGTGTGTCAGCTCCCTACTACTCCTAGGGCAGTGATTAGCATTGCTTGTAGCTTCAGAGACACATATTTAGTAATTTTGTAATGCCGATGTTACCGACATCGAATTAAGAGAATTGAACCAGAAAGACTTTGAAATATGAGTCAGATTACAACAGCCAAAGAGAGAAAAAAATAAGCTATCCTCTCACAAAATTCGGTTTATGAGAAATTCAAATTAATTAGACTTCGATTTTTGAGGTTTCCACTGTATGGACACATTCTTTACAATAATCTTAAAATAAAAGACAAAACTAGTATGGTTTTGTCAGCAATGTTGTGTAAAAGCTACATAAATAAATATATCATGGGCAGATCAAATACAATTACATAACACAGCAATTATTATTGAACTTTGAAGTATTGCAATTAAATCCATCTCTTAAGCCATTGTACGCACTCGTTTAAAAGTGACACAACATCAGAACGCTAAATTGAAGCATGCACTTTGTAAAATCCCTGAACACCTCCACTAAAAACCCAGCAGGCTTTTGGATGCGTTTCAGGATCCAGGATGAAAAGAATATTTGACATCCTTCAATCCATGAAACAACCTCACACGGCGTGTTGCTGCTTCCTCGACGTAAAAGCTCTCACAAAGTTCCGCAAATTCACACTGCAGTTTTTGTGCAAACTCTGGAACATCATTCTCAGTCATTGTACCGGCAATTCCAAGATGGATATCAGCAAAATCGAATGACAGACTCAAGGTTATCATGACAGAAAAGAACAACAACTCAATATTAAGACGCTTAGGTAACACTTCATCCGCCTTATTGATCAGGATTTTCTGGTCCTTGCCCGTTTAAAAGAGCTACAGACAGGTGTTCTGTTTTCATTTTTGTTCTCCCCCCTTCTTAAATACTATTCTGTTTTTTTGGCACTGGAGCAAAAATTTCCATAGCAGATAATTTTACTGATTACAGGTTTGTCAGATGCGTCCTTCCTCAGCTACCGCTGCCAAGACCTAGTTCTGTTAATGTTGCGAGTTACAAGACTTGGGGCATCACGTCTTATGACCACGCATGGCTTTCATGAACAGTTCAACACACGACAAAGGATGACACCGTTCCATCTCAAACTTTAAAAGACTACTATCTCGGGTTTCTGTGACCGTCAGGAATTTTCTTCAAGAAAATCTCATAAGACAGAATCTCTATCATCAAAGTCTTGAGGTGGATTCCTTTCATGTTTATTCAATCAACATTCCATAAGTTTTAGTTGTATAGTTTTTTGGCCGTGTAAAGAAAATAGGACCAGCGCAGTGTGTGATTTGTCATTATTGAAGATGTTTTCCCCGTTTTTCGATTTTATACATGATTCATTGAGTGGGATGTGTGAGAAAGGTCGACAAATGCTACCCTCCTGCCGATCTTTAGTCAAAAAAACCAAAACATTCTACAACCCAGTATATTTCTGTTTCAACACAGTGCATGAGTATGTCTTTGTGTATGAAAATTGTTCACCTTTTCCCAGACTCCGAATGAGTAAAAATTTATTCTTGAACTTTTGACCTTTCTTGTGGTGTCCAAGCCCATCGGTGGTGGCGTAGGTCTCTCATCACCACTGGCATCATTCCATACAAGAATCCTGAATCAGGCCTATCTGTGCTGTGGGTCAAGGGTCATCATTTATGTCGGTCTCGTCTGCTGGTCGGTCTGTTCTTGTTCTGTGTACTCTTATTGTTGTTCGTGGCCGCTGGATCTTGACAGTGGCTGTTGCGTGGTAGACAGAGGGGGGAAAAAATTAAGTATACACTTTGTGAGGGGCAAGAATCACACAGAATTGAAAAAAAGAAACAAATCAAAAGCTTGGAATTGGATAAATGAAGATTTATAGTAGTGGCTATAATAAAGAAAACTATATGTTCCCATCAGGAACTTTATTTGTTTAACAACAACAACAACAAAAATAAAGTACACAATATCGATGTAATTAATATATATCGACCAGTTTTATACGTTCGTATGGGTTGATACTCAGTGGCGGAAAAATTACGCTATTTCCCGTAAAATTTAAACCGTTCAACTTTACGGATAAAAGTTTCTGTCCGGCACAAGCCCAGGATTAACGGAACACAGCAACAATGTTCACAATATACGGACAATTCTCTTCTCCATTCTCTATATCCCCCCCCTTTTTTTTTCTGTCCCATCCCCTCTATCAACCCAACCTATGGTCTAATCACTTTCTTTCCGTCCGTCTCTCTCTCTCTCTCTCTCTCTCTCTCTCTCTCTCTCTCTCTCTCTCTCTCTCTCTATATATATATATATATATATATATATATATATATATATCACGCATGCGGTATGCATACAACCTGAAGAACCATGTTTTCCAATCTCGTACTCGGTTTAGAATTTCACAGGCTTCCCATAAGCCACCTTTTATGACTTATTCATGTACGGCGGTCGCCATGTCATGATCTCTCTCCCCCCCTTTTTCACAGCACCCCAAGCACCCCCTGTTTCCCCTACAAACCCGCACTCAACCCCCCCCCCCCCCCCCCCCGGAAAGAAAGATGAGCCCTATGTGTATGCAGAGCAGACAGCATCCTCTCAGACTGGCGTGAATAGCAAAACATAATCAACTCATATTTTATTTCTAGTTAGCTTCCTTCCTTATTTATTTCTCTTCAATTCTTTCTCTCTTTCTGTCTACTAAAGCCATCTCTTTCTCTCTTTCCCCTCCATCTCTCTGCCTCTGTCTCACACCATCTACAGTATTTTCTCTTTCTATCTCTCCCGGGGGAAAGGTCAACATTCTCCCCAAGAGAAAACTTGTCCCCTCAAATGACGGACTGGCTCTACACTGAGCTCCAACATTTCACGAGGCTCTCGTGTCTCTGAGTCTAGAGCTACATGTAGTTCGCCCGTGGCCCATGGCCCGGCATTGGTTATCGCTCTTTATCTTGCTCTTCTGTCTCTGAGTCTAGAGCTACATGTAGTTCGCCCGTGGCCCATGGCCCGGCATTGGTTATCGCTCTTTCACTTGCTCTTCTGTCTTTCTGTCTAGAGCTACATGTAGTTCGCCCATAGCCCGTGGACCAGCATTGGTTATCGCTCTTTCACTTGCTCTTCTGTCTTTCTGTCTAGAGCTACATGTCGTCCGCCCGTGGCCCATAGCCCGTGGACCAGCATTGGTTATCACTCTTTCACTTGCTCTTCTGTCTTTCTGTCTAGAGCTACATGTAGTTCGCCCATAGCCCGTGGACCAGCATTGGTTATCACTCTTTCACTTGCTCTTCTGTCTTTCTGTCTAGAGCTACATGTAGTTCGCCCATAGCCCATGGCCCGGCATTGGTTATCACTCTTTCACTTGCTCTTCTGTCTTTCTGTCTAGAGCTACATGTAGTTCGCCCATAGCCCATGGCCCGGCATTGGTTATCGCTCTTTCACTTGCTCTTCTGTCTTTCTGTCTAGAGCTACATGTCGTCCGCCCGTGGCCCATGGCCCGGCATTGGTTATCGCTCTTTCACTTGCTCTTCTGTCTCTGAGTCTAGAGCTACATGTAGTTCGCCCATAGCCCATGGCCCGGCATTGGTTATCACTCTTTCACTTGCTCTTCTGTCTTTCTGTCTAGAGCTACATGTCGTCCGCCCGTGGCCCATGGCCCATAGCCCATGGCCCGGCATTGGTTATCACTCTTTCACTTGCTCTTCTGTCTTTCTGTCTAGAGCTACATGTCGTCCGCCCGTGGCCCATGGCCCGGCATTGGTTATCGCTCTTTCACTTGCTCTTCTGTCTTTCTGTCTAGAGCTACATGTCGTCCGCCCGTGGCCCATGGCCCGGCATTGGTTATCACTCTTTCTCTTGTTCTTCTGTCTCTGAGTCTAGAGCTACATGTCGTCCGCCCGTGGCCCATGGCCCATCATTGGTTATCGCTCTTTCTCTTGTTCTTCTGTCTCTGAGTCTAGAGCTACATGTCGTCCGCCCGTGGCCCATGGCCCATCATTGGTTATCGCTCTTTCTCTTGTTCTTCTGTCTCTGAGTCTAGAGCTACATGTCGTCCGCCCGTGGCCCATGGCCCGGCATTGGTTATCGCTCTTTCTCTTGTTCTTCTGTCTCTGAGTCTAGAGCTACATGTCGTCCGCCCGTGGCCCATGGCCCAGCATTGGTTATCGCTCTTTCTCTTGTTCTTCTGTCTCTGAGTCTAGAGCTACATGTCGTCCGCCCGTGGCCCATGGCCCATCATTGGTTATCCCTCTTTCTCTTGTTCTTCTGTCTCTGAGTCTAGAGCTACATGTAGTTCGCCCATAGCCCGTGGACCAGCATTGGTTATCGCTCTTTCACTTGCTCTTCTGTCTTTCTGTCTAGAGCTACATGTCGTCCGCCCGTGGCCCATGGCCCGGCATTGGTTATCGCTCTTTCTCTTGTTCTTCTGTCTCTGAGTCTAGAGCTACATGTCGTCCGCCCGTGGCCCATGGCCCATCATTGGTTATCGCTCTTTCTCTTGTTCTTCTGTCTCTGAGTCTAGAGCTACATGTAGTTCGCCCATAGCCCGTGGACCAGCATTGGTTATCACTCTTTCACTTGCTCTTCTGTCTTTCTGTCTAGAGCTACATGTCGTCCGCCCGTGGCCCATGGCCCGGCATTGGTTATCGCTCTTTCACTTGCTCTTCTGTCTTTCTGTCTAGAGCTACATGTCGTCCGCCCGTGGCCCATGGCCCGGCATTGGTTATCGCTCTTTCTCTTGTTCTTCTGTCTCTGAGTCTAGAGCTACATGTCGTCCGCCCGTGGCCCATGGCCCATCATTGGTTATCGCTCTTTCTCTTGTTCTTTTGTCTCTGAGTCTAGAGCTACATGTAGTTCGCCCATAGCCCGTGGACCAGCATTGGTTATCACTCTTTCTCTTGCTCTTCTGTCTCTGAGTCTACAGCTACATGTAGTTCGCCCATAGCCCGTGGACCAGCATTGGTTATCGCTCTTTCACTTGCTCTTCTGTCTTTCTGTCTAGAGCTACATGTAGTTCGCCCATAGCCCATGGCCCGGCATTGGTTATCGCTCTTTCACTTGCTCTTCTGTCTCTGAGTCTAGAGCTACATGTAGTTCGCCCATAGCCCGTGGACCAGCATTGGTTTACGCTCTTTCACTTGCTCTTCTGTCTCTGAGTCTAGAGCTACATGTAGTTCGCCCATAGCCCATGGCCCGGCATTGGTTATCGCTCTTTCACTTGCTCTTCTGTCTCTGAGTCTACAGCTACATGTAGTTCGCCCATAGCCCGTGGACCAGCATTGGTTATCGCTCTTTCACTTGCTCTTCTGTCTTTCTGTCTAAAGCTACATGTAGTTCGCCCATAGCCCATGGCCCGGCATTGGTTATCGTTCTTTCTCTTGCTCTTCTGTCTCTGAGTCTAGAGCTACATGTAGTTCGCCCATAGCCCGTGGACCAGCATTGGTTATCGCTCTTTCACTTGCTCTTCTGTCTTTCTGTCTAGAGCTACATGTCGTCCGCCCGTGGCCCATGGCCCGGCATTGGTTATCACTCTTTCTCTTGTTCTTCTGTCTCTGAGTCTAGAGCTACATGTAGTTCGCCCATAGCCCGTGGACCAGCATTGGTTATCACTCTTTATCTTGCTCTTCTGTCTCTGAGTCTAGAGCTACATGTAGTTCGCCCATAGCCCGTGGACCAGCATTGGTTATCGCTCTTTCACTTGCTCTTCTGTCTTTCTGTCTAGAGCTACATGTAGTTCGCCCATAGCCCATGGCCCGGCATTGGTTATCGTTCTTTCTCTTGCTCTTCTGTCTCTGAGTCTAGAGCTACATGTAGTTCGCCCATAGCCCGTGGACCAGCATTGGTTATCACTCTTTATCTTGCTCTTCTGTCTCTGAGTCTAGAGCTACATGTAGTTCGCCCATAGCCCGTGGACCAGCATTGGTTATCGCTCTTTCACTTGCTCTTCTGTCTTTCTGTCTAGAGCTACATGTCGTCCGCCCGTGGCCCATGGCCCGTGGACCAGCATTGGTTATCACTCTTTCTCTTGTTCTTCTGTCTCTGAGTCTAGAGCTACATGTAGTTCGCCCATAGCCCGTGGACCAGCATTGGTTATCACTCTTTATCTTGCTCTTCTGTCTCTGAGTCTAGAGCTACATGTAGTTCGCCCATAGCCCGTGGCCCATAGCTCGTGGACCAGCATTGGTTATCACTCTTTCACTTGCTCTTCTGTCTTTCTGTCTAGAGCTACATGTCGTCCGCCCGTGGCCCATGGCCCGGCATTGGTTATCACTCTTTCACTTGCTCTTCTGTCTCTGAGTCTAGAGCTACATGTAGTTCGCCCATAGCCCGTGGACCAGCATTGGTTATCGCTCTTTCACTTGCTCTTCTGTCTCTGAGTCTAGAGCTACATGTAGTTCGCCCATAGCCCATGGCCCGGCATTGGTTATCGCTCTTTCACTTGCTCTTCTGTCTCTGAGTCTACAGCTACATGTAGTTCGCCCATAGCCCGTGGACCAGCATTGGTTATCGCTCTTTCACTTGCTCTTCTGTCTTTCTGTCTAGAGCTACATGTAGTTCGCCCATAGCCCATGGCCCGGCATTGGTTATCGTTCTTTCTCTTGCTCTTCTGTCTCTGAGTCTAGAGCTACATGTAGTTCGCCCATAGCCCGTGGACCAGCATTGGTTATCGCTCTTTCACTTGCTCTTCTGTCTTTCTGTCTAGAGCTACATGTAGTTCGCCCATAGCCCGTGGACCAGCATTGGTTATCACTCTTTATCTTGCTCTTCTGTCTCTGAGTCTACAGCTACATGTAGTTCGCCCATAGCCCATGGCCCGGCATTGGTTATCACTCTTTCTCTTGCTCTTCTGTCTCTGAGTCTACAGCTACATGTAGTTCGCCCACAGCCCATGGCCCGGCATTGGTTATCGCTCTTTCACTTGCTCTTCTGTCTCTGAGTCTAGAGCTACATGTAGTTCGCCCATAGCCCGTTTACCAGCATTGGTTATCACTCTTTATCTTGCTCTTCTGTCTTTCTGTCTGCTTGTCTGTAACTCTCCCAGTTTCTTTCATGATGCAATGAATTTTCTCCGACTCTCTCCTTCTCTCTCTATATCTCTTTCTCTCTTCATCATTCCATCACTAACTTAGTCTAATCCTATTTAATATTCCTCTCCATGTATTAATTTTACTCTTCTCCCTCTCCCCCTACCCCCTCTCACCCACCTGGTTAGATACTCTATATCCACCAATCTTGTTCCATTTGAAGATCCTGTCTCTCTCTCTCTCTCTCTCTCTCTCTCTCCCTCCCTACCCCCCTCTCACCCACCTGGTTAGATACTCTATATCCACCAATCTTGTTCCATTTGAAGATCCTGTCTCTCTCTCTCTCTCTCTCCCTCCCTACCCCCCTCTCACCCACCTGGTTAGATCCTCTACATCCACCAACATAGAATCTTGTTCCATATGAAGATCGTCTCTCTCTCTCTCTCTCTCTCTCTCTCTCTCTCTCTCTCTCTCTCTCTCTCTCTGTCTCCCCCTACACCCTCTCACCCACCTGGTTAGATCCTCTATATCCACCAACATAGAATCTTGTTCCATATGAAGATCGTCTCTCTCTCTCTCTCTCTCTCTCTCTCTCTCTCTCTCTCTCTCTCTCTCTCTCTCTCTCTCTCTCTCTCTCTCTCTCTCTCTCTCCCTACCCCCTCTCACACACCTGGTTAGATCCTCTACATCCACCAACATAGAATCTTGTTCCATGTGAAGATCGTCTCTCTCTCTCTCTCTCTCTCTCTCTCTCTCTCTCTCTCTCTCTCTCTCTCTCTCCCTACCCCGTCTCACCCACCTGGTTAGATCCTCTATATCCACCAACATAGAATCTTGCTCCATATGAAGATCGTCTCTCTCAATCAGCAGATGAACCAAATCTTCGTTGAGCACTGTCAGAAAAAACAAAACAAAAATCAAAACTCTGGAATATTTCATGCATTGATCACTCTTTAGTCGCGGCAACCATTCACGCGAAACATCTGTAACAATTTTGTCCAATCATAGCTCTGGCTTCCCATTACACAGCCGGGCGAGTACAAATAATAATCGGTTGATAGAATAAATCAATACGAATACCGTTGCATTGAGTAAATCGATAGAAACTCTCGTGTAAAAAAATATGAATAGCTACATTGAGAAAATCGATACAAGTATTCTGCTCGAGTAATTACGAGTTTTTGTAATCGATATAATTATAAAGTTTTGCTCCGATTACACAGGATCATTCCAGTTTCATACATAGCAGCTCGATTACTTCTCAATTATGCCGTCTTGTTTGGCACATTTCTTCAAAATCTGCTTGATGCAATCTGCACACAATCTCATTATTTAAAAGCCGTCTTCAGACAGTCACAGTGTATACACAAAGGGTGAGACGCCCTAACTCACTCATCTTTGGCGCTGGTTGTAGCGATATTTATGAGTGTCTAGAGATATCGCAATACCGTTAGCGCCGGGGCTCTCGCAATGGCAGGCATAATGCGACTATAATTGCTCGTCTATCAGATCTATAGCACTATAATTGCTCGTCTATCAGATCTATAGCACTATAATTGCTCGTCTATCAGATCTATAGCACTATAATTGCACGTCTATCAGATCTATAGCACTATAATTGCTCGTCTATCAGATCTATAGCACTATAATTGCTCGTCTATCAGATCTATAGACTATAATTGCTCGTCTATCAGATCTATAGCACTGAACACCCAGGGGAGGAGATGAGAAGAGTAGAGGGGAGTGGCCCCGCTATATGGTGTGGGAACACTTCGCTTCCCGTGAATCAATGGAGATCCACGCCCTACATACCCAGAATCACTCAACATAGACGGGAGGAGGAGAGAGGAGGAGGGAGGAGTGGCCCGACTCTAGGCTGTGTGAACACTTCGCTTCCAGTGAATCAATGAAGATCCACGCCCTACATACCCAGAATCACTCAACATAAACGGGACTGGCCCGACTCTAGGGTAAGGGAACACTTCGCTTCCTGTGAATCAATGGAGATCCACGCCCTACATACCCAGAATCACTCAACATAGAGGGGAGTGGCCCGACTCTAGGGTAAGGGAACACTTCGCTTCCCGTGAATCAATGGAGATCCACGCCCTACATACCCAGAATCACTCAACATAGAGGGGAGGAGGAGAGGGGAGTAGAGGGGAGTGGCCCGACTCTAGGGTAAGGGAACACTTCGCTTCCCGTGAATCAATGAAGATCCACGCCCTACATACCCAGAATCACCCAACATAGACGGGAGGAGGAGAGGGGAGTGGCCCGACTCTAGGGTAAGGGAACACTTCGCTTCCCGTGAATCAATGGAGATCCACGCCCTACATACCCAGAATCACCCAACATAGAGGGGAGTGGCCCGGCTATAGGGTAAGGGAACACTTCGCTTCCCGTGAATCAATGAAGATCCACGCCCTACATACCCAGAATCACCCAACATAGACGGGAGGAGGAGAGGGGAGTAGAGGGGAGTGGCCCGGCTCTAGGGTGAGGGAACACTTCGCTTCCCGTGAATCAATGAAGATCCACGCCCTACATACCCAGAATCACCCAACATAAACGGGACTGGCCCGACTCTAGGGTAAGGGAACACTTCGCTTCCTGTGAATCAATGGAGATCCACGCCCTACATACCCAGAATCACTCAACATAGACGGGAGGAGGAGAGAGGGAGTAGAGGGGAGTGGCCCGGCTCTAGGGTGAGGGAACACTTCGCTTCCCGTGAATCAATGAAGATCCACGCCCTACATACCCAGAATCACCCAACATAGACGGGAGGAGGAGAGGGGAGTAGAGGGGAGTGGCCCGACTCTAGGCTGTGTGAACACTTCGCTTCCCGTGAATCAATGGAGATCCACGCCCTACATACCCAGAATCACCCAACATAGACGGGAGGAGGAGAGGGGAGTAGAGGGGAGTGGCCCCGCTATATGGTGTGGGAACACTTCGCTTCCCGTGAATCAATGGAGATCCACGCCCTACATACCCAGAATCACTCAACATAGACGGGAGGAGGAGAGGGGAGTAGAGGGGAGTGGCCCGACTCTAGGCTGAGGGAACACTTCGCTTCCCGTGAATCAATGAAGATCCACGCCCTACATACCCAGAATCACTCAACATAGACGGGAGGAGGAGAGGGGAGTGGCCCGACTCTAGGCTGTGTGAACACTTCGCTTCCAGTGAATCAATGGAGATCCACGCCCTACATACCCAGAATCACTCAACATAGACGGGAGGAGGAGAGAGGAGTAGAGGGGAGTGGCCCGACTCAAGGGTAAGGGAACACTTCGCTTCCCGTGAATCAATGGAGATCCACGCCCTACATACCCAGAATCACTCAACATAGAGGGGAGGAGGAGAGAGGAGTAGAGGGGAGTGGCCCGGCTCTAGGCTGTGTGAACACTTCGCTTCCCGTGAATCAATGGAGATCCACGCCCTACATACCCAGAATCACTCAACATAGACGGGAGGAGGAGAGGGGAGTAGAGGGGAGTGGCCCGACTCTAGGGTAAGGGAACACTTCGCTTCCTGTGAATCAATGAAGATCCACGCCCTACATACCCAGAATCACTCAACATAGACGGGAGGAGGAGAGAGGAGTAGAGGGGAGTGGCCCGACTCTAGGCTGTGTGAACACTTCGCTTCCCGTGAATCAATGGAGATCCACGCCCTACATACCCAGAATCACTCAACATAGACGGGAGGAGGAGAGGGGAGTAGAGGGGAGTGGCCCGACTCTAGGGTAAGGGAACACTTCGCTTCCCGTGAATCAATGGAGATCCACGCCCTACATACCCAGAATCACTCAACATAGACGGGAGGAGGAGAGGGGAGTAGAGGGGAGTGGCCCGACTCTAGGGTAAGGGAACACTTCGCTTCCCGTGAATCAATGAAGATCCACGCCCTACATACCCAGAATCACTCAACATAGAGGGGAGTGGCCCGACTCTAGGGTAAGGGAACACTTCGCTTCCCGTGAATCAATGAAGATCCACGCCCTACATACCCAGAATCACCCAACATAGACGGGAGGAGGAGAGGGGAGTGGCCCGACTCTAGGGTAAGGGAACACTTCGCTTCCCGTGAATCAATGGAGATCCACGCCCTACATACCCAGAATCACTCAACATAGACGGGAGGAGGAGAGGGGAGTAGAGGGGAGTGGCCCGACTCTAGGCTGTGTGAACACTTCGCTTCCCGTGAATCAATGAAGATCCACGCCCTACATACCCAGAATCACTCAACATAGACGGGAGGAGGAGAGGGGAGTAGAGGGGAGTGGCCCGGCTCTAGGGTGAGGGAACACTTCGCTTCCCGTGAATCAATGAAGATCCACGCCCTACATACCCAGAATCACTCAACATAGACGGGAGGAGGAGAGGGGAGTAGAGGGGAGTGGCCCGACTCTAGGCTGTGTGAACACTTCGCTTCCAGTGAATCAATGAAGATCCACGCCCTACATACCCAGAATCACTCAACATAGACGGGAGGAGGAGAGGGGAGTAGAGGGGAGTGGCCCGGCTCTAGGGTGAGGGAACACTTCGCTTCCCGTGAATCAATGGAGATCCACGCCCTACATACCCAGAATCACCCAACATAGACGGGAGGAGGAGAGGGGAGTAGAGGGGAGTGGCCCGACTCTAGGGTAAGGGAACACTTCGCTTCCCGTGAATCAATGGAGATCCACGCCCTACATACCCAGAATCACTCAACATAGACGGGAGGAGGAGAGAGGAGGAGAGGGGAGTGGCCCGACTCTAGGGTAAGGGAACACTTCGCTTCCTGTGAATCAATGGAGATCCACGCCCTACATACCCAGAATCACTCAACATAGACGGGAGGAGGAGAGGGGAGTAGAGGGGAGTGGCCCGGCTCTAGGGTGTGGGAACACTTCGCTTCCCGTGAATCAATGGAGATCCACGCCCTACATACCCAGAATCACTCAACATAGAGGGGAGTGGCCCGACTCTAGGGTAAGGGAACACTTCGCTTCCCGTGAATCAATGGAGATCCACGCCCTACATACCCAGAATCACCCAACATAGACGGGAGGAGGAGAGGGGAGTAGAGGGGAGTGGCCCGACTCTAGGGTGTGTGAACACTTCGCTTCCCGTGAATCAATGAAGATCCACGCCCTACATACCCAGAATCACCCAACATAGACGGGAGGAGGAGAGGGGAGTAGAGGGGAGTGGCCCGGCTATAGGGTAAGGGAACACTTCGCTTCTAGTGAATCAATGGAGATCCACGCCCTACATACCCAGAATCACCCAACATAGACGGGAGGAGGAGAGGGGAGTGGCCCGACTCTAGGGTGTAGGAACACTTCGCTTCCCGTGAATCAATGAAGATCCACGCCCTACATACCCAGAATCACCCAACATAGAGGGGAGGAGGAGAGGGGAGTGGCCCGACTCTAGGGTAAGGGAACACTTCGCTTCCCGTGAATCAATGGAGATCCACGCCCTACATACCCAGAATCACCCAACATAGACGGGAGGAGTAGAGGGGAGTGGCCCGACTCAAGGGTAAGGGAACACTTCGCTTCCCGTGAATCAATGAAGATCCACGCCCTACATACCCAGAATCACCCAACATAGACGGGAGGAGGAGAGGGGAGTAGAGGGGAGTGGCCCGACTCTAGGGTAAGGGAACACTTCGCTTCCCGTGAATCAATGAAGATCCACGCCCTACATACCCAGAATCACCCAACATAGACGGGAGGAGGAGAGGGGAGTAGAGGGGAGTGGCCCGGCTCTAGGGTGTGGGAACACTTCGCTTCCCGTGAATCAATGAAGATCCACGCCCTACATACCCAGAATCACTCAACATAGACGGGAGGAGGAGAGGGGAGTAGAGGGGAGTGGCCCGACTCTAGGATGAGGGAACACTTCGCTTCCCGTGAATCAATGGAGATCCACGCCCTACATACCCAGAATCACCCAACATAGACGGGAGGAGGAGAGAAAAAAAAAGGAAGACCGCAGATACACCTTTAATTTCTTTTTTTTAAATTTAATTAATTAATAAGAATTAATCAATTCAACATGAAAATGCTAAGTTCTGCTGAATTACCACAACTCCCTTAATCGCCATAATCTCATTAATTACTTACGTTTCGCTAAATAAGCAACAGTAATCACAACGACAACAACAAAACAGTAACTTCATTTTTATTCCATCTCTCATGAAGTATAACCCCGTTGGACTCGATCAATCATCATCATCCTCATCACCCACTACCACCACCACAGCAACAGCACTAACAGTATTACCACCACAGCAACAGCACTAACAGTATTACCACCACAGCAACAGCACTAACAGTATCACCACCACTATCACCGGTGACTCACACTCTATCTGGGAGTGAAGATCGTTGACCAACACCTGTAGCTGACCCAAGGACATCTCGTGGAGTTTGGCCCGGCTCAGCCTCAACCTCCGCCCGTTGCCCAGCGTGGGAATACCGACCTGGTCAGGCGAGAAATAAAAACATAGATCAGTGCTTGGGACAGAGGGAGATAAGTTTATCAACACGAGTACATGACTTGAAGCGCTACAGTTCTATCAATACCGACCTGGTCAGGCGAGAAATAAAAACATACATCAGTGCTGGGACAGAGGGAGATAAGTTTATCAACACGAGTATATGACTTGAAGCGCTACAGTTCTATCAATACCGACCTGTTCAGGCGAGAAATAAAAACATACATCAGTGCTGGAACAGAGGGAGATAAGTTTATCAACACGAGTATATGACTTGAAGCGCTACAGTTCTATCAATACCGACCTGGTCAGGCGAGAAATAAAAACATAGATCAGTGCTGGGACAGAGGGAGATAAGTTTATCAACACGAGTATATGACTTGAAGCGCTACAGTTCTATCAATACCGACCTGGTCAGGCGAGAAATAAAAACATAGATCAGTGCTGGGACAGAGGGAGATAAGTTTATCAACACGAGTATATGACTTGAAGCGCTACAGTTCTATCAATACCGACCTGGTCAGGCGAGAAATAAAAACATACATCAGTGCTGGGACAGAGGGAGATAAGTTTATCAACGCGAGTATATGACTTGAAGCGCTACAGTTCTATCAATACCGACCTGGTCAGGCGAGAAATAAAAACATACATCAGTGCTGGGACAGAGGGAGAATACCGACCTGGTCAGGCGAGAAATAAAAACATACATCAGTGCTGGGACAGAGGGAGAATACCGACCTGGTCAGGCGAGAAATAAAAACATACATCAGTGCTGGGACAGAGGGAGAATACCGACCTGGTCAGGCGAGAAATAAAAACATAGATCAGTGCTGGGACAGATGGAGAATACCGACCTGGTCAGGCGAGAAATAAAAACATACATCAGTGCTGGGACAGAGGGAGATAAGTTTATCAACACGAGTATATGACTTGAAGCGCTACAGTTCTATCAATACCGACCTGGTCAGGCGAGAAATAAAAACATACATCAGTGCTGGGACAGAGGGAGATAAGTTTATCAACACGAGTATGTGACTTGAAGCGCTACAGTTCTATCAATACCGACCTGGTCAGGCGAGAAATAAAAACATAGATCAGTGCTGGGACAGAGGGAGATAAGTTTATCAACACGAGTATATGACTTGAAGCGCTACAGTTCTATCAATACCGACCTGGTCAGGCGAGAAATAAAAACATAGATCAGTGCTGGGACAGAGGGAGATAAGTTTATCAACACGAGTATATGACTTGAAGCGCTACAGTTCTATCAATACCGACCTGGTCAGGCGAGAAATAAAAACATACATCAGTGCTGGAAAATAAAATCTGTAATAGGCCTTCAAGAAGTGAAGAGAGGGAGATGGATTTCTCAACATGAGTATATGACTTGAAGCGCCACTGTTCTATGGATGGCGACAAGGTAAAAGAGGAGTTTTCACTCTAAAATAGCCTTTATAAAAAAGCGCAACTGTGGGATTTACCAACATAATCATATCACTTAAAGCGCGACTTTTCCATGACACGGAAAGCATGGCGTCACTTTACAAGGTTGTAAACAGCAAGGGTTTGCAATTTCCGCAAGCCAAATTTATTGAGTTTCTAGAAGTGAGTCACCACTTAAAATAAAACAAAAAGAAATCTTTAAACACGGTTTGAGCGCTCTAACAACTGGGCCACCTGGCGACTATTGTGCTAGAGAATCGAACCCGCGACTCACCATGTCAGCGATCGGGGATTTCTTCTTGTTCTGTTTCTCCACCTCCCCCTCCCTCATCTCCTGCCTAACCCATGACTTGAGTGCTCTAACAACTGGGCCACCTGGCGACTATTGTGCTAGAGAATCGAACCCGCGACTCACCATGTCAGCGATCGGGGATTTCTTCTTGTTCTGTTTTTCCACCTCCCCCTCCCCCATCTTCTGCCTAACCCATGACTTGAGTGCTCTAACAACTGGGCCACCTGGCGCGCTAGAGAATCGAACCCGCGACTCACCATGTCAGCGATCGGAGATTTCTTCTTGTTCTGTTTCTCCACCTCCCCCTCCCCCATCTCCTGCCTAACCCATGACTTGAGTGCTCTAACAACTGGGCCACCTGGCGACTATTGTGCTAGAGAATCGAACCCGCGACTCACCATGTCAGCGATCGGAGATTTCTTCTTGTTCTGTTTCTCCACCTCCCCCATCCTCTGCCTAACCCATGACTTGAGTGCTCTAACAACTGGGCCACCTGGCGACTATTGTGCTAGAGAATCGAACCCGCGACTCACCATGTCAGCGATCGGAGATTTCTTCTTGTTCTGTTTCTCCCCCTCCCCCATCTCCTGCCTAACCCATGACTTGAGTGCTCTAACAACTGCGCCACCTGGCGACTATTGTGCTAGAGAATCGAACCCGCGACTCACCATGTCAGCGATCGGAGATTTCTTCTTGTTCTGTTTCTCCACCTCCAGTTGCATCCTCGCCATTGTGGAAGCCTGGGGAGGTCACACACAAACACAGACAGATAAATAGACGCACATCATGGTTGTCTCTTTAACAATTACCTGGGGAGGTCACACACAAACACAGACAGATAAATAGACGCACATCATGGTTGTCTCTTTAACAATTACCTGGGGAGGTCACACACAAACACAGACAGATAAATAGACGCACATCATGGTTGTCTCTTTAACAATTACCTGGGGAGGTCACACACAAACACAGACAGATAAATAGACGCACATCATGGTTGTCTCTTTAACAATTACCTGGGGAGGTCACACACAAACACAGACAGATAAAGAGACGCACATCATGGTTGTCTCTTTAACAATTACCTGGGGAGGTCACACACAAACACAGACAGATAAAGAGACGCACATCATGGTTGTCTCTTTAACAATTACCTGGGGAGGTCACACACAAACACAGACAGATAAATAGACGCACATCATGGTTGTCTCTTTAACAATTACCTCACACACAAACACAGACAGATAAATAGACGCACATCATGGTTGTCTCTTTAACAATTACCTGGGGAGGTCACACACAAACACAGACAGATAAATAGACGCACATCATGGTTGTCTCTTTAACAATTACCTGGGGAGGTCACACACAAACACAGACAGATAAATAGACGCACATCATGGTTGTCTCTTTAACAATTACCTGTTGCTCCTTTTCATTCTTCCGCTCTTTTTCGCTCTATTCTTTCTGCCTGCCTATAGCTATCTTTTTTTCCTCCCTTCCTCTCTGCTTTCACTTCCTCATCGGTTCTAAGTTTTGATCTCTTTTCGCTCTATTCTTTCTGCCTGCCTATAGCTATCTTGTTTTCCTCCCTTCCTCTCTGCTTTCACTTCCTCATCGGTTCTAAGTTTTGATCTCTTTTCGCTCTATTCTTTCTGCCTGCCTATAGCTATCTTGTTTTCCTCCCTTCCTCTCTGCTTTCACTTCCTCATCGGTTCTAAGTTTTGATCTCTTTTCGCTCTATTCTTTCTGCCTGCCTATAGCTATCTTGTTTTCCTCCCTTCCTCTCTGCTTTCACTTCCTCATCGGTTCTAAGTTTTGATCTCTTTTCGCTCTATTCTTTCTGCCTGCCTATAGCTATCTTGTTTTCCTCCCTTCCTCTCTGCTTTCACTTCCTCATCGGTTCTAAGTTTTGATCTCTTTTCGCTCTATTCTTTCTGCCTGCCTATAGCTATCTTTTTTTCCTCCCTTCCTCTCTGCTTTCACTTCCTCATCGGTTCTAAGTTTTGATCTCTTTTTTTCCCCTCTCTGTCTTTCACCTTCTCCCCCAGGCTTTAGTTCTTTCTTTCCTCCCTCCCTCCCTCTATCTGCCTTCCACTCTCTCCTTTAAACCCTAACTCATTCTTTCCTCCCTCTATCTGCCTTCCACTCTCTCCTTTAAACCCTAACTCATTCTTTCCTCCCTCTATCTGCCTTCCACTCTCTCCTTTAAACCCTAACTCATTCTTTCCTCCCTCTATCTGCCTTCCACTCTCTCCTTTAAACCCTAACTCATTCTTTCCTCCCTCTATCTGCCTTCCACTCTCTCCTTTAAACCCTAACTCTTTCCTCCCTCCCTCTATCTGTCTTCCACTCTCTCCTTTAAACCCTAACTCATTCTTTCCTCTATCTGCCTTCCACTCTCTCCTTTAAACCCTAACTCATTCTTTCCTCCGTCTACCTGTCTTCCACTCTCTCCTTTAAACCCTAACTCATTCTTTCCTCTATCTGTCTTCCACTCTCTCCTTTAAACCCTAACTCTTTCCTCCCTCCCTCTATCTGCCTTCCACTCTCTCCTTTAAACCCTAACTCATTCCTCCCTCTATCTGCCTTCCACTCTCTCCTTTAAACCCTAACTCTTTCCTCCCTCTATCTGCCTTCCACTCTCTCCTTTAAACCCTAACTCTTTCCTCCCTCTATCTGCCTTCCACTCTCTCCTTTAAACCCTAACTCTTTCCTCCCTCTATCTGCCTTCCACTCTCTCCTTTAAACCCTAACTCATTCTTTCCTCCGTCTACCTGTCTTTCACTCTCTCCGCTAAGCTCTATCTCTTTTTTTTTTTTCCTTCCTTTCTCCTCTTTCAATCTCTCCCCTCTAATCCCTGTCTCTCTTTCTCCTGCCTTCCTCTCTTTTCTCTTCCTCTCCTATCTGTCTGTCTGTCTGTCTCACCTGCGCTAGAGCCAGCGTAGCCTCAGTCTGCAGTTGGCTCTGTCTGCTGGTGAATCTCTCCACATCTCCAGCGAGACACGGGTGATTGGGGTGGGGAGGTCCAGAGCTCTCGCCCTGAAACACGGAAGGGAAACAGTTCAAATCTCAGGTCACGTGGAGAACGGGTTTGACAGCACAACCGTCAGTCACTCATTCCAAACACGCTATGGGATGTTTTCGAGAGTTATGAACGGGGCAAAATATAAAAAGCAACAACAACAACAACAACAACAACAATAATAATAATAATAATAATAATAATAATAATAATAATAATAATACACTCGAAAGGCTGCCCACGCCCTCCCTTTTTCCACATCCATTTCCTTCTTTTGAAACACATTCTTTGCATCCTCAAATTACTACCATTGCCTTCAAGTTCCTAATCTCCCTCCCTCATTCCCTCTCTCTCTCTCTCTCTCTCTCACCTCCCTGTTTCATACAGATCTATGATTTCAGAAAGCCCTTTGCTTACTCAAAACACTGCTAGAAAGGTCACCTAGTGCAGATGCACTCAAGTACGAAGACATAATTACAATCGCAGTAGTAATAGCAGCGGCACTGCACCATTACCACGTGACTAGACCTAATCGATCGGCTCTGGAACATTCCACACTCCACTTCAGCTCCTCGGATACAATAAACAACGCAGCTCGGCTGAGGCGTCTTTGAGTTGTGACTCGCCGACTCAAAGTTTGACTCACAGGTTTTCTTGACCAACCTAGTGAAACAGTCGTCGCGTTTTTCGAAAATAGCCTTTAGGTTGGTAGCAAACAAGAGATTCGTCCAGGCCAGAGCCAGAAGGAAAAAAATATTCAAGGCCAGTGTATTCGGATACTCCCTCATTCTTTCTCTCTCTCTCTCTCTCTCTCTCTCTCTCTCTTTCTCCCTCTCTCTCCCTCCCCTCTCCCCCACTTGCGGAGGGTATAGATCTAGAGGGTGTGAGTACTGACATTGGTTGGGATGAGTGGAACTTGTGATATTGATTAAAATCATAAATTATTGATAATTTCAACAAGGATTCGAATCAGGGACCTCCATATCGCCATCCGACCAATCTACTGACAGACCTGGGGCTTTAAAAAAACATGCAAAAAACAACTCATACTCTGAAGACCCAAATATGCCGCCAATTTTGAAAATTAAAAAAAACACACACAGAGCTTCGAGCTTCTTTACGCAACTTAATTTAAAAAAGGCACCTTTTTGCTATTCAATTGAAAAAAAAAATGCTTCTTCACGCTATTTCAATTAAAAAAGAAAAAAGTTCTTCTTTACGTTATTCAGAAAAAAAAAGTGCACCTTTAAAATTTTTCATTAAAAAAAAATGCACCTTTGAGCTTTACGCAATTTAATAAAAAAGAAATTTCTTCTTCATTTAATTAAAAAATATTTTTTTAAAACGATATGTCATTAAAAAAAAATATTCACATTTACGTTATTTAATTGAAAAAAAAACTGCAATATTTAACTGTTTTTTTTTTCAAAATCAGCATGAGGATAATAACAAAGATACGAAATCCTCTCTCAACGCGTCTTCCCCATCGACAGTAAATTGTAGCAAAACGCCCCTTCCGTCTCGAGGCAGGGCGGAACTAAAAAGGGTGAAGGCCCCAACCTCACCAACCAAGCGGATGTTTGGACTAGAACCCACCAAGACATCACGTTCACTGGATATCAAGGCGGAGTCACTAACCAAACAGCCACCAGGCGCTCCTTGCTGGCGGACACTTTTAGGGCAGAAAATTACTGAGCTCATTTTTTCAATTCAAAACACGGACGGATTAGTGAGTTTGTTTACAGTTCAGTCTCCGGATAAAAACCAAGCCAGAAAAACGCACACTACGGCTACACACACGCTGTATAGGTCTTAGGAAATGTCATCAGTATATACCCTAAACGCACGCTTTGAAATCGGGAGTGATTACCACTTAAATGGAAGAGATAACCACACAGAGAACATGTATAAAAACAGCTGTTGACACTGACGACACGGCAAGGAGTTATGTCTCTTTGCAAGCAATATTACATCTTCATGAGCACCGTACACATAATTAGAGTGAAAGGGAAGGCAAGGAGGACAGGGGGCTGAATCACCCTATACCGAGGAGTGCATACGATATATCACCCCCCCCCCCCCACTTAATTTTAGAACTTAGAAGAACTTCCGAATGGATACGGTATCTCTCTCTCGAGTCAAATGTTCAACAGGCCAATATTTGCCATATAGACCTTGTTGATGCCTCATGTACGTGAAAATCGTTTTTTTTTCTTACAATGAATTACCCATTAACCTCCCCCCCCAAAAAAAAAAAAAAAAAAAACAAAAACCCCAAAACATGGCATCATAATATCCTGTATCATATCTTACTATACTGATCCAACGTACCCCACCGGAAGTCTTCCTTAGAACTTTTCTGCAGGTCCATGATTTCTTCAACACCATCAAGACCCGGTCATCGACCGTTGAGTATCGAGCTCCCCCCTCCCTTGAGGTTCTCGTGTCCTCCACTAGGGGCGGCCATGTTGTTAGTTTGTTACACAACGTCTCAACTAACCTGGTTAGCTAATGGTCCGATACACACAGACAGCAGACGTGAGCTGAGTGCCAGGCTGTCGTGCATCAGTTTAAGATGGAGGCTGACTTCCTGGAGACAGGCTCTCTCTGTCTGTCTGTCTCTCTCCATCTTCCCCCTCTCCCTTTCTCTTCTTAAGATTTTATCTCTCAATGTTTCGATGACTATAATTTCTAGAAGATTTCTTATTTCTTCTCTCTATCTCCCTCTTTTCTCCGCCTTTCCTCCGGGTTTCCATCTCTCCATCTTTCGATATATCACTCTTTACCATTTCGAATTCTCCCTCTCTCTCTTCCTCCAATTTTTTATCTCTCCATCCATCTCTCAATATACTATTCTCTACCATTTCTTTTCTCCAACTCTCTCTCTCTCTAATCACCCCACCAAGTCCCACAGAAATCCCAGCGTGTTGTTTACCGCCAAGGGACGCCACTCTAATCAAACTGATGAGCACTGATCAGAGCATGACATGACCCCTACTACTCACTCACGGTCATGTGTACTGACCTGACTGACAGGACCGTGACAATGTCCAGGGATGACCAATCACAACATGGCCTGACCTCCTGGGTCTATAGTTAGAGACCCCAGGATCTAGTCCACCCTCATCGTACATTAATGACTTAATCAACAGTCCGGTCTCACATTATACACGGGTTTTATTTGAGCAAACTGTCCGACCATCCCCCAAACAGAATAGATAAACAATAAAAAATGAAAAGAAAAAAAAAAACAACAAAACACTAGAGCAGTGGTTCTCAACCTTGTTGAAGATACCGAACCCCACCAGTTTCATAGGCGGAGTCATCGAACCCCTGTTTAGTGAAAATTAAAATATGATTTTTTTCAGATTCAAGACATGATCCTCTCTCTCACTCTCCCACTCTCCCTCCCCCCTCTCTCTCTCTCTCTCTCTCTCTCTCTCTTCCACAATTTCAACCTCTATCACAGCGCCTCTGTTTCTGTCTGTCTGTGCCCCCCCCCCCCCTTTTTCCCCTCCTTTAGAATATCTTTCTCTCTCTCCAACCGTGCGTCCCTCTTCCGAGATCTTAGGATCTCTCTCTCTCTCTCTCTCTCTCTCTCTCTCTCTCTCTCTCTCTCTCTCTCTCTCTCTCTCTCTCTCTCTCTCTCTCTCTCTCTCTCTCTCTCTCTCTCTCTCTCTCTCTCTCTCTCTCTCTCTCTCTCTCTCTCTCTCTCTCTCTCTCTCTCTCTCTCTCTCTCTCTCTCTCTCTCTCTCTCTCTCTCTCTCTCTCTCTGTCTCTCTCTCTCTCTCTCTCTCTCTCTGTCTCTCTCTGTCTCTGTCTCTCTCTGTCTCTCTCTCTCTCTCTCTCTCTCTCTCTCTCTCTCTCTCTCTCTCTCTCTGTCTCTCTCTCTCTCTCTCTCTCTCTCTCTGTCTCTGTCTCTCTCTGTCTCTCTCTGTCTCT